>OZ035884.1:88394880-88986871 GCA_964034835.1 Muscina levida
TTTGCTTTACTTCAAACGCTAAGTCTGCATATTTAGATATTTTCTCACTAATGGTTCGATTCACGTTATCCGAAAGTGGAACTGCGACATCTATAACGTATCCAACCTTTCTGCATTTGTCTATCCAAATTATGTCTGGTCTGTTGGCGTTAATTGTCCGATCTGTTGACATTGATCGGTCCCAATACAGTTTAAAGTTTCTGCTCATTAGCACTACCTCCGGTTCATATCTGAAATATGGAAGTTTTTCCTCCAAGAAACCACTTCTAATCGCAAGGTTTTGATGGATTATTTTCGCCACGTCATTGTGCCTTTTGAGGTAGGCCGTACTCGCCATTATCGAACAACCATTGATGATGTGTTCTGTAGTTTCCGCAGCCTGGCCACATCGCCGGCAGTGATTATCAATGTCTTCATGCAGGATAACTCGGCGGAAATGCTTGGTGTGCATTATCCCATCCTGTATGGCCATTAAAAATCCTTCTGTTTCCGGAAACAGTTGTCCGTATTGGAAACATATTGTGGAGGCATGTTTATCCACATTTTCGAGTTCCAGTTGGTGTGGAAATTTGCCATGTATGGCTTTATGCTTCCATTGTTCCACTATATCGGCATCACTAGTAACATTATCCAGCGGTGTAAAACTAGGTGTTGATAGTTTTAGTGGGGTGTGGTTTGCGTCCAGATTTACCAGGATGGAATATCGGTCTATCTCCGATGCAGTTTCAAAGAAAAATTCCCGGAGACTGTGAATCTGGTTGTAATGTTGGTTTTTAATGTTAACCACACCCTGTCCGCCCAGATAACGTGGCAACATTACTCTTTCAATAGAAGCCTGTGGGTGGTGTTGTCTGTACCTTGTTAATGTCGTTCTTATTTTTCTTTGTGCTGAATTCAGTTCCGTATCACTCCACGTTATTGTACCGAATGAGTATGTAAGTATTGGAGGTGTTAATTGCCCTAATCATGTTCATTGAATTCAGCTTAGTTGCACACAGTCTTCTTAATCTTGCCTCGCAGCGTTTTTTCAGAGCTTCCCTTATACTTGTGTGGTGGACTCCTTTCATTTCCTCCACTCCTAGATACTTATAGGATTGATCAGATTCCAACATTTCTATAGTACCATCATGGAGGGTAAACCCCTGCGAATGAACTACTTGTCCTCGTATCATTTCTATAGATTTACACTTGTCGAATCCAAATTCCATGCATATATCTCTGCTGAATGATTCTACAATATGTATTAGATTTGAGAGGTGGTATTTCGACCGAGCAAACAATTTTAGATCATCCATATACAGAAGGTGGGTGACTGCGGACTGTCGCTGTTGATATTTTATGCGATATCCATTAGGGGAGTTGTTCAATGCTGTGCTCAGAGGTGAAAGGCTAAGACAAAACCACAATGGGCTAAATGTGTCTCCCTGAAAAATCCCTCTTTTAATTTGAATTTCCCTAGTAGTTATCCCGTTAAGTATGATTTTCGTCCTCCATGTGGGCATAATCCGTGCGAAAAAAGAAATTATTTGTTCGTCCACTCCGTTGTTCTTGAGTGTCTGGATTAGGTATGGGTGGGGTACGCTATCGAATGCTTTTCTATAATCTATATAGGCAACACTTAGGTTTCGTTGGTGGCAAATAGAATTTCTTGTAATTATTGCATCGATCGTTACCAATTCCTTGCAGCCTCTGGAATTTCTTGCACATTCCCTTTGCTCTATTGGTAGTAATTTGTTCCTAGTACAGTGGTCGTAAATTTTCTCAGATATGATACTAGTAAGCAGTTTATATAAAGTTGGTAAACAAGTAATAGGGCGATAGTTTTCAGGGTTATCTGTATCACCGTTTTTATGCAGAACATAAGTTCTGCCAGCTGTTAGAAAAGATGGAATTGTCGATTCCCCACTCAGTATCTTATTCAGATGTAGTATCAGATATGGGTGAGTGCTAATAAGATGTTTCAGCCAAAAATTTTGTACTCCGTCAACTCCTGGTGCTTTCCAATTTTTCGTTTTGCGTAAAGCTGTTCGCAGGTCCGATTCAGTGATGGAACTAGATTGCATACGTTCTGTACTCATCATTTCATTCCATATTGGGTTTTCGGTATATGTAGGAGCTGATTCCCACAATCCTCCCCAAAACGATTCTAAATCGTCCTGACCTGGAGTCGGTAAGTTATTGGCCTGATCTTGGTTTCGTTTCTCGAGTTCCCGATAAAATTTTTTCTGGTTGAACTTAAAAAGCCGATTCTCATTTCGTCTTATCTTGCTAGTCAGGTATCGTCGTAGTCTACTACTGACTGCCTGTAATATCTGCGTTTTACGGTCTGTTATATCATCAAGGGTTCTGGGTTCGAACTAGATGTTGTGAACGGACCCCTCGTTTATATTGTGTCAGACGTCCAATTTCCGCTCGCAGTCTGGTTTTTCTGCTTTCAAGGCGTCTTTGCCAAGGCGGTTTGATGCATCTGCTCCGATTGCCATTATTGGCCACTTCGATTCTCACGCCACACATTTTGCACACAGTTAATGCTGCACAATATATTGCGCTGTGAACAGATTCAAAGGTATCATGTTCGCTTAGGAGATTATCCAAGATATTGTTAATATGTACCAAGTAGTTTTTTACCTTTCCATTAATCTGGATTTTCGGTATTTGGGGTCTACAAATGGGATCCAGCATTCCGTATTCTAAAATGGTTTCCTCGAATTTGTCTAGAATTGTTTGGAATTGTATATCTTCTTGACGATTTAAGGATCCTGTAACTTGGACATCGTTGCCTACTGCTTGGTCCTGAATTTCTGCTTGGTGGGACAATGCTGCACTATTTTGGGCACTTCTCTCTGCATCACTATTAGGAGCTTGGCTTAACCCCAAAATGTTTCCACTCATTGAAGACCTCATCAAGCTTATTCGATTGGATGATCTTATTTCCTCCTGTACCTCTCTTGATATTTCCATCAGTTCAACCTGAGATATCATATGGTTGATTGTAATGTTTCTAACCCTGGTTGCTATGCTTTGCTCATTCAGCCGATCTTGTAGGTGTTCATATAGGGAAATGAAATATATATATTGTCTATTTCGGTAACCTATTAGATTGTTTCCACATCTAGTGGCTTTATAATGACAACGCATAATATCCTTATTCATTTCATTAGTCCATCTTATGCGCTGTCTAGGTAGGCCTGCTCTTGTGGTCGAAGGTAATGAAACCCTCGAAACAGTAGGAGCGGGTTCGGGTCTCGCTGACGTTATGTCATTGTGAATTTGCAGACTATGGTTGGTTCGGGTTACCCCGGTGGGCAACGTCTGCTGAACTGCTCCACCACTACCGGCTCGTATGCTGCTCCCTCCAGCGGTAGCTCCAGAGTTCGCCCGGGCGCCCCCGGATGGCGACAGTTGAACAATTCTATTTCTAAGTCTTCTCTCCATTTATGGGTTGGTTTATAGTTTTCCTTCTAGGTTGTGAATTGATCCTGGTTTCGCTGCTCATTTTGGGCCTTACCAGTATGGGTGTCCCTGCCGATACAAAAAGTATCACTGGCATCGCCCCAAAACTCCTTGCAGTTACTCAGCCCCCCCACCACATCAAGGTGCCAATTCCCGGGGAGGAATTTTTATATTTTTATATTTTTATATTTTTATATTTTTATATTTTTATATTTTTATATTTTTATATTTTTATATTTTTATATTTTTATATTTTTATATATTTAAATTTTTTTATATTTTTATATTTTTAAATTTTTATATTTTTATATTTTTATATTTTTTTAAATTCATATTTCTAAAATAATTGTATATTTACATTTTTATAATTTTTTTTAATTTTCGTGGTAGTTCCAAATTACAACACAAACTTGCTGTTCGCTGATGATCATTTAGTTGCAACATTTAATTTAATAATCGACGAACTAAATTCAAGACTTAAGTCAACCGTATTTGATTTGGAGACCGACGAAACGCGTTCACATAACGACGTGGGAAGAATTTATATTCTTCTCACCACTTAGCACTCTACTGAGCAGTAGAGAAGTAGTCACTTAACTACTTCTCTATACACTTTTGTTGTTAATTTCCTAAAACACTCTTTAGTGTTTATTAAATATTGGTGACATAAAATTTCCCAGTAGTTTGCTAATACATTCGCAGTAGTTCCTTCTGACGCAAAATTTCCTTAAAAGAATTCTACTTTCGAGACAATTATTCTCACTATGTTAAACCATGATGGGTTACTAGCTCTCTTACTTCTCACCGATAGGAAATAATTAAAAGAATTTGTTTATCTTCTGTGAGTTACTTTCTTTTCCTTCTAGCTGCAGAAGACGTTGCAGGTGGTACCTCTCCCAAAAAGCCGTCTTATAGAGTTGCCAGCACAGCACAGGTCAATATTAAAAATTTTAGCACTTTATTTTTGCCCCTATCACATTTTATGTATTTCGCATACTTCGATCATTGCATTCTCCTGACATGCATTGGCAACTCTACTAAATGGCTCTCTCTCAGAGGCAACAACCGCAACGTCTTCTGCAACTAGAATGAGATGCTTAAAGATGTTGAGAAATTTATTTTAGTACTTTCCTTCTTTCTGAATAGATCAGATGTGTCGGTGACGCGGTCGGTTTTGTTTCGGTGAGAAGTACGAGAGTTTATTATTCAGTGCAACAGAAATGTTAAATATTGTGATCTTAACGAAGTGTAGTGTTAGGAA
Source organism: Muscina levida (assembly GCA_964034835.1). NCBI lineage: Eukaryota > Metazoa > Arthropoda > Insecta > Diptera > Muscidae > Muscina > Muscina levida. Next base: position 88,399,595 of record OZ035884.1, read on the forward strand.
ACGAAGTATACAGTGAACAGAAATAGCAATTCGGGAATAATAAGAATAACTACGCTGAGAGCGCATGCCAATACGGCTTTCTTGTTGGAAATATGTGTATGCGATCAACTTCAATTGATCCACACATACAAATGTGTGCACAAAGGCAACAGCGCAGCAGTGATTGGTTTGAACAAAGTTTAACGGACATGAATCTGTGATGCCTACATACCTACCCCAAACTTCATCCACACCAACGATAGAAAATTGCAAACATTTTCTTCACATAACTACCCATCAACAGGTTCCCTTCATAGTCCAATAAAAATATTTTAGCGCATTGCGCATTCTTGTCATGCAAAGTCATGCATGTTTTCTGTGTGTCTGAATCCGTCATGGTTGAACATAGTGAGAGAAAATGTGTCGAAAGTAGAATTCTCTCAGGGAGATTTTGCATCAAAGTACTAGAAGGAACTGCAGCGGATGTATTAGAAAATAACTGAGAAACTTTATGTTGCCAATATTTAATCAACAGTAAAGAGTTATTTAGGAAATTGCTAAGTGGTACAGAGAATACAAACATAAAGTGAGAGTTTTTAGAAGTGAATGTTATGTAAACGCGTGTCGTCGGTGCGCAATCAAATACGATTAATTTAATTCGCAAATCTCCTTCGTTGATTAATAAAATTAAACGTTACAACTAAATGATGCCAAGCTAAAAGTAAGTTTAAGTTATAATTTGAAAAAAACCAAAAAATATATATAAAAATGTCAATATATACAATCTATACATATAAAAATGAAACGGTCCACGTATGCCATACCATCACTTGAGAACGGCTGGAGCGATTTGGCTGATTTTTTTTTTATTCGATTTGAAATTTTTCGTAGATTGTTTGTGTTGAAAAAAATCAAATCCAGGCGGCGCTAGGGTGGATTTATATCGAAAATTTGAATGCATGTACCAATTCAACTGTAATTTAGAATGGATATTCATTTGATCATGAGAGAACATTTTATGTACAAATGGACCCGGTAGATGGCGCTGGGGTCGGTTTACAATCAAAATTTTAACGAATGGGCCAAATTAACTGAAATTCAGAATCTATGTTTGTTTGATCATCAGAAAAAATCGTATGTACAAATGGACCCGGTAGATGGCGCTAGGGTGGATTTATATTGAAAATTTGAATGCATGTATCAATTTAACTGAAATTTAGTATTTATTTTTGTGGAACCTTGAGAACATTTTTTTTGAATAAATTTTCCCGGTAGGTGTCGCTATGATGGAATTATAATGAAAATTTTAACGAATTAAACAATTTGATTGAAATTTAGAATGTATATTTGTTTTATTATGAGAATTTTTTATGTATATATGAACCTACAGTTGATTTAGCTGGGTTTGAATTATTTCAAAAATTTATATCGATTGTCCGATTTTACTTAAACTTATAATATATGATTTTTTTGGCATGAGAAAATTTTGAATGTATGTTTGGAACCAGATGCCGGTGTTTAGCTTATGATACACCTTATTTTTGAAATGTCATTTAGTCACTTTTTTTAACATCATAGTTATTCAGAAGTCTATATATATAAAAAAATGTACATTTTGATGTCACCACTAATTGTGAAAACGGTTGACCCCAATTGTCCCAAAATTTCAGTGAAAGTTAATGATTGGCTGGTCACTTGGATGATCACCCAGACCGCAAAAGGGCTTAAAGAAGAACGACTAACTTTTATAATGGCGCACTTCCTACTGAATAAGAGAGCTTCACAAAGTGGGGACAATAACGAAAATAGGAATAACTGTTGATATCACCCAGACCATACGGTTAATGGGGTTGCTGAGCCTAATGAATGCATTTTGGAAATTCGTACTCCTTAGGATAAAAAGGTACAATCACCCAGTACACCAACGCAGAAAGTTATATGTCAGTCAATCGGCTTAAAAATGTGGTTTTTGAATATATGCCTATCAATAAGTAAGTTTTCATCACATCATGAACGACACTGCTGATCCGTTTTAGCAATTCTTATAATAATATATAATAACCTTTAAGATATATGAATAACAGAATTTGTCCGGGAAAACCTCGCCCTTTATATTGAAATATTTTAGAGGTCAAAAAAACCAATCGTTTTTAGATTTCAAATATACTCAACATATTTTACAAAAATTTGGAGGCAGGACGAAGTCATTTTATAAATATGAATTCAAAAAAAAAATAAAGATATTGAAACATAAAAATATTAAAATATAAAAATATAAAAATATAAAAATATAAAAATATAAAAATATAAAAATATAAAAATATAAAAATATTAAAATATAAAAATATAAAAATATAAAAATATAAAAATATAAAAATATAAAAATATAAAAATATAAAAATATAAAAATATAAAAATATAAAAATATAAAAATATAAAAATATAAAAATATAAAAATATAACAATATAACAATATAAAAATATAAAAATATAAAAATATAAAAATATAAAAATATAAAAATATAAAAATATAAAAATATAAAAATATAAAAATATAAAAATATAAAAATATAAAAATACAAAAATATAAATATATAAATATATAAAAATATAAAAATATAAAAATATAAAAATATTAAAATATAAAAATATAAAAATAAAAAAATATAAAAATATAAAAATATAAAAATATAAAAATATAAAAATATAAAAATATAAAAATATAAAAATATAAAAATATAAAAATATAAAAATATAAAAATATAAAAATATAAAAATATAAAAATATAAAAATATAAAAATATAAAAATATAAAAATATAAAAATATAAAAATATAAAAATATAAAAATATAAAAATATAAAAATATAAAAATATAAAAATATAAAAATATAAAAATATAAAAATATAAAAATATTAAAATATTAAAATATTAAAATATTAAAATATAAAAATATATAAAATTCTCGTGTCACTGGGTGCGTGATTGAACTCCTCCGAAACGGCTCGACCGATCCTCATGATCATATCGAGTAGGTCTGAGAATCGGCCAGCATCTATTTTTCATCCCCCTAAATGTTAAGGGTGGTCCACCAGCGCTTGGTAGGTGGCGCTGGGGTGAGTTTATAATCAAAATTGAAAAAAAGGACCTACTTAACTGAAATTCAGAATGTATGTTTGTTTGATCATCAGAAAAAATTTTATGTACAAATGGAACCGGTAGGTGGCGTTTGGATGGATTTTTAATCTAAATTTGAATGAATGGACCAATTTAACTGAAATTTAGTATGTATATCTAAGTGATCATGAGAACAAAGTTTCTGTATAAATGGACTCGGTAGGTGCCGCTAGGGTGGAATTATAATGACAATTTTAACGAATTAAACAATTTGACTGAAATTTAGAATGTATATTTGTTTTACTATAAGAACATTTTTTCTGTATAAATGGATCCGCTGTTGAGTTGGCTGGAGTTGAATGATTTCGAAAATTTATATCGATTGTCCGATTTTTCTCAAACTTAAAATATATGATTTTTTTGGCATGAGAAAATTTTGAATGTATGTTTGGAATCAGTTGCCGGGGTTTAGCTTATGATACACTTAATTTTTGGAATGTCATTTAGTCACTTTTTTTAACATCATTGTTATTCAGAAGTCTATATAATATAATATATAAAAAAGATGTATATTATGATGTCACCACTAATTGTGAAAACGGTTGACCCCATTTGTCCCAAAATTTCAGTGAAAGTTGGGTATTGGCTGTAGATGGTCACCCAGACCGCAAAAAGGCTTAAAGAAGAATGACCAACTTTTAAAGTGGCGCACCTCCTACAGAATTAGAGAGCTTCACAAAGTGGTTTTTCCCATTACGAAATTTTAGGGGACAATAACGAAAATAGGAATAACTATTGATATCACCCAGATCATACGGTTAATGGGGTTGCTGAGCCTAATGAAGGCATTTTTAGAAATTTGTACTCCTTAGGATAAAAAGGTACAATCTCCCAATACACCAGTGCAGAAAGTTATATGTCAGTCAATCGGCTTAAAAATGTGGTTTTAGAATATATGCCTATCAATAAGTAAGTTTTCATCACTTCATGGACGACACTGCTGATCCGTTTTAGCAATTCTTATAATAATATATAAAAAATATTAAGATATACGAAGAACAGAATTTGTCAGGGAAAACTTCGCCCATTATTTTGAAATATTTTAGAGGTCAAAGAAATAAACCAATCGTTATTACATTTCAACTACACTCAACATATTTTACAAAAATTTGGAGGCAGGACGAAGTCTGCCGGGCCAGCTAGTTTATAATATATATTTTGAAATATTAACGAAAATCTGTGTTTTCTGAGCACAAAACGATCGGACACACGCCATGGTAATGACGATTTGCACCGTGCAACCAAATTTTTTCATAAAAATATTTAGAGTATTTTATTTTGATTTCCGCGCCTCGTTAAAGGACATTTGTTTTAATTATTCCTATTCTCAGAATTTCAATTTTTCAATATTTTTAATACTAAATGCGTTGGGCACAGAATGTAGTCATTTCGTGATATCGACCCATATATGGACCCGGTAAGTGGCGCTGGGGTGTATTTATTCTATTGTTAAGAGTATTCAAGTTCATATTTTCGATTTCCCGATATTTAAGAGCTGTGGAGGTGGTTTATGTGTCGACTATTTTTAAAAGCACAAATGAAAAATCGTTCTAAAAACTTAAGAATGGAAGCCTCATACACGGGTCTCTTTCAATTTTTTTACACTCTTAGTAATTTTTTCTCAGTAGTTTAATATTAATTACCTTAAGGAGTTTTTACTATTTTTTAGATTAATCTAAATACAAATTTAAATTTTCATATAATTTTTTAATTCTACTCTTCTTAATAAAGTCTTCATATAACATACTTCTCCTATTTCACTATTTCGCCATCATGTCGGTATTATCTGTCTTTCGCCCAACTTAAGCCATAAATCCTTTATGCTAATGCCTCCTGTTTATGACCTCGTTTATTGTAAACCATTTCTCTCCTTATATAAACCAGTTCTTTTTGCCGCACTTAATCAATTTTGAAACATTTTATTTATAGATTCGCTTGTACAATGATGGTATGACCCAAAGAGTTATCGTAAAATTGCAGTGTCCCTTAGTGATATAGTGCAGTGGTCACGTTTGTCGTTGGGGTGGCATTTCCACGCGGCCAGTAGTTCATAATTTCATTTAATTTCCTGGAAAAATTACAATTTCCTGTTGTCATCGGTAGAGTATCGATGATAAGGTGTAATTTCTAGCAGTTGCAATGCATACCGTGTTATGTTTTTTTTATAGCGTCGCCAATTATATAGAAACGCTGAATCTGAAATGAATACTTCGTTGTTAATTGTATTAGTTTTTGTATAAGGAGAAGGAAGGTGTGCTTGAAGTATATGATATGTATGTTAAATGGTTAAGAAAAAAATGGTTTATAAAGCGAAATTCTAATAAGATTTAAAACAACACAAAGAGATTTGCATGGGTTTTACTCATAAGTATAGTATTGATATGTATTTTAATCATGTTTAAATTAGTTATAATAATATTAATCATACGAAAGTGAATTTAACACTATAGGGATTAAGCCTGGAGGAAATACAAAAAATGAATAAAAAATAAAGTTAAAAACCTTAAAAACTTTGTTATTCATTAAGTTTTTTAATTTTTGTAAATTTTAATGTACAATACTACTAACACGTAGTAAAGTACTCAGTTTCAGTATGCTTATATCATATTCGAATCTTCGTATCTTTTCTTTCCATATTTTCTGCCGTACATAAATCAAATATTCATATTAATCATACGTATATTAAACTAGATGTTCAACAGACAATTGTATTTAATATAAATCATACGTTAATTAAATAAAATGTTCAGCAGACAGCTGCATTCAAAATTAATATCAATCATACGTAAGTTGATTGAAATGTTTCAGAAATAATCATATTTGATACATATTAATATTAATTATGATTAAATTAAATAAGATGTTTAACAGACAATTATATTAAATTAATTATTATCATACTTATACTCCAAAAAAATATAAGCAATCAATTAAATCTATTAAGCAATTGGTAATCTTGAATTTAATAACAGTGCAACATATGACTCTTAAGTGTTCTCGGTTTAAATCTGTTTATAAAAATGTTACTTTGATATTAGTAAAGTGTATTTAGTTTACATTTCCCTGGGATTTAACAATCATCATAATGGTAAAACATTTAATTTCATAAATTTAATTCCCTACAAAATGTCGTCTCCTATGTATAACCAAAAACATATCCCTCTAGTCAAGCAATTAGTTTTTGAGGTCACCGCTTATTAGTTAATTCATAACAATTTCCCTTTCAGCTCCCCTTCTCTCTCTCCCTCTTTCACACAAATTGTCTACTTTCTTTGACAATTCAAATATAGAAATAGCCACATTTCTTATGTACCCTCCCGCTTTCATTTAAGTATTTACTTAAAGTGTTATTAACCAATCCCCTCCTCACATAAGCTTTATAAGCTTCATCCATGTCTTGCGCGTCCTTTTTGCGTTCCTTTGTGCTATCCACCAAACAGAGGCAATCCTGGGGTAACGTCTTCAGTTTTCTTTCATTCGACATCAAGCAACCAAATGCATAAATAGTTAATGAAGTTCCCATTAGCTTTGAGCTATAACTGAAAATGCTTTTATTCCTTGTAGTTTGTTTTTTCAATTACGCATATATTTACATTTGAAGGCTTGGAGTTGGAGTGAGGAGGTTGGCATAAAAGAAAATTTCTCTTTTTAGATTTGAGTTGGGGGGCGCTATAGTAGGTTGCATTAAAGTTGGAATTATATTGTGTTGTTGTGAAATCTAAAATGTTGAATGACAACGAGAGCAATAGCAGCTGCAAGGAAAATGCCGCAAATCATAAAGATACACTACTACATTGTATATGAAAAGTTATCATAAAGCTAAGAGGGCAGTATGGTAAAGGGTAACAACAAATTTTTAGGTTGAAAATTCAGTTAGGTAATAATATATTATGAAGCAGAATTGTACTTTGAAATTTGAATTTTATGTAAACTGTATTTTCTCTCAAGAAACAATGCGTATACGTAAAACTTAATTATTCAATATGTTAATATTAATCATACGTATATATTACAATCCAGAAAAAGGAGTCTTTCTTTGGGAAATTAATTTTTAACCACTAAAAACCACTTATGCTTAAATGTGTATAGCCTAGGCTTTCAAAGTTGCCAAAATTCTAATAAAAATATTGAAAATTTAATTTATTTTGGAATTTGATAAGAAATGAGTCGCGGTAAACACAAAAAAAAAAGATTTTTTCAATGGACGTAGTGAATATTTGACTTTTGATATGTGATTTAGTGACAGGGCCATATTCAAATATTAGTTTTGCAACAAATTTTAATTACGTTTCTTTTTCGAATTATTTTTCATATTGCGACCGCAAATCTTGTCTATGCTACATTGCGTATACGTACTATTAATTTATTGTAACAAAAATATTCATACGTATACGTATTTTTAATTTATTGTAACAAAATTATTCATTCGTCTCTATAGTCATATGATTTAAACCTTAAGCTTTTTATAAGAATCTTCTTTAATTATAATTATTAAATTGTGTAATGAAACTACTTTTTATTATATCTTGCCTTTATCATACCACCTTGGCATTTTACGTTGTAAATCATAAATGAGGAGAAACATAGTTATTTATTTTTAGCTCATGTGATTGTAGCAAATTCCAAGAAATTGTATTTTATTGCTGATAAAGAAATCTCACTGGCGCGTATGTGTAATATTAAATTATTAACAGGACAATATGTCATGCGGACAATACGTAGGAGAGTAATCACAATTCAAAAAGGATAGAAAAGGAAAGGGAGCACAAAAGACTTTGATATAATATTGTTTGTAAAAAAATGTATAGTAGTTAAAATATCCTTTCACACTGCTCAGAGTAGACATTTCTGATGAACAAATATTTTTGTTTGCGTTTGTACAAGAGAGATAAATTAGATTAGATATATATGATGTGTTTTCTATGCTTAGATGCAGACTATTCGCAAAAAGGAAGAAACACATTTCGCCAAAATTAATTTTTTGTTTGGCAGTGTATTTTTTTGACAAATCATTTTTTTTTAATTTAATAAATTTTTTGGATATCGATGGTCAATAAATTATTTTATTAACTTAGTTTTATTATAGCAAAAATTAAACAAATACAAAATAATAAAAATTAAAAAAAATTGTGAAATAAACAAAAAATAATAAAAAAAAGAAAATTAAAATAAAGCTAAAATAATAAATAAACGTATAAAGCAAAGAAAATTAAAAAAAATTATAATAATTATGAAATTAATTAATTAAATAATTAAAATAAAAACAAATAAATTAAATAAAATGCATAACGAACAAAATAAATAAAAAAAATTTAAATAAAATAACATTTTCATAAAGAGGCCCGACAAGACTTAGCTATGCATAAAAGCGATATGGTACAATGCGCTTTGTCCTATGTCCACATGTAAAGCACTAACGGAAATCTATCGTGGAGAACAGAAAACCAGTACAGAAATTTCAGTCAGTTAAACTGACTGATAAATACCATCACCCAATATAAGATAATGTTTAAGTCTTGAGTTATTGAAATTAACCGATTTGTAATTAAAAGAAGAAAGTTTCAGTCGAGCAACTTAACTTACATGTACCCTCAGTAAAACAAATAATTTTCTTTGAATATAAACGGTCAAATTCAAAAAATACAACACTGGTGCTGATATCTACTTCGCATGCACATGTTTGACATAATTGTAGATATATATACAGCTGATGATGTACCATTGTGCATCAGTTGGTCACAAAGGGGTCTGAAGATGAACTCGTCATGGAGTTCGAAACGCGTCATCCTAGTGCGTGACACACTGAATTTGACCAAAATATTTAAACAATAAAATAAAAACACTTTTCTGATCGTAAGCCGAATGTGATGTATCATTTGATACACTTAACGTAAATTTAATTTTCTATTATATTGATATTATTACTCGATTTCTACAGTGGGCGGAGTGGTACATTTGTATGGGAGGTACGAGAAGGGGTGTGGTTAGGCTTCCAGATTTATTCTCCATTACTTTATCCTGTTACAGTTTTACTAATTACAGAATTTGGGCACGATTGCCTTGGGTGTACTGATATTATTAGTACATCCCTAAAGTGGGCGGAAAGGTACATTTGTATGGGAGGTACCATAAGGGGCGCCGCTAGACTTCCAATTTTTTCTCCAAAACTTTGTCCTGTTATAACATAACAAAATGCAGAATTTGGGCACGATCGTGTCGAGTGTATTGATATTATTAACCTATTTCTAAAGTGAGCGGAGTTGTACATTTGTATGGGAGTAGGCTTGCCAGATTTTAAATTGTAAAATTCTTGACATTCACCAAAAATTTTCTTGATTGTGAAAAAAAATCTTGACAAATAAAAACACTCATACGTTAGATGTTTTACATATATCAGTTTCAATTTACGTTAAGTGTATCAAATGATACATCAAATTCGGCTTACGATCAGAAAAGTGTTTTTTATTTTATTGTTTAAATATTTTGGTCAAATTCAGTGTGTCACGCACTACGATGACGCGTTTCGAACTCCATGACGAGTTCATCTTCAGACCCATTTGTGACCAACTGATGCACAATGGTACATCATCAGCTGTATATATATCTACAATTATGTCAAACATGTACATGCGAAGTAGATATCAGCCGAAAATGTCCAGCACCAGTGTTGTATTTTTTTGAATTTGACCGTTAATATTCAAACATGAGAAATGGAGGAAATTCTCTCCCCACGATTCCCCTTTTTACCTTAAAGCTTAAGCTTCTTTACAAGGTTTTGTTGGTAAACTAAGATTACTTTAAATTTTTCTATGTCAAAGTAAGGCATTAACAATCAAACAGTTTAAAATATATCAGTTTCATTTAATCTATATATATATAAAAGTGAACATTTGTTTCTACGTATGTTCGCTATAGACTTGAAAACTACCGAACCGATATGCAACAAACCGGGTTCATTAGAAAGGCAATCTTTCCAGGATTGTTATAGGCTATTTAAACATTGCATTTGACACATTTGGTCCATTTAATGAGTCAATTTTCGAATTTTTCCATAAAAAAATTATCCAAATTTTTAAATTGTGAAGATTTAAATATTGAAATATTTAATAGGCTCTGACAAATGCTTCATTTATGTATATAAAATTTGAAACTTATGGGATGGTTCCGCATTCAACTGATTTTCTTCAGGTGTGGTCCACCCATTCCACACCATTACCAGAAATGGTAATACAATAAGTGACTTTAAATTAGGAGTGGATGCAATATGATTAGGTCAAAAACAGTCGTGCTTTGATTATTAGGCGTGGCCTCCGCCCATGAGAAATACTTTGTTAAAGTGAGGTATCTGAAGTTCTAGATCGTTAAGCGTGTCCCTGCCCCTTAAACGTAATTAGTTATAAAGTGATGTCTGAAGAACTATTTTGCGAATGACCATGAAATTTGGTGTGGATTCAATTAAGATAAGTATACGTATTTTAAAGGAAAAGGAAGGGATTTAAAACAGGCTGTGCACGAATATGCGTGATCAAGCCAAAAGTGGGTGGCCCTGCCCAATTCTGTCATACGACAAACGAAATAGGTGGGGGACAATAGTACCATTCGTTTTGATATGGAATTATTTAAAACCAGTGGTGCATGTGACCGAGATCTACGACAAGAAAATTCGAATACCCACGAATTAAAACATTTCCCAAATCTGCATCTATTTCAAGTAGAGTAACGAACGGCACACAACATTGTAATACAAATTTATAAGCAAGTACGAATGAGTGTGGAGGATTTTATTTCCATATCCTCCTGTCGTACGCAACTCTTTTGGACATTGCAGAACAGCGCAATAAATGGCAAATTTTCTGAGAATCCCGGATGTAATATGAAGATAAAAAATGTTGCAAACATGTCATATCATAGTGAGGAAGAAGTGTACTATAGCACACAAAAAATTGATGTAACTCGCGCATTACATAATTTAGGAAGCAATACATGATTATGTTATTGTTCTTAAATTAATTTAACCGGAAAATATAAGGGAATGGATGTATTGCCAATGATACCAACGGATTTGCTGTTCGATTTTAAATGATTACAGTCTCCAGTTCGTTTAGAGTTTGAGATGGCAATCAATAAAGCTGAAAGACAGTCTATTCAAGTTTGCAGCTTGAATTGAGAAAATCCATGTTTTTCGCATTAACAGCTTTATGTTGCATGTTCACGTGTGTAACGACCCACTCATTAACATATTTACACTCCTTTGGTTCTCCCATACACGTTGTTTTATCAAAATCATTGCAATATATTTCTGTAATTGAAAAAATATGATCCTTTAATAAACCATAACACTTTTTGTTAAGTTTCGATGAGAATATTAAAAGAATCTAACCAACCAAAAAGGTTACATTTAAGTCATTACTTTTTTAGGCAGTACGAAGTCTGCCCGGTCAGCTAGTTTTTTATAAAAGTATAATTCCATATAAAAAGTATACAAAACATTAAAAAATCAATTACAGATATTTCAGTCAGTTAACTGACTGATAAATACCCTTACTTTATGTATGATATTACTTAAGTCTCGAGTTATTGAAACTAAACGATTTTTAAATGAAATTACTCATGTATTAAAAATGTTCAGCTTGTGTTGCGTAAACTTTTGGAGATATGATCGTATGACCAGACTTTTACTGACATGTTGTTACACAGTTTCAAGGGTTACAGTGCAAAAAGTGTTAATGAAATTGCCAACAAATGTAGAATTTGTATTCTATATTTCTGGACATATTGTAATTTTGTATGGGGTTACCGAAAGAGTATTGTACGCACAAAAATCTCTTAAGAATTCATAGTTTCTAATGGTTTAACGTCTTGAGAAGTTTATATTTGAATTTGTTGAAAATATATCAATTTTCAGGTAATTGCCATATTTGTATACGAGGTACCAGCAGGGGCAGTACAAAGAGTCAGAATTTTATTTGCAGGATAACGTGGAATAAACTATTTATGTGGGTGTTTTTGGTCAAATGTTATGGGAGATAACACAGAGAGAGTGACAAATGTTTAAATTTCCCAAGGGTTTTTTAAACTGACCAAATTTAAGCATTCTCCAATTGTCGGTTTGGATTTAATGTAAGAAATATCAATTTTCCAAAAATAGGTAATTTTCATTGGGAGTAATCAGGGGTCGGCCGATATAGTCCATATTCACTCCGGGGTCCAATTTGTATTACATGTTACAATTCAGTGTACTAACAAAATTATATGTATGGGAGGTACCAAAAGGAATGTGGCACAACGTTTCGATATTCTGAGGGTTTGTCTACTATTACCCCTTACCTAAGGTTGAGGGTATAAAAAAATATAGTGGGAAGACTGATGTTGATGTTTTTATTTAACGACTTAGTGTTATTTGTAAATTTAATACTTCGAAGCATAAAATGAGAAAAATTTAAATTACGTCGCTGACCTGACATTGTTTCTCTACGGCTTTCCAAAACCATTAAAAAAAACCAAAAACAAGACGGCGGTGATCTTTAGCCGATTAAACTAAAATTTGAATTTATAGGACCGGAGCTTCTGCTTGAAATAGGCAGTTTAATGTTGTCAAATTACACAGTGCAGCAGCGAAAAAATACAAGATCTTGACAGTATAGGTTCGATTCTACCATCGACTTGGTAATAAAACCCTTTACTCAGTTTGGCGAGATAGGTGACCAATTTGTTTTTATGGACCTCAAAAGATTCTCAATATCAGTGAGTCCCTCGAAAAAGTTGTCATCAGTTTTTGTCCAACAGCTTACTCACACTTCGTGATAGCGCTAAACTATATTCGGCAATAATGTAGCTGTTAGTTATGCACACTAACCTTATAAACGATTTATGTCACAAATGTTGGTTATTCCTGCCCTTTTCCCAAAAGAAAAAATAGAAGAAAAAATTATTATTTTTTCACTTTTTTGAACATTACTTTGAGGGAGTCCATATTTTTCACTAACAATGTTCGCCAAAATTGTAGCCATGGTAAAGTTGAAGAACTTTCGTGAGCATATCAATACAATCTGAACGTATCTAGGCAACCTAAATAGCTCATAAAGATCACTATGATACCGGTTTTTCGTATCATTACGCACGTGTAAGCCAGTTACGTGGTTGAATATCAACCGATTTTTTCAGCAGATTTTGAAAGAAGACACTGCGACCTTTCCAGCGATATATTATCTGTAGTTATATTGATTACTTGTCATATATGTCTGTTTTTTGCATCGAAATTTCAAACTTTTGTGATTTATTTACTACTTTTTAAATTAGAAGAAGTTTGTAGCCACTATTTTAAAAGGACACCCTAATTTTCACTATTTTATTCACGCTTTCTCGAGTTTAACGCATACTTGTTTGTAAAGATCGGTTAACAAATAGTTAAGTTATTCATGTTTTCCGAAGGACGCCTTTATTGTCAACTTCTTGTATTTTGCAAAAAGTTTTCATTTGTTGCATAGTGTTATAAGTGTTCAATGGAGACTTCTATGAACTGCTTATTTCAATAAAAAACAAATTTTTTGCGTTATTTTTCGGTTGGTCTGTAAAAATCTTGACAAAACTAATTTTTTCTTGATTCTTGACAATGATTAAAAATTCTTGTAAATCAAGAAAAATCAAGATCGTCTGGCAACCCTATATGGGAGGTACCAGAAGGGGCGTGTCTAGACTTCCAGATTTTTTCTCCAAAACTTTATCCTGCTTAAACATTACCAAATACAGAATTTGGGCACGATCGCGTTAGGTCTTTTAATAATATTAATCGATTTCTAAAGTGGGCGGTACCAGATGTGTATGGGAGGTACCAGATGGGGCGTCAATAGACTTCCAATTTTTTTCTCCAAAACTTTATCCTGTTATAGCTTTACTAAAAATAGAATTTGGGTACGATCACGTTTAATTTATTGATATTATTTCTCCATCTCTATAGTGGGCGGAAAGGTAGAATTGTGTGGGAGGTACCAGAAGGGGCGTGGCTAGGCTTTCAAAATTTTTTCCAAAACTTTATTCTGTTATAGCTTTACTAAATATATAATTTGGGGACGATCCCGTAGGGTGTATTGATATTATTAGTCGATTTCTAAAGTGGGCGGAATGATGTATTTGTATGGGAGGTACCAGAAGGGGCGGGGCCATGAAGCCCATTTGCAATACCGTAAGTAGTTTTGAAAAAATAATAACTCGTGCAAAATTTCAAAAGATTTGGTTGCGTCTTCCGAAAGTTATCGTGCGAACCAGCCGGACAGCCACCAGACAGACAGACAGACAGACAGACAGACAGACAGACATGGCTCAAACGACTTAAAAAGTCATGAATCGAATTTGGTTCAAAGAAACCTAGGGTCTAAAGTCACTCCTTCTATGTGTTACACTTTTGGGTCGTATCAAATGATATATACCCTCATCCCTAAGGGTGATGGTATAAAGACAGGTGGAAGAAAGAGAAAACCTGTATTAAAGCCAGGAAGACATGGCCTGAATACAACCCGAAACGTACATCGAATTTAGTAAACCTCGAAAAGGAAAAGGTTTACCTTCCTAAAGGGCCATTAGCAGACAAAAGAATGAACAGAAGAAAGGCGAGTGTATCTACTGTGGGAATAGCAGTAGATAACCAACTACCGACCATTTTATATTTGACTGTTCAGCCTATGCAGAAAGATACTAGAAATCGTGAGGAACCCCTTCTTAAGTGGTATAGAGAAACAAGCATCTTGCACATTGCCAGAAACAACAAATGTAGTAAGACCATCAACTGGACGGCTTGAATCAAAACTCTAGAATCCAAGTCTACTATAGACGAAATCCACCACACCTTCGAAAGGAAATAGTTATGCAATCACAGGCACCATACACGCTGAGAGCAGCAGTTGAGGTGATGGCACAAATGCTCAATGGACAGGAAAAAGGATCAATAGGGACCTCAGTGATCCTCTCCTCTATGAAAGGGACTGCAAACTAACATTAATAAAATAATTTAAATTAATAAAAATAATTAATTTAACAAAATTTATAAAACAATAAAATGTATAAGACAAAAAAATAAATAAAGTTAATACATAAGAAAAAAAAAATTATAAACATTATAAAATTATTAAAATTTATGAAAAGTTATAAAATTACAGTTTATAGAATTTATAAGATTAATAAAAATAATAAGATTAATAAAATTACTAAAACAAATAAAAATAATACAAATAATAACATTAGTAAAATTTATAAAATTAACAAATTTAAACAACTAAATTTAATTTATAAAATGAGCAAAATTAATTAAATTAGTGAAATTAACAAAAAAAAAATAATAATAAAATTAATAAACTTATTTACGTATTTATTTATTTAAAATATACTAAACCTATAATTAATACAAGACTAATATTGGCATCGGAAAATGCACCGGCAGCTTAGTCCTATTGATTAAATTAATAAAATTAATGGAGTTAATAAAATTTATATAATTAATAAAATTAATGAAAATAAAAAAAATAATAAAGTTAATAAAATTAAAAAAATGAATAAAATTTATGAAAATTAAAAAAATAAATAAAGTTAATAAAATTAACAAAATCAATAAAATTAATAAAATTAATAAAATTAATAAAATTAATAAAATTAATAAAATTAAAAAAATTAATAAAATTCATAAAAATAATAAAACTAACAAAACTAATAAAATTGGTAAAACTAAAAAAATGTAAAAAAATAAAAATAACGAAACTAACCAAAATAATGTAATGTTACTAAGAATATAATAAAATTAGTAAAATTATCACAATTAATAAACATTAATAACCGAAAACATTAATAACTTAACTATTTGTTAACCGATTTTTACAAACATATATGAGTTTAACTCGTGATAGCGTGCACTTTCTGAATAAAATAGTAAATATTAGGGTGTCCTTATAAAATAGTGGCTACAAACTTCCTCAAACTTAAAAAATAGTGAAAAAGTCACAAATGTTTGAAATTTCGAGGCAAAAAACAGACAGATATGACAAGTTATTATTATAACTATATATATCGTTAGAAAGGCCGCAGTCTCTTCTTCCTAAATCCTTTGAGAAAATTAAAATCGATTGATATTCAACCACGTTACTGGCTTATATGTGCGTAAAGCTACGAAAAATCGGTATCATAGTGGACTTTATGAGCTATTTAGGTTGCCTAGACACGTTCAGATTGTATTGATATGTTCACGAAAGTTGTTCAACTTTACCATGGCTACAATTATGGCGAACATTGTTAGTGACAAATTTGGACTCCCTCAAAGTTATGCTCAAAAAAGTGAAAAAATAATAATTATTTCTTCAATTTTTTTTGAAAAAGTGCAGGAATAACGAATCTTTTTGACATAATTTGTTAATAAAGTTAGTGCGCAAAACTCCAAGCTACATTATTGCCGAATATAGTTTAGCGCTACCACGAAGTGGGAGTAAGCTGTTGGACAACAACTGATGACTACTTTTTTCATGGGGCTCACTGATTTTAAGAATCTTAAGGGGCCCATAAATAAAAATTGGTCACCAATCTAGCCAAACTGAGTATAGGGTTTTATTACCCTTCGATAGTAGAATCGAACCTATACTGTCTCGTTCTTGTATTTTTTTCACTGTTGCACTGTGTTATTAAAGACACTAAAATTAATTAAATTAAAAAGGTAAATAAAATTAATTAAGTAATAAATTTAATAAAATTAATAATAAAATTAAAAAAATAAAATTAGCATATTAAATGAAATTAACCAAAAAAAAATTATATAATTAACTAAATTAATAACATTTATAAAATCAAAAAATTAATATAATTTTTAAATTTAGTAACATTAACAAAAATTATAAAAAATTTGTAAAGTTAATAAAATTTACTAAAATAATAAAATTATTCAAATTCAGTAAATTAATAAAATTTTTAAAAATAATAAAACTATTAAAATAGCTAAAGTAATTAAATTAATAAAAATAATAAAGTAAACACCAAAGTGAAGGACTTTAGACCTATAAGTCTTACTTCATTCCTTTTGAAAACCCTTGAGAGAATCATGGACGACATTATCAAAAATACAATTGGCCCGAATCTCCTTTCGAATGCTCAGCATGCCTACACAAAGGGGAAATCGACAGAAACCGCACTTCATGCACTATTGTATCCCATAGAGAAATCGCTAGATAGGAAAGAATTTTATCTAGTCGCCTTTATGGACATAGAGGGAGCTTTCAACAACATCGAACCCCTCTGCATCTTGACAGAGCTCAACAGCCTACATATCAACTCACATATTAGCAAGCTGATTCGCAACATGCTAATAAAGAGAACTATCACCTCAAAGCTGGGAAATCACACCCTCACTAGAAGAGTGACTAGAGGCACCCCTCAAGGGGGAGTATTATCGCCGCTATTGTGGAATTTTGCCGTCAACGACGTTCTCAAACGGTTGGAGTCGGAAGGATGCACAGTAGTAGCGTATGCAGATGATATAGCACTCTGCGTCTCTGGGGGAAGTTTATCTTGTCTCGAACAAAGGATGCAGGACTATATCAACATCCTGGCAAACTGGTGTGCCAGTAGAGGACTTAATGCGAACCCTGACAAAACAGAACTAGTCCTTTTCAGTCGGAAACAAAAATCGCCCGCTACATCCAACATCTATCTGGGCAACAAACAACTCAACTTCTCCGATACGGCGAACTACCTGGGCCTTATATTAGACAGGAAGCTTAATTGGAGACAGAACATTGAAAGCAGATCCACCAAGGCACTCATAGCTTTATATACATGCCGTAAAGCTATCGGGAAAACCTGGGGATTTAAACCCAAGGTAACACTTTGGATTTACAATGCTATAGTGAAGCCAATATTACAATATGGCTCTACAGTGTGGTGGTACGCGCTCGACAAGAAGAGCAAATTTAGACAATTAGATCGTGTTCAACGGTCCTCTTGTCTCCTGATAACCGGATGTATGAGATCGACCCCCTCTAAGGCTCTCTACAGGATACTCAATCTACTACCACCTGATCTGAGCTGCAAATGCTCCGCTCTCAAATCAGCTATTCGACTAAACGAGATTGAACATTGGGATCCTTCCATAGGACATTCAAGGATCCTGAACCAAATCAACTTCTCACTTGAAACTGACTACGTGCTTAATACACGGAAATCAAACATTCTCTACGAAATCAAAACGCCCACCAGAAAGGAGTGGGCAGAGAACGAGAACGCAATGTATGGACCAATAAACATCTTTACCGATGGGTCCAAACTGGATGACAAGGTCGGCTATGGTATCTACTCCGCGGACCTAGGCCTAAGTATAAGATCGAGAATTCCAGACTATGCTATTAAACGAGCCGCGGACATGATCAACGTGAGGAAGATATCGCAGGAGGATATTCTCCTGTTCACGGATAATCTAGCGGCGGTAAACTCATTGAAGTCCAGTGACATCAAATCGAAAGTGGTCAGTGCCTGTCGGAAATCTCTTAACGAGATATCCAGGAATAACAGAGTTCTGGTTACGTGGATACCCGGACACAGCGGAATCGAGGGCAACCGCAGAGCGGACGAAGAGGCCAGACAGGGCTCAGCCCTGCAGGAATGCGACGTTGAACACGTAGCACTTCGCCCTATATCCACCTGTAAAAGTACCATTGGAAATCTAACGTTTGAAATTGCAAACGACAGATGGAAGAATGAAGAAACCTGTAGAAAGGCCAAAAAGACTTGGCCAGAATACAACGCGAAACGTACATCGTACCTGGTAAGCCTAGAGAGGGACCAGATAAGAAAAATTATTACATTCCTGACGGGACATGGACCCATAGGCAGTCATGCGAGCAGAATAGGATTCGCAACAAAAAGCGAATGCAACTACTGCGGCAGCAGTGAACCATCCACCGACCACATTATATGTGATTGCCCAGCGCTATACAGAAGGAGACTGGAAACCCTGGGGAAACCCTTCCTAAATGGTGCAGAGGAACTTGCATCGTTGGATATCGGAAGGATTAACAACTTTTGTAAAATTATAAACTGGACGGATTGGATCGAAACTCCGGATACCCAATCGACAACTGGCAACGCAATCATGCAGCACACGCGCTGATAGCATAGGTTGAAGGGACGGCGTAAATGCCCAACGGGTGTCACAACGGGTCCATAAGGACCTAAGTGTTCTCCTCGAAGATGGAGATGCCTGCACACCAACCAACCAACCAATAAAGTAAATAAAATTAATTAAGTCATAAATTTAATAAAATTAAAAAAATATAATTGAATGAACAAATTTATTAAAATAAATAAAATGTAATAAAATAATTACTAACATTAATTCAATTAGTAATAGTAAAACTTCCAAAATAAATCAAATTATTAAAAATAATAAAATTAGCATAATTAAAAAAATTAACTTAGTAAAATTACTATAATAAATATCATTATTAAAATAAATAATCTAACTGGATATATAAAATTAATATAATTAATAAAATTAACAAAATCAATAAAATAATTTTATGAAAATTGATAAAACTAATAAATTAATTTTTTTGTTGGGAAGGAAGTAAATATGCTGTTTGTCATTTACGCCCTCGCTAGTCGTGTTCTGCCGGATTCTACGTTTTGACCTACCGACTAAAAAACACCCATGCCTCCAACCTAGAAAAAAAGCCTACACCGAACCGCATTTGCATTACTTCGGAGGCGGTATCCTCTTGTCTGAGTCGTTCATCGTCTTCGTCTTGGACTTCGTTCGGTCCCCCACTCACTTTGTATCGTCCAGTCTGCTTTTACCAGATCTGGATTTTTCCAACCGCAGGATGTCTTCTCAGCACTGCTGTATTGCTCTCCAGATGTTCTCCATCTCGCACCTTCAGGACGATTAGATTTGTCTCCACTATTGGTCCTATCACATCTTTCCTATCACCGCGTACATGCAGAAAATGTGTAGTCGGCATCGTCAATTTTGTCAATTTCGTCAATTTCGGAGGCAGAACGATGTACCACACTTGCCCATTCTATAGAGATACTTCCTAAAGTATCCGCGCCCAGTCATTATCTGGGTCAAGTAATAATCTACTTCTACATTTTTCTTTCAAACAAATTCTCAAGATGTAGAAGTAATTTGCCCATCCATCTGTCCATGCTTTCGGCGAACCATTTCGCCTGCCAAGCGTGTAGGTTCTCTTGCCTTATTTCTTTTTCTTTATTCGCTTCCTATGCATTGGTTTGCTTTTTCTCTTTTGTTATCCTTCTCTCATGTATTTTCAAATCGATTGGGATTGTATCCGCTATCAGAAGTGCTGAACTGCATGTAAGGCATTTGCTTTTCTGTCCTTCGAACATAATCAGCACTCGATTTAACATATTTTTCGATGTAACAATCCATTTTATTGTTTAATCGGGAAATCGTTATTAATTGAATAAAATCATCATAATTAGTAAAATAAAATAAGTAAATAAAATTTAAAATTTTTTTTTACAAATTTGGTTTTATGACTGCATTTTGCTTAAAAGGACATAATTTCTTTTCTATTCAACCAGTTTAATTCGTTGCTATACGTATAAATAATATTTCCTAAGACTCCTTAAATCAATCATACGACATCAAACACTTCTACAAATAAAATTAATTCCTCCTCAGCATTCTTTCTCACCAACATTTTTCCTCTTAGTTGCAACTTCAATTCATATCCCAAATTGCCATCTCCATCTCTTCCTATAAGAATCTAAAATTTAACTCAATTTTAATTGTAGACATAACCTTAGCTTACAAACTATTTTACAAAGATCACATAACTAAAGTAATTATCAAACTCTTGGCATCAATACAGACAAGCATCAACCTTTGGCCAGAACATTTGATGCAGTGAACTTTGCTAGTATCAACGATACTACCACCAACACATTTACATGGACAATTGTTGTTATGGATATCCTTATGCGGTATCATAACCATATTATACCAAATTATTATTATTACTGTTATTGTTATAATGATATCCTACAAATACAAATGTCAATTTAATGTGTATTTAATAACAAATCATTGTCGATGATGAAATTATTATGTGGTTTTCAATTTATAATAAAATTATTGATTATTATTGTGATACAAATGAAAGAAAGGCAGAGTGTGACAGAGAGAAAGAAAGAGAGTGTGTGTGTGTGTGTGTGTGTGTGTATGCACAAACATATCGCATTTTATGTGTTATTGGTAATATTAATATGGCATAGCTACATACATATATGTTTTCATATGTATATTAATATTTATAAAATAATACCAATATACATATTGATATTACATTTCCATGGCCATTTATATGTAAATTTTGCAGGTTAATAAATTGAAAATACAATTGCTGTATAATTGTTAACAAAATGTTGCTCAAATGTTGTTATAGTATAATTATACTTTAGTTATTGTCATAGAGAGAGAGAGAGAGAGAGAGAGTGAGAGATATATAGCTGTTTAATGTTATTGTGTTTAAATATAAATTATACTAATTAAATGTTTAAATATGATATCAATGTGTTGGTATGTATTTGTTGGCATTAACATTATATGAATGGCTTTATTAAGGACATTTTTAACACGAGCAATGCTTTGTGAGATAAAATTCACTAAAATTATAAAAATCATAGAAATTTATATACAAAAGACAATAATTTCATTTTGAAGATGTATTTTAAAGCATATACGAAATATATTCGTAGATATCTGGTGAAGGAGTTTTCAGAAGGTCTAGAAGCTTTTGTCGCAATACTTCGTTTGGGTTAGTTTTATTCCTCCCTCAAAGTGTTCTTAAATACATCGAGACAATATTAACTTGTCGTATGATTTAATTCACCAAATTTGTGTGACTTCTCAATCCTTCAAAGCTTTTCGACGAACTCCATACTTATGCGTATTATGCCTAATGTCTTAATATTCCCTTGAGCTGCTCCCGCCTTTTATTATCTACATGTAGTACCAACCAAACCTCCATCCTCCATTTCGTGCCAAGGACATTCTTAACAACTCAATCTGTGACTGCCACAAACAACACACAGCTATTATATGTTATTTGCTAATATGACCATATCTTAACATGCAACGTAATAGAAAATCACAGAGAAAAAGCTTAAATATTCTACATAAACTATAGAATTTCTTGTAGTGCCATGTAACCCCTCCAAAAGGCCAAAGGGATAACTATAACTTACATAGGTTTTGTATACTTAGATTGAGTTTATGAGGCGTGTTTTTTTTCTCAGCTAAACTTTGAATGCTCCTCCTGCTCAAGAGGTGTTGCGGTTGGTTTTAGTTAGTTTATTATTACGCTAAGGGTTGTCCCTTCATAATTCTAGGGTTCATTTTTCTCTCCTTTTATCCATTATATCGATTATTACTGCATGTTATTTGTATTTGCTGCTGAGTCCTTTGTTTTAACACATAACAAAAATAAAATTATACCATTCTTTTTTCATATCTAACCATTACAATTACATCAGCCCTGTTATCTCGGTCTTAGTGTAGCAATAGAGTAACTCATATGGGTTACACATAAAATCAACACCAACATCGACATTAGTTTTATGTCTTTCAAGCATGTCCTGCCTCAAATGTAAAGGATTTTGTGGGGTTATGATTGCGCTATATTTATGATTATTTTGCAATACATTGCGGCACGGAAGGGGAGAGGTTACATATAGATTACATCGTCACATACTTATACACACAAACTCATACACTTAAGTAGACATATGTTAGCCATACCCTAGCATATTTATCGATATCGATAATAACTATATTTTGTCGATTTAGTATGCATGAGAGACCATAATAATATGACCATAATCGTACATGTGGGAATTGCAAAATGTGTGGTTAACGGCTAAAGTGGAGGAGTGTGAGAGAGAGAGAGAGTATAGTTTTCATCATGATATCCGGTAATAAATTTTCCCATGTTCGTAAATACTGCAGGGGTTGCGGCATGCGAAGGATAACAAAAAATTGAAATAATTTTTATTAAATAGACAGTTAGATAACAAGGAGTTTTATAGTGAGGAGGCATAAGATAAGGGGTTGTTATGCAATATGAACATATTATATAAAAGAATGAACTTGCAAAAATATTGGTTTAAATGCAATAGACATAAATTCGAGTTATATTAAAACTTGTAACCACTTTTAAAAGTAGATGTCGAAATTTATTTTTTTATAACAATAAATTTACTTTGAGATACAATTAAACTACTGTTTAATATAACAAAACTAGTGGGCCCGGCAATGCTTCGCTATTGCATATTATTTAAAAAAATGCGCGTAAAAGTCGACGTGGTCAAAAAAAAGTACGCGATAAGTCATGCCAGAGTCCCAGTTAAATTCTGTGAAAATTTCAGGAAGATCGGTCCAGAGGTTTGGTCTCCTATAAGGTAAATAAAAAACAAACACACATACCATTTTTTATATATAGATACTTTCGGGAAATTTTAAAGTACCAATTGGTACAATTAATGTACTTTCCGATACAATTAAAGTTCATGCTGGGACAATAAAAGTACTTTCTGATATAAGACAATACTTTGTGACGCAACACAAGACCCTTTTAGAACAAAAAAAGTACCCGCTGATACATAAAATTACTTTTATGTGCAATTAAATAACTCTTGGTACAATAAAAGTAAAAAAAAAAAAATAAATTTTTGGTACAAAATATTTCCTTTTTTAACAATAAATCTACTTTTTAATACAAAAAAGTACCTTTTGGTGCAATGAAAGTACTCTTTGGTACAATTAAAGTAATTTGAAATGCATTTAACGTACTTTTTTTTGGTAGAAAAAAAGCACTTTTTTTGTACAATAAATGAACTTTTGGTACAACATATGTACTTTCTGGTACAATATAAGTACTTTTTGGTACAAAATAAGTACTTTAAGGTACAATAAAAGTACTTCTTGGTACAACATTAGTACTAAAAGAACAACATAAGTACTTTCTGGTACAATAAAAGTACTTTTTGGTACAAAATAGGTACTTTTGTGTACAATAAAAATACTTTCTGGTACAACATTAGTACTTTTTGGTACAATCAAAGTATTTTTTGGTGCAATAAAACTCCTTTTTGGTACAACATTAGTAATATTTCGTACAATAAGAGCACTTTTTGGTACAATAAAAGTACTTTTTGGTACAATAGTAGTATTTAATATTTTTGGTACAATAAAAGTACTTTTTGGTACAATAAAAGTACATTTTGGTACAATAAAAGTTCTTTTTGATACAATAAAACTACTTTTAGGTACATTAAAAGTACTTTTTGGTGCAATAAAAGTACTTTTTGGTACAATAAAGTACTTTTTGGTACAATATAAGTACGTTTTGCTAAAAAAAATTAGTGTTTGGTACCAAATATTTACACATCAGTATAATAACAGTAGTTGTTGATACAACAAAAGTACTTTTGGATACATTACATACATATTTACTTTTGGATATAAAATTTTTACTTTTTGGTGCAATAATTTAACTTTTTGATTTAACATATGTATTTTTTGGTACAATAAAAGTACTTTTAAAATACTTTTCGACACAAAAACAGTACGTTTTAGTACAACAAAAGTACTTTTTGTACAATAAAATTACTTTTGGGTACATTTAAAGTACTTTTTTGTAACAAAATTACTTTTTTGTACAATAAAAGAACTTTTTCGTACAATAAAAGTAATTTTTGGCAAAAAACAATTAATTTTTCGTACAAATTATGTACGTTTTGGTACAATAAATGTACTTTTTGATGCAACAAATAAATTAAAAATTAAAAATTAAAAAATAAAAATTAAATATTAGAAATTAAAAACTGCAAATTAAAGACTTTGGTACGAAAAAGTACTATTAGGTGCAATAATGTACTTTTTGGTTAAATAAAAGTTCTTTCTGGTACAGTAACAACGCTTTTTGGTACAATAAAAGTACTTCATGGTCAATTAATGTATTTTTCAGTGTAATAAAATTACAATTTTTTTGAAAAAAGGTTGGTCTACTAAAATGCCATTTTCTCTGGTTTTAGTTGACCGATGTCACCGAACTTCGTCATTTGTGATTGGATTTTAAACAACTATCGTTTTTTTAAGAAATAATTTTATAGTCTTTTATTTTCGTCACGTTCGGTGACATCGGTCAACTAAAACCAGAGAAAATGGCATTTTAGTAGACCAACCTTTTTTCAAAACACTAAAAATGGAAATTTGACCATTTCTCAAAAACTGTTCTACTTTCCACATATCTGAGAGCAGATTTGAATTCCGCGTGAAATTTTACATTAAAATATATTATTAAATGTCCCGGATACAGAAATTTTTAAAATTTTGTGACATAGTGTAATTGGACTTTTTGGAGCACTTAAAGTACTTTGAGAAACACTCAAAGTACTTTTTGTATAATAAAATGAATTTTAAGTACAATTAAGAACTTTTTGATACAAGAAAAGTACTTTTTGGTAAAAAAAAATTTTTCCTACAATAAAAGTACTTTTGGGGGGAAAAAAAATAATACAAAATATTTACTTTTTCGTACATTAAATTTACTTTTTGTTACAATAAAAGTACTTTGTGGTATTAAAAACAACGTTGTGGTACAATAAAGGTACTTTTTGTTGAAAAAAAAATCTATTTATACAAAATATTTACTTTTTGGTATAATAAAAGTGTACTTTTAGGTATAATTATAATTCTTGTAATCTATTTGAAGATGTTTAAAAGTAAATATTCAGAACTGTTGTATCATCTTCTGATGGTACAGTGTGGCGCACGAATTGTACTACGGTGTACCAGTGACTGTCAATTGGGACTGCTATTTAAAGATGTTGAAGGATTTTCTTTTGCACAGAACTGTGCCGAAGACGTTTACGTTTGAACAGCATTTGTTTTCAGCTAGATTTAGCAACGTCACACATAGCTAGACTGATTATAATGAAACTCCACTTTATACAGGGTCCACATATCAACTAACCTGACTGCAGAAAGGGTGAAACAAAAGACCCAAACGTTGCTACTTGTGTTGATTACAGACTTTACTTATACAAATTAGAACTTTAATTGTACCAAAATGGGCGCTATGACATTAGGCCCCACGAAAATTCACCTCAAAGTGAAAATAAAATTAGGCCCCAAATTTGGGGTCTAATTTCATTATGAAAATAGACCCCAGGAAATTATACCCCAAACATAAAATTAAAATAGGCCCCAAAACTTATGTATTGGGGCCTAATTTCATAGTTGTTATTTGAAAGTATGCAAATACACCCCAAAAAATGGAAATATGCCCCAAAATATAGTGTTGTTGTTTTCTGTATAAAATTGGGGTATATTTTCATATTTGTGTTTGGGGTCTAATTTTTAAATAAATATCGCAGTTCGTACATAAAAACACAACACGCAAATAGGCCCCAAAACGGCGGTAGAAAATATAACACAAACAAAAATTACCCAAAATTAGAAATGAAAATGAAAAGTTGGCCAGAATAAAAAATAAAAATTTACCCAAACCAATTATGAAAATTGCCCCAAAAAAAAGTATTTTTTCATATGAAATAGCGCCAAACAAAATATCGTCCCCTTAATATAACAATAGTGTATGTGCTTCATCATTGATTCTATGCCTGGTCAAAATTTCGTCAAAATCTACTTCCACAAAGTGCGTCAAAAGGTCATTGGAAAAAATAGTGTATAATTTCTTCTTCAAAAATTTACATCAATAACTGTATAAGCTCTTTTAAGCTATTTTATTTGAAATTGCCTCTTCGAAGTTATTAAAAGAATAATAGTGTATACGCATCATAGTCCATTTTAGCGTATAATAATATACTCTATTTTATATCAAAAATTTTTGCCAAAAAAAGCTATTTCTCGTGGCTCGCAGTCATTTTTTTTAAATTACAAGAAGGAAATAGGCGCAATTTTTTAGATGAGCCAGATGTAGAAGAGAAAGGGAAAGAATACGAATGATTTTCTGCTTATATTTGAGTTATGGAATGTATGCATTAATTAGTTATAATTGTTTGTTTGTAATAACCTAAATTGCAAAGAAATGAATATGTACCAATAAATAGCCAAAACTATCAACAAATAATCTGAGTTTGTTAACAGTTACTGTTTTATCATGTTACAAATTGATATTTTTGTGATCAAATATTTCGGGAAAGCTACCGTACAATTATTGAATAAAATGGTGTACACCATACAAAATAAAATAGTGTATCAGATACATAATACGAATTTTTAAAAAATAAAACAGCCTATATGGCGTACTTGCGTTTTGAATGACATAATTATGGTCTTAAAGGATGAGTCAAATAATAAAAATTGGTCAGTTTATAGAACAGGAACGGTATTATGTATTCATCGAAAAAACCATCATTAAAAACTTATATTAACCGCGATATTGAGGTTTTAATAGACATCCGATTTGACGAAAACTTTAAACTCGATTTTCTCAAAACACCAAAAAAATGATACGCTATTGTTTTATTAAGGGGACGTAGTTTTTGAAAAGTATTTTTAGGTACTGTTGAAGTGCTTTTTGGCACAATAAAAAAACTTTTTGCTAGAAAAAATTATGTTTGGTACAGTATATGTACTTTTTGTTACTAACTATTTACTGTTTAGTACAATAAAGGTGTTTTTATGTACAATAATAGTACTTTGTGGTATAATAACCTACGTTTTGGTGCAATAATTTTAGGATACAAATTAAGTACTTTTTAGTTTAGAAAGTAATTTTTGAAAGTACGGTACAAAATGTAGCCCAAACTTTTTCATATTGTACTATTACGTTTTCAGAAAAATATTATAATCTCTTTGAAGTCCTTTAATATTAAATATACAGAATTGCTGTATTATCATCTCCTACTAATCTGATTGCACAGGATGGAGGACGAATGGCGACATGGTGTAACAGCTGTCGATGGGGACAGCTATTTAAAGATGTTGTAGGAGATTTGTTTTTATCCAGGTTCCAATGAGATGGGACAACTGCACACATAGTCGGACCGGTTATGGCGGAACTCCAATACAAATTCGCTAACAAATTAATATCAAGAATCTTCACTTTTTGCTGGGTCCCCAGGTCACCTGACCTGACTTCACTAGACTTTTTTGTATTGGGCTATGTTAAAAAAAATGTGTACAACACAAAACCAAAGGTTTTTACGGAATTCAATGATTAATTTTCAGATCAGGTGTCGCATATGCGAGGATTAGAATATGGTCATTTACGGTCTATCATCTTCAAAACCAACCAGTCTTAAAAATATCATAGTTACAACTATGAGAATACGGAAAAGGTATATGAATACCTCTTGCTTAGCTGTGCACCCTAGATATGTATTGATTTACTACCTTTAAGATCACCCCTATAACATTTATAATCTATATATATAAAAATGAAATGGTCCACGTATGTCATAACACCACTAGAGAACGGCTGGAGCGATTTGGCTGATTTTTTTTTTATTCGATTCGAAATTTTCCGTAGATTGTTTGTGTTGAAAAAAATCAAATCCAGGTGGCGCTAGGGTGGATTTATATCGAAAATTTTAATGCATGTACCAATTCAACTGAAATTTAGAATAGATATTCGTTTGATCATGAGAAAACATTATACGTACAAATGGACCCGGTAGATGGCGCTGGGGTCGGTTTACAATCAAAACTTAAACGAATGAGCCAATTTAACTGAAATTCAGAATCCATGTTTGTTTGATCATCATAAAAAATTTTATATACAAATGGACCCGGTAGATGGCGCTAGGGTGGACTTATATCGAAAATTTGAATGCATGTACCAATTCAACTGAATTTTAGGATTTATGTTTGTTTCATCATTAAAAGAAATTGTATGTACAAATGGACCCGGTAGATGGCGCTGGGGTGGACTTATATCGAAAATTTGAATGCATGTACCAATTCAACTGAATTTTAGGATTTATGTTTGTTTCATCATTAAAAGAAATTGTATGTACAAATGGACCCGGTAGATGGCGCTGGGGTGGAGCTATAGCGAAAATTTTAACTTATGGACCAATTTACCTGCAATTTACAATGTATATTTGTTTGATGGTGAGAAACAGTTTTATGTGCAATTGGGCCCGGTAGATGGCGCTGAAGTGGAGTTATACCGAAAATTTGAACTTATGTACCAAATTAACTGAATTTTTTAATGTCTATTTGTTTGATAAAGAGAATCAAAAAGGTTATGTACAAATGGACCCGGTATGTGGCGCTGGGTGATTTACAATGAAAAATTGAACGAATGAACCAATTTACCTGTAATTTACAATGTATATTTGTTTGATCAGCGCTGGGATCAATTTTGTCTAGAATTTAGAATGTACATACGTATATTTGTTTGCTGTCAGAAGTTAAAATTCAAATATTTAATTTCTGCCCAAACATTGTTGAGTAATTTTAAATTTTGAATCTCACAAATAAAAACCCGATCATTAAGAAAAAAACAAATGCCACCAACAAGACGAAATATAGGCCGCCGTTCGCGTCAAGCGAGAAGTGTGAATAATTATAGAGTCAGCCAGACTGAAGAAGAACGTACCCTACGTTTGGAGGCAAATCGTGTAAGATCATCACAGGCACGACACAATATGGCTCTAGGCCGAAGGGCACAATCTACTTTGACTCGCTCATCTGAAGGTAACATGCGACATAACTCACAACGTCGGATGAATAGGAATTCAAATACTGTAGTTCAGCATGAACGTTTAGCCTTCAGATACGACCCACGAGTTGATTTCGCGATTGATGGATCCGTTGATATCGGAACAATGAACACAGTTTGCCAGTATTGTAATGCATTGAGGTTTCGGGGCGAATCGCCAGGATTGTGCTGTGCAAGTGGAAAAGTCAAGTTACCCCAATTACTGCCACCACCAGAACCGTTGGCATCATTGCTTTCTGGCCAAGACCCTCTTTCAAAGAACTTTTTGCCAAACATCCAACTTTACAACAGTTCGTTTCAGATGACGTCTTTTGGGGCAAATATAATACATCAACGAGGTTTTAATCCAACTTTTAAGGTACATCATGTTTAAAATACAAAACACATTACATACACAAAAATATCGTGCAAAATACGTATCGCATCATTATTACTCAAAGTTTTACGATTTAAACACTATAACATTTGTAGATCCAAGGTCAAATTCATCATCGTGCAGGAGCATTGTTACCGCCGATGAATTTCGACCACAAATTTCTTCAAATTTATTTCCTTGGAAATTCGGATAACGAAATTAATCAGCGATGTGCCATTAGCAATGCGACTAAAAGAGAAATTATTGCACAACTGCAAAACCTCTTACATGAGCAAAACGATTTAGTGAAACTATTTAAAACTTCGTTAGATATGATGCCATCTGATGATCATAAAATTATAATAAGAGCCGACAAGAGACCATATGGCGAACACGAGAGGCGCTTTAATGCACCGACTTTGAATGAGGTTGCCGTTGTTATCGTGGGAGAAAATTTAGGGTCACGCGATATTGTAATTAAGCGACGTGATGGCAGTCATCTTCAGCGTATATCCGAAACACATCGTTCATACGATTCCTTACAATATCCGCTGATATTTCCCCGAGGAGAAGATGGATATCATTTCTTGATTAAGATGATAAATCCATTATCAGGTAAAAAGCAAAATTAAATTTTGGTAACTACAAAATTTTGCTAATAACAAAAAATAATTTCCCATTTACAGGTCAAGAAACTAACAAAAAGGTTAGTTCTATGAACTTTTATGCATATAGATTAATGATTCGTCATAATGAGGACAATCATATATTAAAATTTAGAAGACTATTTCATCAATTCGTAGTTGATATGTATGCGAAAATTGAAACCGAACGTTTAACATATATCCGTCTTAACCAGCAAAAACTACGAACTGAAGAATACATCCATCTCCGTGACGCCATAAATACTGATGAAAATGCAAACAATGTTGGTCGAGCTACAATTTTACCAGCGACTTATGTGGGAAGTCCAAGACATTTGCACGAATACGCGCAAGATGCGATGACATATGTACGTCAATATGGTCGGCCAGACTTATTTATTACATTCACGTGTAACCCAAAATGGTGTGAAATTACACGGCTATTACTACCAGGTCAATCAGCCAGCGATCGACATGACATCACAGCTAGAGTGTTTAAGCAAAAACTTAAGGCGATGGTTGACTTTATTGTAAAGTTTAAAGTGTTTGGAAAAGTGCGTTGTTGGATGTATTGTGTTGAATGGCAGAAAAGAGGGCTACCTCATGCGCATATTTTAGTGTGGATGGCTGAAAAAATAAGACCAGATGAAATAGACTCCATTATTTGTGCTGAAATTCCTGATCGGGCATCAGACATAGAATTGTATGAAATAGTAACAGCTAATATGGTTCATGGCCCGTGCGGCATTCACAATCAAGAATCACCATGTATGGTAGATAATAAGTGTTCCAAACGATACCCTCGCTCTCTTCTAGCTGAAACAGTCACAGGAAATGAAGGATATCCTCTGTACCGTCGACGCGCACCCCAAAACGGTGGCAGAACCGTAACATTGAAAGTAAAA
The DNA here is from genome assembly GCA_964034835.1 of Muscina levida. Taxonomy (NCBI): domain Eukaryota; kingdom Metazoa; phylum Arthropoda; class Insecta; order Diptera; family Muscidae; genus Muscina; species Muscina levida. The sequence continues at coordinate 88,431,399 of OZ035884.1, forward strand.
AATGATAACGTTGTGGTCGACAACAGCTGGATAGTGCCGTATTCACCGCTTCTTTCAAAAACTTTTAAAGCGCATTGTAATGTTGAGTACTGCAACTCTGTGAAATCTATTAAATACGTTTGTAAGTACGTCACGAAAGGAAGTGATATGGCTGTTTTTGGTATTGCGACTGCAGATAGAAATGATGAGATTTCTCAGTATCAGATTGGAAGATATATTAGCAGTAATGAAGCAATTTGGAGGATTTTTGCATTCTCCATACATGAACGTTACCCAACTGTGGTCCATTTATCTTTACACTTGGAGAATGGGCAACGAGTATATTTCACAGAAGCAAATGCAGTACAGAGGGCAGAACGACCACCATCAACAACTCTAACAAGTTTCTTTGAGAAATGTACAACTGATCCCTTTGCAAGAACGCTGCTTTATTCACAAATGCCGCAATATTTTACATGGAACGCCTCAACCAAAAATTTTGAGCGTAGGAAACAGGGAAAACCAGTTCCTGGCTATATAGATGTTTACTCATCCGATGCTTTAGGTCGTGTCTACTCAGTTCACCCGTGCAATGACGAATGTTTTTACCTGCGTTTGTTATTAGTTAATGTTCGTGGGCCAACGTCTTTTCAATCTTTACGGACCGTCAATGGAGAATTGTGCACAACATACAGAGAAGCATGTCAGCGTTTACGTTTGCTAGAGGATGACAACCATTGGGATCTCACTATGGCAGATGCAGTTATTTCGTCAACGCCTCAACAAATTCGAACACTCTTTGCTATCATTCTATCAACATGTTTTCCATCTAATCCACTCCATTTGTGGAACAAATATAAAGAAAACATGGCTGATGATATTTTGCATCGTATTCGTTCAACCGCCATAAATCTGGAAATTGACTTCAATGATGAAATTTTCAATGAGGCATTAGTTTTAATTGAAGAGTTATGCTGCAGAATGTGTGGAAAAATGTTGCGAGAATTAGGAATGCCTGCTCCGAATCGTCCAGCACAAGAAATAGTTACCGAAGAATTTGAACGTGAACGTCAATATGATCGTAATTCATTAAGCCAATTGGTAAGAACAAATGTCCAACTTTTAAACCACCAGCAGAAAAATGCGTACGACACTCTTATAACAGCTGTTAATGCAGGTTATGGAGGAATCTTCTTTCTTGATGCACCAGGCGGAACAGGCAAAACTTTTTTACTTTCTCTTCTTTTGGCTTCGGTTCGCTCACAAAGCAATATTGCACTTGCTGTTGCCTCCTCTGGGATTGCTGCTACCCTATTAGAAGGAGGAAGAACAGCTCATTCTGCCCTTAAACTGCCTTTAAACTTGCAAACGGTAGATGAGCCAACATGTAATATTTCGAAGCAATCGGCGATGGCAAAAGTACTACAAAACTGCAAAATAATTATTTGGGATGAATGTACAATGGCTCACAAACGAGCGTTAGAGGCACTTGACAGAACATTAAGAGACTTGCGAAATAATCGAAAAATATTTGGGGGGGTCATGGTTCTATTGGCAGGAGACTTCCGCCAAACGCTGCCAGTCATACCAAGGTCAACACCTGCTGATGAAATAAACGCTTGCTTAAAATCATCATCTTTATGGAAAGAAGTGAAATCTCTCCCATTAACAACAAATATGCGAGTTGCTCTTGAAAATGATCAATCGGGATATGTGTTTTCAAAGCAATTATTAGACATTGGCAATGGAAACATACCGATCGACCCAACCACAGGCCAGATTTCATTTCCAATGGGTTTTTGTCAATTTACAACATCTAAAGAAGAACTGATAGCAAAAGTGTTCCCAAATAATGCTCAAAAATACAAGAATTATGTTTGGTTAAGCGAAAGAGCAATTTTAGCTCCAAAAAATAAGGATGTAGATGACATAAATTTCAAAATCCAAAGTTTAATAAATGGCGAATTGCATTCGTGTAAGTCAATTGATAGTATTACAGATCCTGATGATGTTGTGAACTATCCGATAGAATTCCTAAATTCATTGGACTTACCGGGAATGCCACCGCATGACTTGCAGCTTAAGGTCGGATCAGTAATAGTTATGTTACGTAACCTGAATCAGCCAACACTATGCAATGGTACGAGATTGGTTGTTAAAACGTTGATGACAAACGCTATTAAAGCAGAGATTATCATAGGAAAGTTTAAAGGTGAAGAAGTGATTATCCCCAGGATACCTATGATACCAAGTGATCTACCACTACCATTTAAGTTTAAACGCGTCCAATTTCCAGTTCGCCTAGCATTCGCAATGACAATTAATAAATCCCAAGGACAATCGTTAAAAGTATGTGGGTTAAACCTAGAATCACAATGTTTTTCCCACGGGCAATTGTATGTTGCATGCTCGAGAGTCGGTACACCGTCAGCACTGTTCATTTTCTCCCCCAATAGAAAAACAAAAAATATTGTTTACTATCAAGCTTTACAATGAATTAAATGTTTAACCATTTTTGTTTTTTTTTTTAATGAATAATTGATTCAATTATTATTGTCATGTATATAATAACAATTATAGAATTAAGAAGCAATTATTTAACAATTTTTGTGTTTAAATTTTGTATACTTTGTGAAATACTTATCATTAGTAAATAGTTTCTGAGAGAAATAGAAAATACATTATTTCTGCTCCGGTTAACAGTATGTTTCAATCCAACTATCATGCTTCTTCGAAATATCAATACATTACAACTTTGCAAAGGAACCAGACTTTTAGTGAAAAAAAATTTTAAGGCAAAACAACGTTTGCCGGGTCAGCTAGTATATAATAATCTTTAAGATATATGAATAACAGAATTTTTCCGGGAAAACCTCGCCCTTTGAATTGAAATATTTTAGAGGTCAAAAAAATAAACCAATCCTTTTTAGATTTCAACTACACTCAACGTATTTTACAAAAATTTGGAGGCAGGACGAAGTCTGCTGGGCCAGCTAGTTTTTATATAAAAACATTAATAAAAACACATCTAGATCAAAACTTATGCTAGAAACGACATCCTCTCCATTGATTTACATTAAAAATGGGCACTCATTTATAAGTTTTACTTTACAAAAATGTATCTTAAAAAAATCCTAAAGAAAAAGTTTAATAGTTAAAAATAAAAAAAAAATAAAATTATAATACGTTTATTAATAAAATTAATATTTCAAGAAATTATATAGTGACATTTTTTTTAGGGATTTTATAAAAATGTTTCGCTATTATTTTCCAAGTTGCTTTATTTTGTATGAAAAGCGGCACGCCACCCCACCCTAATCCCATGAATCACTTTAAATTTATTGCCCTCTTATCAATCTCCAATAATCTCGATAATCTCTGTTCAAATTTTAAACAATCAATCCTATATTTCACTGCTCTATACTGCAAAACCCAAAACGAATATATTCATTTAGTTTTGCAACGCAAATGAAATCATTTCTCAATGCGAGACAACACACAAAGGATAAGACAGTTAAATCGTTTGTTATATCCCTTTTTTATATATATCCAATCAGCAAACGAAGAGAATAACGAAAATGTGCAATACATTTTAACCACAATGTCCCGTCAGGAGTATTTGAGCTAAGCAGCAGCAGCAGCGCAACAACAATATCCACCAGCACGAGCACCAACCGAACAATACCCAATAATCATATGAAGCTAAGGAAAACAGGAAACGGAAATAGATGTCATTCGCTGCCGTGCTGCTATGGCTGCTTTATAATGGCAAGAGAACAAAAATAAATAAATGCTTTGACATTCCTTTAGAGAATTGTGTGTTCTTTTCTACGAAAATTGTTTGGTTTATTGATTTGATCAAGACCGCATTTGTTTTGTTTGGGTTTCCTACGATTGGTTAGCAAATGAAATAAGGACATGGTTTTGGGTGCGTTTTTGTTGTGTGTTGTTTTCCTTGAGATTGGATTGGAATAAATTTGAACGGAAATTGTTTGTTTTCTTAGGAGACTTAAGAAGAGTATAGCTTTGAAATATGATGATGATGCGATGTTGATGGTGATATCATCTAACGTTGGTAGCAAATGGCGTAATATTTTTAAGGCAGATTTGATTATATTTTCAATAAAGAGAAAATGTTGAGGAATATCCATGGGGAGTCCGGTGGTTATATTTATGACTAAGGAATGCTTATAAGATTCAGACACACTAATGCCAGGAGACAGAAATGAGAGTCGGTTAAAAACAAAATCTAAAATATTATTGCAAAATATCTTAGGGAAATACTTTGATATTAGAGTAAATGTAGGGACAAAACCCATATACGTTTCAATTATTTACCTATCTAATTATGAATTTGCTCAGTTTACAGTAATAAAAAATTTAATTATTAAATTTTTTACTTAGTTACATAATATAAAACTGTGATTATGGTTTCTCCACGTGAAGATTTTCTCAAGCTTTTTCTTTACTCACTTTGTCACTTTTAATTCAATTTCTAGAGAATTTCATTAGAGCTTCGCTTAATTTAATCACTTTATGTATTTTTAAATTATATCTACATACAATGTTATTATGTGCCTATAATCTCATCATATCACAGACAGCCACCACTACATATATCCCTTATTATACTACGTACGCGTGCGTTCGTTGTACCGTACACAATCCGCATTTTGTCTTGTGGCGTGTCTGCGTGTGTGTCAGTACGCGTAAGTCTGCGGTATCTTCTACTTTGTTATGTTTGTGTATATCTATTGTTGTGGATGTGGTTATTATTTTTGTTGTTTGTTTTTTAATAATCTACCAGAGAATGTTTATCAACAGCAGACAAAAGCAACAAAAAATAATAATAATACGGAAATCCTTTATGATCCTTGAGTAAACAAACATTAAAGCATAATATCTTTAACACTTTTAATAAATGCGTGTCTGCGTGTGTAGGTGTGTGTGTGTGTGTGAAGAGACACCTACAGTTATAAAAATACAAAATAAAAGTCGTGTCTCGGCGTACTTTGTGAATTTCACATGTATTTGCAAGAATACATTTTTCATTTCTATACAGCGATTGGATATAACGCTACTCGGTTGTTTAAGTTCGTATACCAAAGCTTGATGAATGGCGTTGTGTGAAATATGAGATATTCCAGTACGTTGAAAAAAAATTAAAATTTAAAAATTAAAAATTAACAATTAAAAACGAAAAATGAAAAATTTAAAATTTAAAATTAAAAATTAAAAATTAAAAATTAAAAATTAAAAATTAAAAATTAAAAATTAAAAATTAAAAATTAAAAATTAAAAATTAAAAATTAAAAATTAAAAATTAAAAATTAAAAATTAAAAATTAAAAATTAAAAATTAAAAATTAAAAATTAAAAATTAAAAATTAAAAATTAAAAATTAAAAATTAAAAATTAAAAATTAAAAATTAAAAATTAAAAATTAAAAATTAAACATTAAAAATTAAAAATTAAAATTTAAAAATTAAAAATTAAAAATTAAAAATTAAAAATTAAAAATTAAAAATTAAAAATTAAAAATTAAAAATTAAAAATTAAAAATTAAAAATTAAAAATTAAAAATTAAAAATTAAAAATTAAAAATTAAAAATTAAAAATTAAAAATTAAAAATTAAAAATTAAAAATTAAAAATTAAAAATTAAAAATTAAAAATTAAAAATTAAAAATTAAAAATTAAAAATTAAAAATTAAAAATTAAAAATTAAAAATTAAAAATTAAAAATTAAAAAATTAAAAATTAAAAAATTAAAAATTAAAAATTAAAAATTAAAAATTAAAAATTAAAAATTAAAAATTAAAAATTAAAAATTAAAAATTAAAAATTAAAAATTAAAAATTAAATATTAAAAATTAAGAATTAAAAATTAAAAACTGAAAATTGAAAATTAAAAAGAAGCTTTTCTTGTGTCAAAATGTAAACACGTGGTATCAAAGAAAAAAAATTAATTTTAAACCAGCAAGTACTTTTCTTGCACCAAGATGTACTTTTTTTGCTTTAGCAAGTTCTTTTGTTACGTCACAATATACATGTACTGAACCAAAAAGTACTTATATTTTATAACAGAATATACTTTCAGTACATTAAAAAGTACTCATATTGTTCCAGCAAATTGCACCAAAAAGTACTTTTATTGTACCGCAAAGTACATTTATTGTACCAACAGTACATTGGGTATGAAAAAATTTACTTTTTTGTATAAAAAATCAATTTGGCGTCAGGAGTGTGATGCAAGGTAAACCTTCTGATCGGTTTAACTTGGCAAACCCAGAGTGATCCTTGCCAATTGCACTTCAAGTATACTCACAGAGCTCCCTATTCGTGGTACTACTGCGAACGGAGAACCTCCACGTGGTGACGACTGGAAACGTGCTTCTGACACCTGTCAGAGCACGGCTAACTGTGAGGAGCGAAACCTAAAACCCAGGCACCTCAGCTCAGAGTGTGCGGTACCCTGGTCAGCGTCTGACCCAGAATGGGCGACTGCAATAAAATCCTGGCAGGAGGAGAAAACTGCGACGTGGTGCGCTGGGCTTCCAACCCGCCACTGACACTTAAACTATTGCAATGAAAAGAAGTAAGATAAGAATAAAACGGACCCCCCCAAATGTTGACGACCACTGCAAACGAACAGTTATATGTGCCCATGCTTCCACTGAAGAGAAAAGCAATGAGAACAAAGATGAGTTCTACGAGAGCCTAGAAAATGTATATGACTGTAGCCCCAGCCATGACATCAAAATTGTACTAGGCGATTTTAATGCTAAAATAGGCAGGGAGACCGCATTTGAGCCTACAATCGGAAAATTCAGTCTGCACACCGAAACGTCGAACAATGGCATCAGACTGATTGATTTCTCTGCGGCAAGAAATATGGTAGTTAGCAGCACTAGATTTGACCATAAAAATATTCATAAGGCAACAGGGTTATCTCCAGATCAATTGACGGGGAATCAGATAGATCACGTGGTAGTCGATGGGAGGCACGCATCGAGTGTTCTGGACATACGAGTGATCAGAGGTGCGAACATTGACTCTGATCACTTCCTTACCGCAGTTAAGGTACGCACTAGGCTAAGCATGGCGAAAAACGTACGTAACCAGGCACAACGAAAGCTGGACATCGGTAAACTGCGGACCACAGAGGTAGCGGACGCCTACTCCAACCACCTAACTCAACTGCTGCGGAATGATCCAACCCCTGATAATATAACCTCGCAGTGGCAATATACAGCCGACTCCATAGAACGGACTGCGAGAAGCGTACTTGGGTACTCAAAGCCGTCTCAAGAAGATGCCTGGTACGATGATGAACGTCGGAATGCCACGAGAGAGACGGATGCTGCATACAGGGCAAAACTGCAGCCAATGGCAACGCGAGCTGTTCGTGAACGGCACAGGGAGAAGAGACGAGAGGCAACTCGTCTTTTTAGAAGAAAAAAGAAGGAGCTGAAGAAGAGGCAGGATGAGTGCACTGAGTTGCTCCGAAGTAGAGGGGAAGCCCGAAAATTCTACAAGAGAGTGTTTATTGTCCGCCTCCGAGCCAGAGCGAGATACGTGTGGCAATCTCCCGCCTTAAAAACCACAAAGCTGCTGGAGCCGCTGGTCTCCCTGCTGAATTGTTTAAGTCTGACAGGGAGGAGGTGCTTAGGAGCATGCATCACCTCATGGAGAACATCTGGCAAGAGGAGAGTATGCCCGGGGATTGAAGTCCAGTCTGTTATGTCCCATATACAAGAAAGGAGATCGTAGTGAATGTAAGAACTACCGTGGAATAAGCCTATTACCAATTGCGTACAAGGTCCTTTCAAGCATATTGTGTGAACGTCTAAAGCCAATTGTAGAAAAACTAATTGGACCATATCAGTGCGTCTTCAGACCTGGCAAATCTACGACGGATCAAATATTCACCTTACGGCAAATCCTGGAAAAAACCCATGAAAAGCAGATCGACACCTACCACCTCTTTGTCGACTACAAAGCTGCCTTCGACTCTCCGATAAGGAATAGGCTTTATGCAGCCATGTCTGAGTTTGGTATTCTTGCAAAGCTGATTTGACTTTGCAGATGTACCTTGGACAACACCAAATCCTCGATTAAGATTGGTAAAGATCAGTCTGAACCATTCAACACGAAAATAAGTCTCAGGCAGGGCGATAGCCTGTCCTGTACACTATTTAATATAGTTATGGAGTAGCTGATGAGAGAGGCTGGTGTCAACATGTCTGGCACCATATTCTACAAGAGCCACATGACACTATCCTATGCCGATGATATAGACATCATTGGCCGAATTTTGCGGGATGTTACTGCAGTTTTCTCATCACTAGAAATGGAGTCAGCAAAAATGGGTTTAGCGGTCAACGAGGACAAAACAAAAATAATGATTTCGACGAACAAAGAGTCCTCTCGATGGGGACGCACCGTGAACGTTGACAATTATTGTTTTGAGGTAGTCGACAAATTTACCTACCTCGGATCTTCCGTCAACAAGAAAAATAATGTCAGCCAAAAAATTAAACGGAGAATAGTGCTAGCCAATAGATGTTTCTATGGACTTCGGCAGCACTTTAGTAACACCACCTTATCTCGGAATACTAAAAAACAGCTATACCAGGAGCTTATCTTACCTGTTCTGTTGTATGCTACCTTATTATGGGTGCTTACTACAACGGACATACAAAACCTGGGAGTATTCGAGAGAAAAGTACTCCGAAAAATATATGGACCTATCTGTGTCGAAGGCGAGTTTCGCCATCGGATGAACCATGAGCTGTATGAGCTTTACCACGACATCGACGTAGCTAAAAGAGTCAGAATTCAACGACTTCAATGGCTGGGACATGTTGCCAGAATGGATGTAAATGCTTCAGCGAGAAAGTTGTTTGAAGGCGAACCTGAAGGACGGCGCAGAGCAAAGAGACCCAAACTCCGTTGGAAGGACCAAGTGGTAGGCGACGTGCCACCTGGTAGGACTAACTGGAGAACACACGCACAAGACCGAAGCGTGTGGAATTCTTTATTACTTCAGGCCTCAAATTTATGAACCAGTTGTAATGGGCCACTTTAGTATAACAAATTAATTACATTGCATCATAAAGTACTATTGTTCAATCAAAAAGTACTAATATTGTACCAACATGTTTTGCACCGCAAAGTACTTTTTTTGCACCAAAATGTACTTATATTGCTCACAAGAGTACTTTTATTGTACCAAAAAGTACTTTTGTAGTGCCAACAATTAGAAAGTACTTTTGTCGGAAATTACACTATGACACAAAAAACAAAAACTTTTTGAAAAACACTCAAACGTGACTATATAGGTTCGATAGGACAACCGGAGGTGAGGAAAACCCTAGCTCAGTTTGGCTAGATTGGCTACCCTTGTTGGCCAACAGCTTCTACACTTTTCAATCTAGCTCCATCTCTTCTTTAGCAAAGTTTAAGCTAATAGTCCGCTTAAGCAATTGATATAATAAAATTTCCCAAAAATTTATTTTCAAAAAACTTCCATAAAAAGACAGCAAGTAAAAACACTGCACAATGGCCAAAAACTCCTAAAAAACTGATTTGTTAAAAGTAGATAGTGTTTTTTTAAAAGTTATTTAATATCCCTACGATTGTTCAAAATGCATGGGTTTGTTCAGAGAAGTTATTCTGTGTTACCTAAACTACAATTTCACTGAATAGAGTATGCAAAAAAATCTGGATACCCTACGACTTATATAAAAAAATAGTGAACAAATTTAAATTTTTAACGAAGTTTTTTTGAAAATAAACGAGGGAAGTCTGATTTTTTTTGGAAAATGTTATTATATAAATTTCTTAAGGGGACCATTAGCTAAAACTTTGATAAAGAAAAAAAAGAGCTAGATTCAAAACTAAAGAAACTGTTGGCCAACAATTGATATCACATTTTTTGAGGGATCCAAGGAATTCAAAAAGTAAAGGGGGCCAAAAAAAAATTTTGCTAGCCAATCTAGCCAAACTGAGCTAGGGTTTTACTCAGCTCCCAGTCTCGTTCGGGTGTTTTTTTTTTACTGTTGCACTGTGTTAGCTATATTGATATAAAAAGTACTTTTATTGCAACAAAAAGTACATTTATTGTACCAAAAAGTACTTTTATTGTACAAAAGTTTAATTTTATTTTACCAACAGTACACTTATTGCAGCAAAAAAAAAATTTTACTAAAAAGTACATTTATTGTACCAAAAATTACTTTTGTTTTTGACCAACAAGTACTTTTTTGTACAAAAGTATAATTTTATTTATTGTTTGCATTTATTGTTCCAAAAAGTACTTTTTTTACCTGATTGTAGCTAATTTTACCAAATGTACTTACATCGTTCGTAAAGTTCTTTATCTGATGCAAATGGTACATTTATCATACCAAATAGTACTTTTGTTTTATCCGAAAGTATTTTTTTTGTACCAAAAAGTACTTTTATTGTACAAAAGTTTAATTTTATTATACCAAACAGTACACTTATTGTAGCAAAAAAAACTTTTACTAAAAAGTACATCTATGGTACCAAAAATTATTTTTTTTGTACCAACAAGTACTTTTATTATACCGCAATGTGCATTTATTGTGACAACAAGTACTTTAATTGTACGAAAAAGAGCTTTTATTGCTTGAATAAGTACATTTATTGTAGCAAATAGTACTTTTACTGTAGCAGAAAGTACATTTATTGTACCAAAATGAAATTTTTGTTCCAAAAAGTACTTTTATTATATCACAAAGCACTTTTATTGCACCAAATAGTATTTTATTACACAAAAAGGTACAAACAAAACTTTTATTGTAAGGAGAATGATTTTATTGTATCAAGAAGTAAATTTATAAATAAATTCTGAAAAATAAAAATGAAATCCTTTTGATTTCCTAAAATCCGAGATACTTCTAGATCAGATATTCTGCTTTCTTTACTACTTCTAGGTAACGTCTTATATACGTGATGTACTAAATGTTACATCCTTGTCAATTTTTGGTACAACAGTAACATTAAATTATGTTAAAAATACAAATTTAAACATTAGACATTTTACATTACTCATGATATTCCAAGTTAACTAACGCGCAGATGTCCGTCTGTCCGCCCATTCGTATAAGTATATCTCAATAGATCTAAGAAAGGTAAAATTTCCTAATGACTTATCAACTTCAAATTGTCAATGGTTAGTTTCTTTATATTTTTCCGTCGGAAGAACTTACCCATAAACCTCTTTAAAAATATGCACAAGTTCCTTATTATGTGCTCACGACAATCGTTTACTATTATGTGATCAATAAATTTTTTGTTCTTGATTTATAGTACAATTCACATATCTCCTGGAATGCCCCATCAAACATAGAGACAAAAGTGTCATCAAAGCAAATATTACAAATACCATAACCACCTATCCCCCCATTGACAATTCACAAAATATCGACGCAAACAAACCTGTGTGACAAAAGTTTTGAACTCTGTCTATGAACTCTTTAATACTCTTTTGTAGGTGAGGAAGCAGCTAATGTCTAAACCTTAGGAGCTTCTCAACAGACGCCGTCATAAATTTTCTCAAAGGTTGTCTAAGACTTTAAATGATGGCTTAGAAACATTTCAATAGATTTTACAGCACTCTGTTTGTTATTTCCACAAAAACTCAATTACGCCCGTTGTGTCTTTAATTACCTAGGCTCTAGTGAAAGAGGCACAAAGAACATTTAATGTGGTTGTGACATTTCTGGGTAATTGTTGTGTTAATTAAATATTAAAAATGAAAATTTCTTATATTCTTTTTGGGTTCTATGACAACGAACCTCCGACCCACTCAGAATACCATTATAATTCTAGGTGTGGGTTTTGTTGTTTATTGTTGTTGACTCTCTCTAACTAAAATTGTACAATATTTGTGATTATTTTTCTTGGTATTTGTTTTTTGTTTTTACTTTGTACCTGTTGTTTTGCTGAAGTCCACAACAATTCATTTCCGTTTTACGGAAATTGCGGTCCAGATTAGTTTGGGATTTCATTTCTATTTCAGTTGATGGCATTTCTTTATGTCCAAAGGATGTCCCCAAAAGAGAGAGAGAGCTGTTTATTGTTGTATTAGTAGGTAATTGCGTCGCTTATATATATCTAAGGATCTGTTTCGGGGAAATGCATAGTGAAGGAAAGAGAGAGTGAAATCTAAAATGTAGTTTAGTTAGGCAGGGACATTATTATCATAAAAATAACAAAAGTGGCCAGCAGGAGTGGATTTGGAAATATTTTTGACATAATTTCATAATTTGAAAACCCCAAATGAGGAATGAAATAATTCCCAAGAAAAACGGCCCAAAAAAATTGGGAGTTATTTCATATGAAATAATACCCAAAAATGTATGAAAAGAATTTGGGGAATATTTCAATTCTCATTTGGGCGTTATTTCATTGGGGGCTTTTCGTGGAGCCTCTATTTTTCATCCCCCTAAATGTTAAGGGTGGTCCACCCCTAAATTTTTTTTTATCTATATATATGTATATATATAAATTTAATGATCCACGTATGTAAACCCATCACTTGAGAACGGCTGGAGCGATTTGGCTGATTTTTTCTTTATTTGATTCCATATTTTCAGTAGATGGATTGTAAAAATCTACTCCAGGTGGCGCTACGGTGGATTTATATCGAAAATATTAATACATGTCCCAATTCGAATGAAATTTAGAATGGATATTTGTTTGATCATGAGAAAATATTTAATGTACAAATGGACCCAGTAGGTGGCTTTTGGGTGGGTTTATAATCTAAATTTGAACGAATGGACCAATTAAACTGAAATTCAGTATGTATGTGTGTTTGATCATCAGAAAAAAATTGTACGTACAAATAGACCCGGTAGGTTGCGCAGGGGTAAATTATAATGAAAATTTGAACGACTGATACAATGTTGTGAATTTATTGAATGTTTTTATTAAATCGTTTCGATAATAAAGTTTTGATTATAATATTTTTTAATATAGAAGTATGTATCGACGAAATGTGTGTACGCGCACAACTCCGAGCGACTGCAACAAATTTTCAAAAATTATCACACCTACATAAAAGTTTATTAAATCACTTACTATGGAAAATAAATGAGTTAGTGAGGTAAAAGAAAGAAGTCCATCTCAAAAGTGCAGGCGTCAAATGTATTTGTTTGGGTCAGAGACATAAAATGGATGCACACAAAAGATTTGCCGCAGCGGATAAAAATATATTGGCTTAAATTATATTTTTGAGAAGTGGACGAAATACGCTTTACAAATGGTTTTTATCTATAAAGCAATAAAATTCAATGTAAAAAAAATTTACACTACAGATATGTAGATGCGGACCCAACTGTTGCATTCGATAAGTGGGCAGAAGGATGTGACATATGTAGTTATAGCCTTAGAGCTATAAAATTTGAGCCAACAAAAGTACTTTGCCCTGAAGATGCAAATATACAAACGATATGTTTATTTTCGATCAGTAGGGGAGGTGGCGTGCCGCAAATGTATTTAAGTTGTGAAGAAATAGATTTGGTAGTATTTAGCACTACTGGATCTGAGGTCAAAGGGCACATAGCAAAATTTTTGTTTTGTTATCCCTATATTTCTTAATAATTATAATTATTCCGGTGTTTGTCACTAAGCTTATCCTAAACGGCTTGATCGAAGTTAATACAATTGTTTGTGATTAAAAAAATAATGGGTCTGATTAGATCTGAACAACTTTGTGTACAGAATTTAACCTGCACTTGGATATATACAACATTTTAAATTAAATTTTTGACTACGGCCTTCCCTATCACATACTTAGTGTAATCCTAAAAAAACGTTCAACGTTTGAGCTTCAGATAAAATATGGTAAGTGTGTATGAGGCTACAGCTCTTAGACCACTTTCCCTTAGGACATATTTAATTTGTGTTCATAGCGCTCGGTATAACTTTTACTTCAATAAATAACTTTGCTGGCAAGACGAAGTTTGCCGGGCCAGCTAGTAAAAATATAAAAATGTAAAATTTTATTATGACCAATGATACGTAATTACCTGATTTAGCTAAAATATATCATCCAAGTGAATGTAGTCGTAATCTATGGAATATTATAGTGTGATCTCATCTCGAGTTCCTTTGGATTTTTTTAATGAATATTAAAACGCATGATTCGATTGGAGCAAAAATTATGCCGTATCTTGACTGTACCCAGCAAAATATTTTGTTGCTAAGAAACAATTACAGAACAGCTTTTACTGATAAGTAACAAGTTCCACTTTCGGTTGCACAATATATTATTTTTGTTTGAAATTGTCCCAAAACCAACATGTTCTCCTGGAACCTGTTATGAAATGAATTGCTACATAATTGAATTACATATGCTGTTTTCATATGTTTTTTGAAATTTAATTGGTTTTCTATTGGGTGCTAGTTCGAAATATATTTTAACTCAGATTTTTGAGTTTTTCTTAATAAATACCCTCTAAAAAATACTTATTTCGAATACGAATATTCTTTTTCTGTTCTACGGAATCTGTGGTGCAACATGTTGTACATAATCGGTTATATGGAACCAGAAACAGAATAGAAAGTCGATTAAAAAAGAAACGATTCTAGTATCAATACCATTCGCAACAAGTTCTGAAAAATTTTCCTGGGTAAGTCCTTACTTAAATTGGTACACAGTAGCAATGGTACTGTCGATTTTTTCAGAAATTACATCATAATCCTTTTGTCTTTCTATGTTGTGTAATTTCTATGAACGACTCCTGTAGCTAATCAATAATAATAAATAATTTCATTGCAAAAATAAATAAGCCTTCTTCTTCTTTTGTTTGTATTGAAATTTGCTTTGCCAGCTTTATCAATGTTTACTATTCGCAAAATAACCTATTTACTTTTCAAATATATTTTGATATAATCATGTACGGTTTTTTTCTCTCCCTCATATACATTTGTAATATTTGTTTACAGTTTGGTAATATTTTTTACAGTGATTATATAATTCCTGTTTCCATTAGCATTTAAATAAAAAATTTAAAAATGTTCATTCATTTTTTTACCACCAACAAATAAAAGGCAAAAAGCCAAAAACAGCCACTGATGGGAATGGCTGCAGTTGATGGCCATGACTATGGGATGCAACCAACCCCAAGCATGCAGAGGTAAAAAATGTGTAAAACATAACCATTGCAGACAAATGTGATTGATTGATGATTAATAAATATAGTCTGGCGAGAGATGAATGCATAAACAAAATAAAATTATTATATATTTTATGCGATTTAAAAAGGATATTAAAGTCAAGAATGATAAACTGCACACAATAGCATATATTGTATACATATAAAAGTTGATGTGATACGAAAAGTAATGCAAGTCTTTAAAGATATACACAATATTTAAATACAGATTTTTTACTGTAATTTATTTATTTTCACTTTTTGTTGCCGAGCAGCAACATTTTGTGTTGTTATTTTTCTCCTTAAAAACGCCCCCATTGTGTTATTTTAGTAAATTCCATTTATTTTACAAACATTTGTGTGTTATTTTATGAAAACCTCTAAAAACTTGTTATGATAACAAATTGTTGTATTTAATTTATAAAATGTAGAAAATTTTCCCACTAAACTAGTTGGCCATTAATTGAATTTGTAATTAAGGCGCACATCAACAACGAATGCATTGTCAGAATTGTGCATGTGTTGGTGGTAACTTTTGTGGGCCCCCAACACTTGTAATGGTAATTGCATTTTGGTGATGTTATCGCACATTTGTCGGCCAATTGGGTTTTCGTGATGATGTTGGCATTTCTAAATTAGTCAGATGGTTATAATTATTCGCAAAAAGTTAAAATTGCCCGGCACTGTCATTATTGTTATGCCACATAAATTAAGTTTGTGGTTGCTATTTAATTGTATTAAAGCTTTTTAGGTAAATTTTAGGAGCAAATAGACGAATTTGTGTTTCATCGTTTTGATAATAAATAAAATATAAGGCAGTCAATTTCTGAGGTAAGGATGGTCCTTACCACACATCTGTATGAGGTTTCACCATTTGATTTAACATAAGAAGTTCATAATTAATTTAAAAATTTTCATATTTTGGTACTTTAAAATTTTTTTATATTTTATATTTTTATATTCTTATATTTTTTTATTTTTATATTTTTATATTTTTATATTTTTATATTTTTATATTTTTATATTTTTATATTTTTATATTTTTATATTTTTATATTTTTATATTTTTATATTTTTATATTTTTATATTTTTATATTTTTATATTTTTATATTTTTATATTTTTATATTTTTATATTTTTATATTTTTATATTTTTATATTTTTATATTTTTATATTTTTATATTTTTATATTTTTATATTTTTATATTTTTATATTTTTATATTTTTATATTTTTATATTTTTATATTTTTATATTTTTATATTTTTATATTTTTATATTTTTATATTTTTATATTTTTATATTTTTATATTTTTATATTTTTATATTTTTATATTTATATATTTTTGTTCCACAGCATTGGAGGAATTTTTAAACATTTGTTTAATAACAAATTTTTGAGGTTTTGCCTTTAGGATTTACTTAAAACATTACTTTCTCATGAATTAAAAAGGAAAACATAAAATTCAAAAAAAATTTCAGCCCTGACCATCAACGTGTTATTTATAATATTTAAATTCCAAAAAGCTATTATAGTGTATTTTTCATGCGTAACGAAACTTTATCAAATTATTTCATCGAATATTTAATTAAAAAAATCTCCGCTTTATTGACGCCACAAAAATTCTAGCCACGAAACAAGAGCCACACCAACCTTACAACCCACGCAGTGGTTGTTATTCCTTTTTCATATCCTTGCATATTTTCGTAAAAAGGACTCTTATAGTATAAAGTTTAACCATATAGCCAGTATGCTTTTAAGCGCCCGAGGCAGTTGCTGGAGGAGGGAGGCAAAGTTAAACCGTTAAAATTTATTTCAATACCAACAGATAATTCCGCTTGGCCATTTCGACTCTCAAGTTTATTTTATTGCCCGCAAATGAGCATTTAATTTGCGTCTCGATATTTTTGGTTGAAGCCAGTTGGGCCTCGATGGCCAACACTTCATGAAAAGTGCGTTAAAATTTTGTTGTTGCCAAAATCCAATAAGTTTGGATTATTCAGTTTGTTTTTATATTTTGTTGGCGAAATGATATTTGTTTATGAAATTTCCTTGCCCTCGTTGTTATTTGTCTTAGATACTCCTTTGTGCTAAGTTACAAACACATTTCCTGGAAATCCTTTTGGTCCTTTTCGTCCTTTCGTCTTCTTTACACTCTAGTTACTGAATTCATCTTCTACAAATGAAAAATTTGCCTTTATTTCTTATTGTTTAGCATTTATTACAATTTGATGGTTATTCTGCTGCTGTTGTTGTTATTGTTGTTGTCTTTGATTGTACTCTCATTCCCGTAGCGCTGGCAAAATTTGAATTACAAATATTTCGATCCTGTGGTTTTTATGTCCTACGCCGAGGTCCTTTTTTCGTTTTGTTTATTGTACTTTGATTAAATCTTGTTAAATTGTAATTAAATGGAAATTTCGTTACATTGGGTTCTTTCATTGTTTTGTGTGTGTCATTTTCTTGTTAAGATGGTTTCAATTTATTAATATATTTGGGCCAGAATTAAAAACAATTAACAACAGAGGCTGAGTAATTAAAATGATGGATTTGACATGTCCTAGAGGAGGTTGAGGAAGATAGAGAGAGAGAGAGAGAGAAAGGGAGTGGGACGTAAAACACAGGGCATGTTGCCCAAGGCTACAATTCTAATGAAATTTGCTCTGTAATATAATTTTGAGACGAAAAATTTGTCCCAATCCGATGTTTTTATGGAGTAAGGACTAAAACTAAGTTTCGGTAGAAAACTGTCCTGTTAAATGACTATTCCTTTGAAATAACTTAGGATATGGCATATATTTTTACTTTGATGTTTGTAAACTCTTACAAAAGTTACAAAAGTAATTTTGTTTCCTATATATATAGAGGATAAGCAGACATAGTTGGATGACACAATTAAAGAGAAAACTTTATCTTCTACTAAAATGATTAACACTTCTTGTAATGTATATGAACTGTATACATAAGTGATCTTCGAGTGCATTGAAAATACAATTTACCATCAGATAGATTGCCATAGAATATTTGTGCAGCATTTTCATGTTCAAAAACAATTATTTTTTAAATTTTTATCCTCGAATTTCACACCTGAAGGCTGATTCATTTAGAAGCTTTTTTATTAATATGAAATAGAATACTGAAAAAGAAATTGGATGTCAAAATATTTATCATGATTCAATATAACAGTCCCTGGCATTTACTTTTTAAATACAATTCTATTCAAATGTAGGTCCATTAGAATGGTCCGATATTCGACAACAAGTGTTTCACTTATAAGTTTTTTTTTAAATTTCAAATAAAGCATTTCAAATATAATTGGATATCGAAATCTTTATTATGACCCGAAGGAAAGGTCCCTGACATTTACTATATAAAGATAATTTCTTTCAAATCTTGAACGCGACTAGGTCGTAGGTGGTTTATACGGATGGGTCTAACTTTTGATATAGTGTTATTTATTAAGACCTTTTTTATATAGAAATTTTTAAATATATAACTCAAAAAGATATGGAAAGTCGAATTCATTAACATTAATAAAAGTGCAATATCTTACATTTATTTTTCTAAAGAAATAAATTTCTTTTAATTGAGGGCCACGGCTGCTATATATGTGTTTCTTACGGAAGGCCCAACTTTCGATAGTTTTATTAATTTTAAATTTATTTTATATGACGTATCTAGCATGACATAGCAAAATAATAATAATTTCCATAACAAATTGTCAACGAATACAATGAAAAATGTATAATTTGAAAAACAAACCTCTAAATGAATCATTCTAAATGTTTTTTGTCGTTTTTTTAACCGCCATTGAAACTCCATTTTTTATCAATATTATTAATTTTATTTTCTTAAAAATTACCTAACTTAAATTTTATTACATAAAATGTCCTTAACACTAACAATCCTTTTTGCCCGCCCTTCTCAACATACAATCCCCTCTTAATACGCGTTAAGATCATTGATAGTAGTATATATCTTGGAATTTTTCACATCCGGTGGTATATTTAAAAAGAAAGACTGCACAAAGTTATAGTAGAGAATAGCTTCTTCAGGAAAGTCCAAATTAAACAGGAAATACAATTCACAACACAATTCTGCGGCTTGCACTACCGTCTCGACAGGATAACGTAAACCCTCAAAGTATACAGAGATCTCTTCTATGTCACCACCCAACTCACCGACTATCAGCAATAGAGGGGGAGTGGCAGTGGTCCTAGTGCGTATAAAATGTTCCAGTAATGCCTGTGAGCCTCTTATACAAATGCAGGCATTTTGTGAATCTTGTATGGAATAGCGTTTTTTGCGCTTTATACCTATTTCGTCGACAATCGTATGGTGATTGGGTGGGAAAAGCTGGTGCAGTACCCACAGGATAATAAGATGTTGGGATTCTGAAATGGTATACAAATTTGCAGGGGTGGGATGGTGATTAATATTCTACTCGTTTTGAGGGCAGAATGTGTTAGATTTATTAAATTATGTGTTATGTGTTAGATTAAATTAAAAAGTTATTAAATAGTGTTGATGTTAGTCGTACCTGTGGAACATTTTTGGTATAGCTGTAAATGTTTGAAGGCCGCCGAACAGGTGCTGACTTTGGTGAATAGCAGTTTTTCCAATTTCCCTATATTGTCGAGGAATACATCAGAGAATTTAGTGGCTGCAGGTTGTTTGGCCGCAAAATCCATGGCTATCTATGAAGGAGAAGTAGAAAGGGGTATTTATGTAAAGATAATTTAAAAAATATATGCGAAACTTTAAAAAGTACTTTCATTGTACCAAAAGGTTCTTTTATTGTGCCAAAAATACTTTTATTGTACCAAAAAGTACTTTTATTGTACAAAAATTATATTTATTGCCCCAAAAGGTACTTTTATCCTACAAAAAAGTACTTTTTATTGTACCCAAAAGTACTTTAATTGTACCAAATGGTACTCTGAATGTACCAACAACTACTTATGTTGTAACAAAAAGAACCAAAAGGTACATCCAATGTATAAAAAAGTACCTTTATTGTACCAAAAAATACTTGAATAGTACAAAAAAAAATATTTAAAAAGTACCAAAAAGTATTTTAAATGTTTTTTATTTTTAAATTTTAAATCAAAAAGTACTTTTACTGTACCAAAAAGTACATTTTTTTTTACAGCAAATACCTTTGTTGTGCCTAAAAGTACTTTCATTGTAACTAAAAGTACTTTTATTATACCAAACCATACATTTATTGTATAAAAAAATACTTTCAGTCCACCAAAAAATATTTTCATTCTACCAAAAACTACTTCCGTTGAATCAAATAGTACTTTTTTTTGTACCAAGTGTACTTTAAATGTACAAAAAGTACATTTATTATACCAAAAACTACTTTCATTGTGCCAAAAAGAAAATTTATTGTACCAAAAAGTACTTTCATTGTACCGAAAAGTACTTTCAGGGTACCAAAAAGTCAATTTTTTATACACAAAATACCTTCATTCAACCATAAAAGTACTTTCAATGTGAGAAAAAATACCTTTATTGTACTCAGAAAGTACTTTCAGTTTCATAAAAAGTACATTTATTGTACCAAAAAGTACTTTTAGTGTACCAACAAGTACTTTCTGTGTACCAACAAGTACCTTTATTGAACAAAAAATACTGTCATGGTACCAAAAATACTTTCATTCTACCAAAAAGTACTTTTATTACACCAAAAAGTACTTCTGTTGTACCAAAAATTACTTTTATTGTGCCAAAATTTATTTTAAATATACCAAACAGTACTTTTATTTTACCAAAAAGTACGTTTATTGTATCAAAAAGTTTTATGTTATACCATGAATTACATTTATGGTACCAAAGAGGACTTTCAGTGTACCAAAAAGTACTTTAAATGTACCAAACAGTACTTTTATTGTTTTAGGGAGTTTTTTTGGTGTACCAAAAAGTACATTTATTGTACCAAACAGTAAATTTTTTGTACCAAAAATTATTTTTTTGTAACCAAAAAGTACTTTTATTGTAACTTAAAGTACAATTATCGCACCAGAAAATACTTTTATGGTACAAAAAGTAAACTTTTGGCATCAAAAGGTATTTATTTTTTGTAACAAACAGTACATTTATTGTACCAAGAAGTACTTTTCTTGTACCAAAATGCACATGTATTGCACAATAAAGTACTTTGATTGTTCGAAAGAGTACATTTATTGCACCAAAAGGTACTTTTATTATACCAAAAAATACTTACGTTGTACCAACAATTACAATGACTGTACCAAAAGTACTTTCATTCCACAAAGGAGTAATTTTCCTTTATCAAAAAGTACTTTTATAATCAAAATTATTTTAATTGTACAAAAATACTTTCTTTGTATCAAAAAGTACTTTCATTGTACCAAAACGCACCAAAAAGAAACTTTATTGTACCAAACTGGACCAGAAAGTTCTTTTATTATACCAAAAAGGTATTTTATTAATCCAAAAGTATTTTTTTTGTGCCAAATAGTTCTTTTATACATCAAAAAGCTCTCTTACGTACCAAAAAGTACTTTTTTATCAAAAAAGTACAAAAGTTCTTTTGTTGTATATTAAACTAAATTTATTATACCAAAAGTACTTTCTATCAAAAAAAGTACTTTCGTTGTACATCAAACTAAATTTATTATACCGAAAAGTACTTTCAATGAACCAAAAAGTAAATTTTTAGTACCAAAAACTACTTTCATTGCGATAAAAAAAAGTACTTTAATTGTACCAAAAAGTACTTTTACTGCCCCAAAAGGTATTTCTATTATTCCAAAAAGTACTTTTATTTTACTAAGAAACACTTTTGTGTACCAAACATTACTTTTGTGTACCAAAATGTACATATATTGTACTCAAAAGTATTTTCATTGTACCAAAAAGTCCTTTAATTACACTAAAAAAGTACTTTAATTGTATCAAAAAGTACTTTTACTATACCAAAAAGTACTTTAATTGTACTTTTTATTTATTTCATACCAAAAAGTACTTTTAGTGTACCAAAAAGCACTTTTGTGTACCAAACATTACTTTTTTTTTGTACCAAAATGTACATTTATTGTACTCAAAAGTATTTTCATTGTACCAAAAAATGTTTTATTGTACCAAAAATTCATTTCATTACACTAAAAATGTACTTTAATTGTACCGAAAGGTACTTTAACTGTACCAAAAAGTACTTTCATTGTATTTTTATTGTACCAAAAGGTATTTCTATTATACCAAGAAGCACTTTTGTGTGCCAAAAAGTAATTTTTTTGTACCAAAAAGTACTTTTTTGTACCAAAATTTACTTTTAAATACGAAAGGGATTTATTGTAAAAAAGTACTTTAATTGCACCAAAAAGTATTTTCGTTGTACGACAAACTACAATTATTGTACGAAAAAGTACTTTCAATGTACCAAAAAGTACATTAATTGTATCCAAAAGTATTTTGATTGTACCGAGAAGTACATATATTCTACCAAAACGAACATTTATGGCACCAAAATTACTTTCATTGCTCGAGAAAGTACTTTTACTGTTCCAAAAAGTATTTAATTTGCACACAAAAAGTACTTTTAATATACCAAAAAGTACTTTTTTGTACCAAAAGATGCTACTGACCTTAAAAATTCTATAAATTTTTATGTGTTTTTCACTTACATAGTCTGTGATATTGGCCTCCTTGTATTCCGGCCACTTTTCCAAAATCTCCTGCAAAGATTCAATTTCATCGATTTGTTTTAAACGCATAGCCTGAGACTTTTTCCAAAATTCCATCCAATTTCCAGTGGTTTGAGCTTTAGAGCGCCAATCATTTACCAGATATTCATTATACTCATCAACATACTCTTCCTCTTCTAAAAAAAATTAAAGAAAAAAAAACAAATTTATTGAAAATTATTGTCTTACTTGATCATTTTGTCCCACGCTTATCTTATGATTACTTACTTATCGCACTGAATGAAGACGATGCCGGTGATGAAGGACCCGATGATAGACCAGTGGGCGTGTCTGTAGAGTCTTTGTTAAATTTCTTGTAAATCCTTTTCATATTAGCTATCTTATTGTACAGCCGGCCTCTTTTGCTCGTCCTATAGAATTCTGCTTTCTCGGTGGGAAACATTTGCACAATTTGATTTTCCATTTGATTACTCTCCGAAAGTGTTAGCGTACAACCATTGGCATCTATATAACGGGCAATAACATTAATTAGAGCCGTGCGATGTTCTTCCCTCAAAATGTGATGCTTGGCATAGTAGTTAAGCACCAATTGGCCGCCACTAGTCTCGTTGAGTATCTTCATCAGATCATAGCGACAGGGTATATTAGTCTTATAGGGAGTTATATTAATAGGCTGGGTGGCAGGTGATGCTGTGGCTTGTGCTGGTACACTGACTGTGTGGGTAAAACGGGTCATGGGTGTCACAGTTTCGGGCCCTATACGCGGAGCTGGTACTACTACTCTGGGTGTGTGTGGGGATATGTGGAAAACCTGTGGTGGTGTTGGTTCGTTTATTTCTACAATATCTGATTCCACTGTGTCGTTGCTTTCACTGGCTTCGTGGAAATTATTGTCTTGCAACAAATCAGTTTTTACTTTTATAGCTAAGGATGAGGGCTCTTTGCGCTTTGCAGGCACTATTGCTGAAGGCTTAGTGGTCTCGAAGTCTTCCAATAGTAAAGAATTTTTCCATATAGCCAAACGATGCTCGAACCTGGCTTGATCACCGACTGGTAGATTTTCTAATAATTTGTCAATGTGTCTTTGCTGCAATATTCTCATAACTTTCAAGTTTATCTTTTGTTCGATAAAATGATCATAGAAATATTCAAGATCCCATTCGGTGAGGAGTTTTTTGAGATCAGGATCAGAGTTTTCCGATTGTGATGCCATGGTTGGTTATTAGGTGGGCGCTGGAATTGAGGAGAGGGGTAGTAATAACATATATTTAAATGAAAGATATCAAGGTGCTAAAGAAATTGTGCAGAAATATACCAATATGACGTTAGGAAAGTACTTTAATTGTTCCAAAAGTAATATCTTTTGTACAAAAAGTTTTTTATAGAACCAAATATTACTTTCATTGTACATTGTACATATTACTGTTACTGCACATAAATGTACTTTCTTTGTTCTTATAAGTACTTTTATTGTTCCCAAAAGTACATTTTATTGTACCTAAAAGTGTTTTTTTTTTGTATGAAAAAGTACACTTTTTGTTGCAAAAAGTACATTTATTGTACCAAAAAGTAATTTGTTGTACCAAAAGTGTACATTTATTGTACCAAAGAGTACTTTTTTTTGTCCCAAAAATAACTTTTATTGCATCAAAAAGTGTGTTTCTTGTACCAAAATGTACATTTATTGTACCAAAAAGTACTTTTTTGTAAAGAATATTACTTTAACTGTAACAAAAAGTGTTTTTTTTTGCCAATTAGTACTTTAATTGTAACAAAAAGTGAAAATATTGTATCTAAAAGTACACTTATTGCGCCAGAATGCAAATTTATTGTTCCAAAAAGTACTTTTTGTAAAAAATATTAAATTTTTTGTACCAAAAAGTACTTTTTTATAAAAAATATTACTTTCACTGTACCAAAAAGTGTTTTTTTTACCAATTAGTACTTTTATTGTAACACAAAGTGATTTTATTGTATCGAAAAGTACACTTATTGCGCCAGAATGCACATTTATTGTTCTAAAAAGTACTTTATTCTATCAAAAAGTACTTTTTGTAAAAAATATTATTTTCACTGTACCAAAAGTACTTTTTGTACTAAAAAGTACAAAAAATAACTATTAGTGTACCAAAAAACAGTTTTGTTATACAAAATACTAAATTTATTGTACCATTAAGTATATTTAGTGTACCAAAAAGTACTTTTTTGTATTAAAAATACTTTATTCGCTGCACACACTAAAATACTCATCGCGTTATTTATAGTGGCGACAATGATAAAGTTGAAAAAATCTTAATAATAAAAAAAAACAAAAAATTTAAGATAATATCAACAACACAAGTATGTAAAGAAGTTTCTTGATAGGTACGAAAAATGTTTCACATTTTGGTTTGTCAACAACAAGTAATTGCTAGTTCACTTCTTTATATAATTCGGCAGAGTGGTGAATTTCTGTTGTTTAGTTGTACCACTTGAATAAAGAGAGTAAAATAATGCGATTTATGTATCTGACTATGTGTTGAAGAGAGAGAGAGCGAGAGATGGTGCCGTGTGTTCTGAGCATTTGTATGATTAAGAGGCTTTAATTATTTTGCTATTGATTTCACTGTTGTTGTATTAATGAAATGATTAAAATAACTGACATTGCAATAAATTAAGTAGATAGATATAATTAGTCCATTAAAAATATTCCCAGGGAAATGAGTTGGCAGCAAGAAGTTAGGAAAAAAACCGTTAGAACTTTTGGTACATTAAAGTACTTTTGGATACAATAAAAATAATTTTTGGCACAATAAAAGTAGTATTTAGTAAAATAAAAGTACTTTTTGGTACAAAAAATTTAATTCTTGGTATAAAAAACAACAAAACTTTTTTGAAGTACAGTAAAAGTACTTTTTGGTACAATATAAGTCATTATTGGTGCACTAAATACAATTAGGTTAGTATTTGGTACAAAAAAACTACTTTGTGGTATAATAAAAGTACAATGTCGGTACTTTATAAAATTTAGCTCTTGGTACAATAAATGTACTTTTTAGAGCAATAATTGTACCTTTTGGTACAATAAATGTAGTTTTTGGTGCAATAAAAGTACTTTTTGGTACAATAAATGTACTTAGTAGTACAAAAACAAACTTTGTGGTACTAGAAATATATTTTTTGTTACTATAAAGTACTTTTTGGTGCAATAAAAGTACCTTCTGGTGCAATAAAAGTACTTTTTTAGACAATGCAATAAAAGTAAATTTTGATGCAATAAATTTACTTTAAGGTGTAATTAAAGTACTTTTTGGTACAATATAAGTATTTTTTGGTACAAACCTTTGTGGCAATAAATATAATTTTTCGTACAATAAAATAATGTTTTTGTACTTTTCGGTACAATAAAAACACATTTTGGTACCATAAAAGTACTTTTTGGTAAAATATATGTACTCTTTGTCAATTTGAAAGTACTTTCTTGGTACAAAAAATATATTTTTTGGTAAAATATATGTACTTTTTGTCATATTAAAAGTACTTTCTAGGTACAATAAATGTATTTTTTTGTCACATTGAAAGTACTTTCTTGGTACAATGAAGGTATTTTTTGTATAATAAATTGACTTTTTGATGCAATGAAAGTACATTTCGGACAATGAAAATACTTTGTGGTGCAATAAATGTTCTATTTTGCTACAATGAAAGTACTTTTTTGTATAATAAATGTACTTTTTGTGCATTTAAAGTACTTTTTGGTACAACAAAAGTACGCTTCGTACAACAAAAGTTTTTTTTTTGGTTCAACGGAAGTACTTTTTGGTAGACAGAAGGTATTTGTGATACAATAAATGTACGTTTTGGTATAATGATAGTACATTTTGGTACAAAAAAAAAAAATTCATCCCTTGCAAATCGACTGAGAATTGAAGACTAAAAGTTGATTAGTCCAAAGGCATCTTTTTTCCCCACTGTGCCCCCAATCTGCCTACCTTTCGAAAATAAAACCAGTAAGAAAGGTTTAGCCGGGCAACCCGACTTACATATACCCTCACCCTCAGTAAAACATTCAATTTTCTATTATATTGATATTATTCCTCGATTTCTAAAGTAAGGCGGAGAGGTAAATTTGTATGGGAGGTACGATAAGGGGCGTCTCTAGACTTCCAATTTTTTCTCCAAAAGTTCTTCCTGTTATAACTTAACAAAATACAGAATTAAGGCACGATCGTGTCAAGTATATTAATATTATTACTTTATCTCTAATGTGGGCGGAGTGGTACATTTGTATGGGAGGTACCAGAAGAGGCGTGTCTAGACCTCTAGTTTTTTTCTCTAAAACTTTATACTGCTTGAGCTTTACTAAATACAGAATTTGGGCACGATCGCGTTATTTCTATTAATAATAACGATTTTTAAAGTAGGCGGTACCAGATGTGTATGGGAGGTACCAGATGGGGCGTGGCTAGACTTCTAGTTTTTTTCTCAAAAACTGTATTCTGCTATAGCTTTACTAAATAAAGAATTTGAGTACAATCGCGTTGGATTTATTGATATTATTACTCCATCTCTAAAGTCGGCGGAAAGGTACATTTGTATGCGAGGTACCAGAAGGGGCGTGGCTGGACTTCCAATTTTTTTCCAAAACTTTATCCTGTTATTGGTTTACTAAGTACAGAATTTGGGTACGATCTCGTTGGGTTTATTGATAGTAATACTTGTTTTCTAAAGTGGGCGGAATGATGTATTTGTATGGGAGGTACCAGAAGGGGCGGGGCCATGTAGCCCATTTGCAATACCGTAAGTAGTTTTGGGGAAATATTAACTCTTGCTAAATTTCAAAACATTTGGTTGCGTTTTTCTAAAGTTATCGTGCGAACCAGTCGGACAGCCAAACAGACGGACAGTCAGACAGAAATACAGACGGACATGGTTCAAACGACTTAAAAAGTCATTAATCGAATTTGGTTCAAAGAAACCTAAGGTCTAAACTCTCCTTCTATGTGTTACACTTTTGGGTCGTTTCAAATGATATACACCCTCATTCCTAAGGGTGATGGTATAAAAATAGTCAACAAATTTAAGCCTGTAGTGTCGAGTACTATCTGTATACCAAAGTGCATCTCTATAGGACTAAAATACAGTTTTCCCATGCTTACTCCACCCACTGATCGAAAATGTTTATTTGTTGAGCCGAGTACTATCTGTATATCAAGTTTTATCTCTTTATGACTAAAATACAGTTATGCCAAGCTCCCTCCACCCACTGATTAAAATTAAAATATCATCTGCAAATTTCCACCAGTTCTGCCGAGTTCTATATGTGCAACAAATTCTATCTCTCTAGCGCTTAAATATTATTGTACGACTCACCAACCGTCCACAGATTTAAAATTAAAATTCCATCTGTATATTCATAATTGTGTTGCAAAATACTATCAGGATATCAAATAGTATTTCTCTAGGATTTGAGTACAGATCGGCCTAAGCGTTTAAAATTTTTGCTCCACCATTTAACTTCTAAAACTGCACTCGTATCAAAGTACAAACCATCTAAGACTATAACAACAAACACAGTTGATAATCATACATCTGTTGTTGATTTATTTTTGTGCTTACGGTACTTCTTTTCTATCACCTTTTAACTAGTATCTCCAATTGCTGCACAAGTGCGAGCGCACTCTAATACACACACACACTACCATACAGCTATAAGCAAACACACAAGCCAATGCTCGCTCGCTCAAGTCATTAATCAATTTTGCTTTAATGTAATTAATTTCATGTGTTTGTTGTTAGCGATTGTTGATATAACCAAACCAAAAACAAAACAAAGCAAAAGCAAAATGTAATTAAATATAATTAATCATCAAATAAACTCTCAGAGAGAGGAAGAGAGATATCCCACTTTAACTCTCTTCACCACACACTCACATTACTGAAAGAGCGGTGAATTCACCACTCTCGCCTACTGCTGGGAATTGTTATGGGGGTATACACACGAAGAACGCTTGATGCAGCGACAAACTCAATGTGATAACAAAAACCACAAAAATATACATTGAACTACATTTTTTGTTAGTTTGACAAAGTAGACCAATGAAATGTGTTAATTATATTGCTGGTATTCATATTTACATTTAATTATGTACTCAGAGATTATTTGTTCATTTATTACCTTTGTGTATATTGAAATTAAATAACAACACTTTGTTTAATTAATTTGTTCTTTAGTCTACAACAAAACAACAATTATTTGTCATTGACCACCACACGCGCGTTCTTACGTTTAAAGATTTCACAAGAGACTGACTAAATATTTCATTGAATTCAACTCAAGCAAACGCCCGCCCGGTGTCGGAGAACGAACACAAGCGGAGGTCTTTTATTAAATGCAGTATCTGAGCAAGAGGGAGTGCGTTCATTGTGTTGTATACAACAGCAAGAGAGCAACCAAATGTATAAACTGGTTGTGAGTATTCTCTCAGTCAACGAAAATTTTAATTGAAAAACAACAACTGCACAATAATATAAAATATTCCGCGTAAGTGTGTACTAAGAAAAGAGAGGAGAGTATGATTTATTTCCGTGGTTTGTTTGCTATACGAAAATATTCTTCTTCATTGTCGTCTGTGATGGACTTAAGTTTTTTTTCTTGCTTAAAACCTCAACGCATTTTGTGGTGTCTTGATCTCCTTCGTTGACTGTTGTTGACTGTTGCCGTTGTTGTGGCTATTGCTGCCGTTTGCTGTTCTGCGTGTTCATTAATTTTTGCCGATTCTGATTGTGATTTTGTTTTTGCACGCTCTCTCATGTCATGTTTGTGGTAGTGGTGGCGCTGGTGTCGGTGTTTCCGCTTATATGTGTGCGTGTGATATTTTGTATTTGTTTGTTTTATCTGAAATTGATTGACTGACTCTGTGAAGTTTCATTAAATTCTCTTTTATTCACTTCGCACTTCAGTCAGCGCCACTTCCTCCCTCCTCGCCCCCCGCACCAAACAAATTGCACTGTGTTTATGTCTATGGTCAAATGACTGCAAAAGCTTGTGTCGCCCGTTAATAGTGTCACAAGTGTAGTTGTCGTCGTCGTCGTATTTGTATTTTAATTACATTGAGTTGTGTGTTTTTGTTGCTCTTTGGTATAAATTAATTTTTTGGTTCATTACTTAAATCGAGGGTTTTTAATATCAAACGTCCGTACGTATGTACTATGTACGTACGTCTGGACTGGCACTATAATGATCATGCGAAATTTAATGAGATATTTTTTCTGTGTTCAGCGAAATGAAAAATTGATTAAAGGCAATTTTTGTTCTGATTGGGTTTGCGGTTAAATGAGCGAAGAGTAATGCAATTACCTAAAAGGAAATAAGGGGAAATAAGGGGGGTGTGTGTTATGTTATACTAAATCAGCTTTAGGGTGTTAGTGTTTTTTCTTTCAAAACTTAGATATTTATACCCTTGGAAATGGGGGTGTATATCATTTGCTATGAGAACCAGTACAGAAATGACAGTCAGATGAACTGACTGATAAATACGCACACAAATTGGGTGTATTGATATTTTTAACCGATTTCTAAAGTGGGCGGAATTGTACATTTAAAGGGTAATTTTTTAATAGCTATGGTAAAGTTAAAAAAAAACACACATAAAATTCTGAAAAACGCATGAAATCTTTATTTGAATCGATAGTACGGTCCATATAATTTAATGTTTGAAGATTATTTCATGCAAATGTTGACCGTGACTGCGCCTAAAATGGTCCATCCGCTGAGTCCAATTTTGGCATACTCTTTCCAACATTTCGGCCGGTATCTCATGAATAAATGCTTCAATGTTGTCTTCCAATGCGTCAATTGAAGCGGGCATGTGTGTATAAGACATGAGCTTTAACATAGCCTCACAAAAAAGAGTCTAAAGGCGTTAAATCGCACGATCTAGGCGGCCAATTGACCGGTCCCGAACGTGAAATAAAATGTTCACCAAACTCGCCTCTCAATAAATCCATTGTTAAGCGTGCTGTGTGGCATGTAGCACCGTCTTGTTGAAACCACATGTCATGCAAGTCAAGCTCTTGCGTTTTGGGCAAAAAAAGTTGGATATCATCTCATGGTAGCGCTCACCATTCACAGTTACGTTACGATTCGCATCATCTTTGAAGAAATACTATATTAATCCTTCCGCGAAATTTTCCACATTGTTGAGTAACAGAGGCCCAATTGCTGCGAACGGCGACGAATCGATATTTGATGGTCATCATTAACACTGACCGATACAGCTGCGATATTTTCTTCACTTCGCACCCTACGTAAGCGTGTTGGTGGTTTAATGTCCAACAATGTAAATTTGGTGCGAAATTTAGTCACAATAGCCCGAATAGCCGCTTCAGTGGGTCGATTAAACTGACCTTAAATTGAAGAAGCGCGCGATAATAATTCAATAATTTGCAAGCGTTGTTTGTTTGTAAGACGATTCATGCTTAAATTATAGACCAAACTGAAGATGTTTGATAGTGAAACAAAACACGAAACGTGCGTCAGCTGTTTAAACCAGTATTGCTAAATAGATAATAGCTAAAAAATCACACTATATATGGGAGGTACCAGAAAGGGCATGGCTGGACTTCCTGTTTTTTCTTCTTACCTTGATTTTGTTATAGCATTACTAAATACAGAATTTGGGTACGATCGCGTTGTGTGTTGTGATATTATTACTCCATTTCTAATGTGGGAGAAATAGTTAATTTTTATGGGAGATAGCAAAAGGGTCGTGGTTACACTGCCAATTTTGTATCCAAAATGTTATCCTGCGATAGATTTACAAAATATAGAATTTATTCACCATCGCTTTGGTTGTAAATATATTATATCTTGATTTCTAAAGTGGGCGGAAATGAACATTTGTAAGGGAGGTACCAGAAGGGGCGTGGCTAGATTTTCAGTTTTTACTTTAAGACTTTATTCTGCTATAGCATTACAAAATACAGAATTTGGGTGTATGTCAGGTATTATATGAATATTATATCTCAAATTGTAAAGTGAGCGGAATGGTAAATTTGGATTGGAGGTACGGGAAGGGGCGTGGCAGTTTTTTCTTCAAAACTGTATACGTCTTACCAGCCGGACAGACAGTCAGGTTGACTGACAGACGGAAATGGTTCGAAGAACTATAAAAGTCATGGTTCAAATAAAACTACGGTCTAAAGTGACTACTTACACTTTTGGGCCGTATTAAATGATATATAGCCTCCCACCCTTCCCGTGAGTATATAAAAAGCCTAACGCATTAAACGAGAAGAGTTGAGCCCCTCCTTAGACAAAATTCGTTTAAGGACTTTTTCGGGACGATTTAGGCATGTCCGTCTGTCCGTTCGACTGGATGGCTGTTGAGAAGGATAACATTAGTAAACCTTATTTTATCCTTATCCTTATCCTTATATTAAGGGACCTTTGCCTTACCCCTTCTGGGACCTCTTATACAAACGGTTATGTAAGTTGACTAAGGAATGAATATGGACAATATCGGCTCACCCCTTCTGATACCTCCCATAAAAAGTGGCATATTTTTCAAATACAAAACTAAACTTTACGCCCGAAATCGCGAAAATCTAGGCC
The DNA here is from genome assembly GCA_964034835.1 of Muscina levida. Lineage (NCBI taxonomy): Eukaryota > Metazoa > Arthropoda > Insecta > Diptera > Muscidae > Muscina > Muscina levida. The sequence continues at coordinate 88,463,843 of OZ035884.1, forward strand.
ATAGTTGGGGTCAAGAAAGGAGCCCCACTGGTTCTATGATGACCCCCTATGTTCGTGTACTCAAATGAAAGATATTTTCGGGACGAATCTAATGGTGGGAGCAAAAAAGGATCCTCTTGAGACCTATGGCCAACCTATAAGTGTCACCATATCGCCCCCCACCCTTCTGGTACCTCCCATACAAAATGACCTATTCGTGGAGAATTTATATTCAAAGAGGAAAATTAAGGGATATTTGGCAAATGTGCCAAATAAGGTGCGGAAAATCAAAAAAAGTTGGGGGGTCAAGAAATGTGCCCATTTGGTCTTATGATGACCCCCCTATGAGCGGGTACTCATATGAAAGATGTATTCCAGACGATAGTGACCCAACCGGTTACTAGGTCTAAGTCGGTCCAGTGTACCAGTAGAATGCACCATTAGATATCTCTTTATTTTTCATTTGATTACACGTACTTAGGGGGTCATCATAGAACCTTAGTGGCCTTTTTTAAGCCCTCCCCAGTGCTCTATGGACCTCAGCACCAACTTCACCGAACATTCAGATACTTGGCGACCAAGACAAAGAGAATTGTAATAAAATATACTGCTGCTTCATTCGTTGCCATCATATACAAATTAGCTTATTATAAAGAAAAGTTAAACAATTTCATATCAGTCAGTTAACAATTCAGTCTGTTCTTTACTGGTTTTCTGTATATTTTTGGCAGATATGTAAGTATTTCACTACAGCCGATGGTATTTTGTTAGTATTTTTTGTAAAAAACTGAATATATTTTATTATTATTGTTTTCCAAAGGAAGCAAATATTTGCCTCTTCTCTTTCTATCCGTACTCATTGCTTTTCCATTGCCATTATGCGAAGATGTCACGTAAATCGTTTGTCATAAAATTCGGTACTGGCATAAAAATTACCATATGCCCAAAGATATTGAATTTAACTTTTTACATTTTTTAGCTCATTCATTTTCTACAGTTTTATTAATTGTCTCGTCTAACTATAATTTAATTAATTTGAAAGTTTAACAATATCATACAGTGGGTGAGGGTATTTGTCAATCAGTTCTCCTGACTGAAATTTCTTTACTAGTTTTTTGTGTATTTTTGACAGGTTCCATTCCATTAACTCGATAGCTTTGCAATATCATATATAGGGTGAGGGTATTTACCAGTCCGTGTACCTTTCTTTACTGGTTTTCTGTATATTTTTGGCACATATGTAAGCATTTAATATTTTGTTGATATTCTTTGTAAAAAAATTAATATATTTTATTATTTATCCAAAGAGAGCAAATATTTGCCTCTTCTCTTTCTACATGTACTCATTGCTTTACCATTGCCATTATGAGAAGATGTCACGTAAATCGTTTGTTTCCAAATCTAATCAGCACAATTTGATTTTGATTTGTTGTTGACACATTTAACTTTATCGCATCTCATAAAGGTGGCACAATATGTTGCTGCTGTTGCTACTGCTTCTTGATGAGAATTTTGTTGTGCATGCAACATTTGCCGCATTTGCAAACATTTTCTTTTGAATGCGGCAATGAGAAGACGAATTGATTTGCATAATTAGATTTTTAACCAGATGACGATGTCGGTGACGATATGGACACGTGCCACAAATTTACGATATTATTTGAGTTATTGTGGTCTTTTTCTTTGGTGTGGAAAGATATTATTTTTTTTTACAAAGGGAGAGGATGTGATAATTTTCAATAAATAAATATTGCTTGTGAATAAATAAAGAATTAAAAAAGTAATTAAAACAAAAACAAAAAAAAATTACTTTGATTCAAAAAATTGACGGCGCAGAGGATTTTAAAAAATTTGTTAATTATAAAATAATTAAAAAAATAAATAAATATTTGATTTGTGTGGCAAATTTTTTATATGTGTTATCCTATTAATATTATAAATGTGAATGTCTGTCTGTTTGCTTGTATGTTTGTTTCTCAATCACGCCTAAACGGCTGAACCGATTTCAATGAAATTTGGAATATAGTTAATGTACTATATGGAAATTGCTGTAGGCTATAATTTTTTTAAATTTTTGACCTTATGAGCGGAGTGGGCGTTGCAAAACATATTTTTAGAGCTAGGGAGATAAAATTTGATACACAGATAGAACTCGGCAATACGAATATGCGGACGAAATTTTAATTTTGAACCAGTGGGCGGAGTGGGCGTGGCAAAACATAATTTTAGAGCTATGGAGATAAAATTTGATACACAGAAGCCGCTCGGCAACATGAAAATAAAAATGCAGACGGAATTTTAATTTGAGATCAATGGACGGAGTGGGCTTTGCAACACATATTTTTTGAGCTAGGGAGATAAAATTTGATACACAAATATTACTCAACAACACGAATATGAATATGCAGACGAATTTTAATTTTGAATCAGTGGGCTTGGCGAAACATAATTTTAGAGCTAGGGAGATAGAATTTGATACACAGATAGTACTCGGCAATACGAATATGAATATGCGGACGAAATTTTAATTTTGAACCAGTGGGCGGAGTGGGCGTGGCGAAACATAATTTAAGAGCTAGGGAGATAAAATTTGATACACAGAAGACGCTCGGCAACATGAATAAGAAAATGTAGACAGAATTTTGCGTGGTAACACATTTTATTAGAGCTCCATATTTGGTACTCAAATAGTACTCGACAACACGAATATGAATATGCAGACGACATTTTAATTTTGGATCATTGGGGAAAGTAGGCGTGGCAGAACTGTATTTTAGCCCTAGAAAGATAAAATTTGATACAAGGATAGTATTCGACAACACAAATAAAAATATGAAAACGAAATTTAAATTTTGGATCAGTGGACGTGGAAAAACTGTGTTATAGCCCTAGAGAGATACAATTTGGCACCCAGATAGTACACGACAGAACGAATATGGAAATGTTGACGAAATTTAAATTTTGGATCAGCGGGCCGAGTAGGCGTTGCAGAACTGTATTTTAGCCCTAGAGAGATAAAATTTTACACCCAGATAACACACGGCTACACTAATATTAATGTGCAGGCGATATTTTAAGAGCAAGGACAATGTTAGAAGAGTTTTTTCTTAAATTTATTATATTTTTAAATTTTATTTGCTGACACTTTTGACAAGATGTTTTTCAGTGTTGTGTCTGTAAACTTTAAGGACTATTTACATTGGGTCAGTTTGTTTTATAAAAAATTTTGGCAATATATCGTCAGATAAACATATTTTTTTAATAAAGCTTTGTTGAAAAGCAGCAAAAATTGATTTTTTTTATATAGAAGAGCAAAAATAGAATTTTTTAAATCCTGAAATAATTATAATTTTTTTTTTTTTGTAAAAAGAAATTTTTATTTTATTTAATTTTAAAACTAGAAATTCAAATCTCGTCAAATGAAATTCAAAATTCATCAGAACTCATTCAATTGATGAGTTTATAATTTCAATTTACGATATTTGAATTTCAATTGCTGAAATTTTTTTTCGCATTTCAAATGGAAAATTTTAATTTAAATTGATGTGTTTTGAATTCCAATTGGAAGTGTTGTAGTTCACCGCCTACGGAACTAGTCCGGAACTAGTAATATTCCTTAATAGGTTGTATGTTATTCAAATCAAAAATATTTTAATATTTCATACTACGATTTTTAAAATTACTTACCTAACTTTTATTTTGTTTAAAACACTAATTGTCTTTCATGTAGGGATTTCGTATGGCGTTGAAATATATTTGTATATTTTACAATGAATTCCCTATTTGCCGTTTCTATTACCTTTCCTATTGTCAGCTTTTGATTTTCCTTCAACAAATGCATTTACGTTGTCACACCAGATAAATTACATTGCATTTTTCTTCGAGCTTGTAAGCCTTCCATGCATCGTAAATAGCTACAACCTACCACTTGTATTCCTGTGCAGGTGTCTTGTAAAATTCGCTTGAAAAATAGTGGCAAAAAGGAAATAGCAAACTACTAAGTAAATGCATCAAAATGCCGCAATCATTTTTCGTATTTGGTTTGGGAGTTGAATAAGAGAAATCTCTGGAACATCAGTTTGTTAGAGAGCATTCCGGTGAAAGAACGCGCGAGAGTTGTGTTTTCGGCGGAAGGCAGTAAAATTCCTATAATCGTATGTTGTTATATAAAAACACGGAAATGCATTCAGAGTATTACAGCAAAAAGGAAATTTGTTGCATTTCGACGAAAAGAGGAAAAGATGAGAGGAAGGAAGAATTATAGGGAGAGAGAGTCCAAGAAGGATGTTACATTGAAATATGGTGTGGAATATAACTTACAGTGGAAGTGAGCTACTTTTAAGTAATGGTTTTTAACGAGAACTACTTCTAATAAGAAAAATGATTAAAATTTAGAGACTTTTAAAAAGCAAACGTTTTGATTTTTGATATGACATTCAAGTGACTTTTCAGAAAAACCTTCAAATGTATTCATAATTATTTTCTTATAATTCGTTAAAAGATCATATATTGTTGGTAGTCTGCTAAAAGGTCTCCAGTCTAATTTTTTTTTGAAATGTCTATGCCCTCCATCCAATGTCTATTTAAAATAGTTTTGTAGTAATAGTCAAAACGTAGGCGGCCATAAACTTTTAATCATCAATAACTTACAAACACATAAAGGAAACTTGAGTCGTTTTTGCAGGATACCGACGATATGTCCTTATATTTGCTGTTAAGGCTTTATCTTGCACTATATTTTCATCACCGCCATACAGGAAATGAGATGGACGGGACAGGGATGCACACGACGAAAGAACTGTGACATCTTTTACAGCTGCCATGCAGAAAGACACGAATTTGGATGTGGTTTCATAGTCGGCAAGAGACTTCGACACCTGGTCTCGCGGTTTAACCCTGTAAGTGACCGAATAGCCACCATTCGCATTCGGTCGAAATATTTTTACATCACGCTGATTTGAGTACACGCCCCGACGGAAGATAAAGACGATGAGATTAATGATGCATTTTACGAGCGCCTAGAGGAAACATACGACCGCTGCCCTGGCCACGACTTTAAAATTGTTCTGAGAGACTTTAATGCAAAAATACACGTCAGACAACGGGCTTAGGCTGGTTAGCATCGCAGCGGGAAGGAACATGGTAGTGAGTGGAACCAGATTCCAGCACAAAGATATCCACAAGGCAACTTGGCTATCCCCCGATCAAAACACCAAAAATCAAATTGATCATGTGGTAATTGATAGCAGGCATGCATCTAGTGTCATGGACGTGCGTGTGATCCGTGGTGCTAATATTGACTCGGATCATTACCTGGTTGCAGCCAAGGTTCGCACAAGATTGAGCAGAGCGAAAAACGCACGTAACCAAACACAAAGAAAGCTGGACATCGCGGTGCTGCAAACCCCAGAGATAGCTGCTGCCTACTCCAACCAGCTCTCCCAACTTATACGACACAACGACTCTACTTCTGACGCATATTGCGCATTCCATGGCAACCGCCGCAACAACCGTGCTAGGATATGAAAAGCGGCGCTCAGACAAATCCTGGTACGACGAAGAATGTCGCATAGCGTCTGAGGAACAGGATGCTGCTTATAGGGCAACGCTACAGCCAATTGTAACCCGTACTGTTAGGGAACGGCACAAGGAGAAAGCAAAACGGACGAGACGGCTATTTAGGCGGAAAAAACGTCAGATGAAGAAACGGGAGAACGAGGATATAGAGCGATACAGGGATAGAGGTGAGGCCCGAAAGTTTTACCAGAAAGTAAGAGCAAATGGATACGGTAATGCCCTCCCCACCTGTAAGGACAGTAATGGAAATCTGGTCACGGATACGAAGAGTGTGCTGCATATATGGAGAGAACACTTCCAGCAACTGCTGGTTCCAGAAGGCAGCGCACGTAAGGTTATCACGCCAATTGTAGACGACGGCTTAGGTTGCCCACCACCAAGTCAAGCCGAGGTAAAAAGAGCAATATCGCGGCTGAAAAACAACAAAGCAGCCGGTGCCGACGGTCTGCCCGCAGAGCTCTTCAAGTCCGGTGGCGAGGAGCTGATAACGAGAATGCACCAGCTCCTGCGCACGGTTTGGCTTAAAGAGTGCATGCCCGACGATTGTAATGTAAGCGTATTATGTCCTGTGCTGAAAAAAGGTGATCCAAGTGTGTGTTCCAACTACCGCGGGATAAGCCTTTTACCCATCGCATATAAGGTCCTGTCGAGTGTGCTAAGTGAAAGACTAAAGCCAGTGTTATCCAACCTGGTCGGGCCTTATCTGTGTGGCTTTAGACCTGGAAAATCAACAACTGACCAGATTTTCACACTTCGGCAAATCCTGGAAAAGATCCAAGAGAAACAGATCGACACGCACCATCTTTTTGTCGACTATAAAGCTGCCTTCGACAGCCGGATACGGCAGAAATTACTCGAAGCCATGGCTGAGTTTGGTATTCCAGCGAAGCTGTTACGTCTTTGCGGAATGACGCTGACTGACACGAAGTCTTCTGTGAAGATTGGCAAAGACCTTACGGAGCCATTTTATACTGGTTCTACCTGTTTTAATGTATGGCTCAGTATCCTGGGTTATGACACAAGCGGATGAATCGGTTCTGGCGGTATTCGAGAGAAAAATACTCTGTTCAATATATGGGCCCATCATTTTTAACGGAGAGTATATACGAGAGCTATACGAGCTGTACACTGACATTGACGTGGTCAAACGCATTAAGATGCAACGGTTGCGTTGGCTAGGTCATGTTATACGCATGGACGAAAATGCTCCAGCTCGAAAAGTCTTCGACAATGAACTCGATGGACGGCGCAGAAGAGGGCGACCAAAACTCCGTTGGAAAGACCAGGTTACTGAGAACCTTACAGAACTCGGTGTGACTAACTGGAGAAGAAGCGCAGAAGATCGAGGCGCTTATAATATCTTTCTACGTGCGGTTTTTAATCCACTGGGATTGCATAGAAGTACCAGCTAAGTAAGTAAGTAAGTATATTTTCTTATATTAGTTCCAAATTTTTATTGCATTCAATAATTATAAAAAATTCGTCCATATTTACAGTTTTTTTTTTGTGAGAGTAAAGTTTTACCTCCGCCCTCCTAAGCCACATTTGCCTGTCATAGCGCACTTCGCTGACTGGTGTCATCTGAGAGAAATCACGACAGGTGTGTTGTCATGTTGCAAATGTACATACGAACTGCATAATATTGTAATTCCTTGTGCAATTCTTCTTTGCGAAGAAAACATGAAACTTTCATTTAAACCTTGCAGGCAATAACATACTGGTGACAACAATATTCCCTACAAGAAGTACTATAGCTCGAACCCCAAGAGTAATTTGTGTTTTTATCATCACAACTTGAAAGCATTTACCCTTTTTACAATTACTACGAATGCTAGAACTACACTTACTACTTCCCCTACTACTACTGTTATCTTCACTTTTGATTTGCTGATTTCTTCTTGGTAAAAGTTAATAATTGCAGCTATAAATCAAATCTGTTATGTTTATATGTTAATTTTCTTAATGATATTGTCTTTTCAGAGGAGCACCAACAGCAACACAGCCATTTTGATTTGTATTATATTCATGGTGCTTTTCCACTGATTAGAGATGCAGCGCAACAATCGAATGCAATTTAACATTAGAGCACACACACACACAGCAAGCAATCCTTGTAAAGGATATCTTTTAGAAAGGGAGGTAGGACTAAGGGATGTGACGAGGGATGACATGGGCTTCATTGAAATGGGTTGCTTTGGTCTGATGGTTTTAGCTGGTTTGATAGCACGCTGATGCTGTTGAATGCTCAAGTAGCTTTTGCATTGTTTTCTGTCCCACCACTTTAAACAAATTGCATGCACTTTATTGTCATTCGTCTTGTGTTGCAGTGCAACATTTTATCTTCTTGCACTTGTGCTATATTTTGTGATTTTTACTTTTGTTTTTATCTTTAGCGAAACTGTGGAGGGAAATTGTTGAGGTAGCAATAGAACAGAATGACACTACAAACATTTAATAACGAAAAAAACTTGAAAAACTTGGATAATTTTTCTTTGGTTGAATTTTAAAATATCTCTAACATTTAACATAATAGTATAAAATACATCAATTGTATGACGTTAAGAAGACCTTTTTCTATCCAAAGGTTCTTATATCCATTTAAAAAATTTACAAATTTTAAATTTTTTTCACAAAGGGAACTTTTTTGTTTTAATGTTTCAAATGATACATCAAATTGGCTAAACGATTAGAAAAGTGTTTTATTGTTTGATATTTGTGGTTAAATTCAGTGTGTCACGCACTAGGATGACGCGTTTCGAACTCCATGACGAGTTCATCTTTGTGACCTCTTTGTGACGAACTGATGCTCTATGGTACATCACTTTTTTGTTCTTCCAAGGTACCCGCTCCATTCAATGTCCTTGAATATTTCTCTACAATTTCAACAAATAATAATAATCATATATGAAAATTAAAAATTTTTAAAACAATTACTTAACAAGTTCTAAAAACGACACTTATAATATATTCTCCAGCCTGTCGCATTAGTTAACTGTCTGTCTTTACATTCACCTGAATACTTTATACATCTATCTAAGGTGTCGCACAAATTTTGCCTGCCTCTCCCCTTTCCTGTATAGCCATCATCCTACATCCTTTTAAAATCACATTTATGCCACCAAATGTAGGGTTTCTAATATAGGTAATTGTGTATTTACTACTTTCGCCTCCATTAATTTTATGCCACTTTCTCTCCCTCTCCATTTATCTCTCTCTCTGTTTCTACTATACGGTTTGTTTTGTTGCCATCCTTACAATTTGTTACTGTTGTTTTACATTTGATGATTTACTGCCACCAAAGCCATTGCAATTTCTTGATATTCTACTCTTTTCATTTTGATGGCTTTTTTTATTCTATTTTCTACTTGCTGCTACTGCCGCTGTATTTTACTTTTTAGTTTCATTTTCAAGTTTTCATTCTTTTACCAAATGATAAATGAAACTTTAGTGGCTTTTGACCCATTTAATGAAATTTCTTTTTAAAAATGTTTGCATTCAAGTTTGCAGCACAACTATAAGCTCAACTATGGGGTACATGGAAGAGAAGGCGAGAGAGATGGCGGGAGAGTGATCCAAGCTAGGGTAAAAACCGTAAAGAAAACCTCCAACCTTAGTGGTGGATCTTAAAACTCTTATGGATTCATTTAGTTAAAAATGCAGTCGAATGGTCATGTAGGGAGAGGTGGGAGAGAGAAAGAGAGGGCTTTTTGAAATATGTCAGATACAATAAAAGTTTGTGTTTTCTTTTGTCGACGAACTATATACTATTAATTAAGTTTATGGTTTTTGTTTTGTATGTATTTGGAAAATTGTTGCAATACTTTTTATGTAGTTAACAGGTTTTCTTTAGAAGATTGATTAATCTTAACTGAGTATACAAATAATATATTTTTGTTATTTAATAAAAAGATTTTTATAAATTTGTATGCTTTGAAGGACATAAATAGAATAAATAGTATATATAGTATAAATAGTATAAATAGTAATAATAGTATAAATAGTATAAATATTATAAATAGTATAAAGAGTATAAATAGTATAAATAGTATAAATAGTACAATTACTACAAATAGTATAAATAGTATAAATAGCATAAATAGTATAAATAGTATAAATAGTATAAATAGTATAAATAGACTAAATTTTATAAACAGTGTAAATTGTATAAATAGTATAATCAGTAAAAATAGTATAAATAGTATAAATTGTATAAATAGACTAAATTTTATAAACAGTGTAAATTGTATAAATAGTATAATCAGTAAATATAGTATAAATAGTATAAATTGTATAAATAGTATAAATATTATAAATAGTATATATAGTATAAATAGTATAAATAATATAAATAGTTAAATTAGCATAAAAAGTATAAATAGTGAAAATAGTATAAATAGTTTAAAAGCATAAAAAGTATAAATAGTAAAAATAGTATAAATTGTATGAATAGTATTAACAGTATTAACAGTGTAAATAGTATAAATAATACAAATAGTATAAAAAGTACAAATAGTGCAAATAGTATACATAGTATATATAGTATAAATATTATAAAAACTATAAATAGTAATAAATATAAATAGTATAAGTAGCATAAATAGTATAAACAGTATAAATAGTATAAATAGTTTAAATAACATAAAACGTATAAATAGTAAAAATAGTATAAATAGTATAAATAGTATAAATTGTATAAATACTATAAAAGTATAAATATTATAAATATTATAAATAGTATAAATAGCATAAAAAAGTATAAATAGTTTTAATTGTATAAATTGTATAAATAGTATAAATACTATAAATAGTATAAATAGTATAACAGTATAATTAGTATAATTAGTATAAATAGTATAAATAGTATAAATAGTATAAATAGTATAAATAGTATACATAGTATAAATAGAATAAATAGTATAAATAGTATAAATAAATTATATAGTATAAATAGTATAAATAGTATACATAGTATAAATAGTATAATAAGTACAAATACTATAAATAGTATAAACAGTATAAGTAGTATAAATAGTATAAAAAGTATAAATAGTATAAATAGTATAAATAGTATTTTATAGTATAAATAAATTATATAGTATTAATAGTATAAATAAATTATATAGTATAAATAGTATAAATAGTATAAATAGTACAAATAGTATAAATAGTATAAATAGAATAAATAGAATAAATAGAATAAATAGTATTTTATAGTATAAATAAATTATATAGTATTAATAGTATTATATAGTATTAAAACATTCAATGTTTTAAAGAAATCACAATTCTCCTCCTTAACACCCTTACCACTCTCTGATTGTCTCAACATTCCCGAAATACGATTTTACACGAGAATATCGCTAAACCAAACCCTCACATCGATGATTTCACATTGCAACTAAAATTCTCAAAAGCCTATATATCTAAAAGCCTAAATATGTACTCAGTCAAGCATTCCAAATACTTTTGGTTTCTTTGTGGAAATAAATTGCAAAATCTATTCCCATTTTCTCAGTTACATCATTCCGTTGACAATGATAAATGTTAAAGTCATTAAAATTCGATTTGTAAGGATTTCGGGTCGAATATGCATTCATTGTTGTCCTTGTCAAACGAACTTCCTTTATTTGTGAAAACTCTTCAATTTCTGCAAAACAAAGACGTTGTTAACAAGGCAAATGCAATAGAATACAAAACGAAAGAAAAGTAATTGCTATGCTCTTAGTACTGCTTACCAATTACTTTCTTAAAGTTTATACATAAAGTGAAAGAGTTCGAAAGATAACACGAGAATCGATTAAAGAGACACAATAACAATTGTTGTATAAAGTTAAAAAAAACATCTATACAAATAGTCTGCAGGAGACTTGGCATCATCACATTATGAATAAGATGATTTTGAAATATACTTAAATAATATGTTACGAACTTTCTTAACATTAACTAACTCCAATTATATGTTTCACGCTAGGAGTGTTTTATATGTATAAAAATCACTTCCTGCCAATACTATATTTCTTAAATTTTACACAACTTCTGTTCACCTCTTTAAATCTTATAATATCCAGCCACTCATATATACACACACATATTGCATTCTTCTTTCAATATCTGCTTTTGATCTTTCCCCTCTTCCGCTCTCTCTCTCACCCTCTCTTTATATGTTAGACAGTAAAACATACTCCAAAACAATAACCAACAATTACACAATAACCAACAAATAAACATATAAGTTCATCTTTAACTGGAGAAAAGTTGTTACAACTTTTTTTCTCCTTCTCAGCCGTAACATATGTAAAATGAACAACATCATAAAAAGTATAATCGTAAAATTTACAAAAATATAAGTTTCATGGTATAACCGAGAAAAAAAATAATATTGTAGTTGTTGCAAAGAGAGGAGGTATGAAATATTTCACACTGTCAATCAGCTGCAGTTATTTTAAAAGTATTAGGCTCCTCATTAAATTGTGAACAGCTATGATATTGTAAATATTTAATATGTGTAACGATTTGTTGTTAGTAGGAATTTGAACAATGGATGACATTTCTGCGAAACTCATATCTAAGAAAGAGCTTTTTCGGTAACACAGCATATCAAGAGCCTTAAAAAATTATACTTCCTTAATCCTTTCAGTGAAACACATGGGCTTGGCAATAGCATAATAAGTTGATGTTGACACGAACACAGATATACATATTGAGAGCGAAGTATTTCCAGATAGCTTCCGAAGGAATTAAATTTTTCCATGTCTGAATATAAAGATTGTTTTTCTGCTTAATATTTCAAAAATTTCCTATAAGATAGTTGTTTATAATATAAACATAGGTGTACATTTTCTGTCATTCGTATTTTTCCTTTAAAAATTCTGAATTTTATCTATTAATAAATTCAACTAATCAGTAAGAGCAAATTCAACTTGTCTCCAATAAATGTTGGTTGAACATTTTTATGTTTATAATAATAAGACTAAAGTTTTTATAGTGACATTTTTTGCCTTTACATCGCATGACTGAGATATGGGATAGCTTCTTGCGTTATTGCGAAATTCACACAACGGGACCTACAATTTAACAACGAGTCCGAGCTCAGCTGTTTGAGAAGCTTTTCTTAGACACTACTGCACTATTTCTACTGGCAACACTGAGAGGGCCGCCTATGAAAGAAATTTTGATGATTGAGACAGGAATTGAGCCCTGGTTGCCCGCATGGTAGTCGCATGTATTAACCATCTTGCCACGGTCGGCCTTTTTATTTATACTAATTATGCTATTTATACTATTAATGCTATTCAAACAAATTGTACTATTTATGCTATATATACTATTAATACTATTCAAGCCATTTGTACTTTTTATACTATTAACACTATTTATGCTATTTATATATCTATGGGACCGGCCGTGGTATAGTGGTTAGAGCACGCGATTACCATGCGGGAGATCGCAGGTTCAAACCAGGCTCCAGTCATCTTAAAAAAAATTGTTCTTTCATTGTCGGCTCCCCTCGAATGTTGTTGACAGCAACTTCGCAGTATAAGCGTCAAGTCAATCGGCGTGTCTAGTAAGAGCTTCTCAAACAGTGACGTTCGCAGTCGTCGATAAACAATTAGGTGCCGTTAGTTGTGAATCTAAAAATAAAAAGCGTGTTAATTCACAACAACGCGAGAAGCTATCCCATACCTCATTCATGGGGTGCAAAGGGAAATTAAGTTTTTATTATGCTATTTATATGGCACTATTTATACTATTTATGCTACTTATAGTATTACAACTATTTATACTATTTACACTATTTTTCCTATTTATACTATTTTTACTATTTATACTATTTATACTATTTATACTATTTATACTATTTATACTATTTATACTATTTATACTATTTATACTATTTATACAATTTATACTATTTATACTATTTATACTATTTATACTATTTATACTATTTATACCATTTATACTATTTATACTTTTTATACTTCTACACTATTTATAATATTTATACATTTATACTATTTATACTATTTCTACTATTTTTACTTCTTATACCATTTATACTATTTATATTATTTATACTATTTATAATATTTTTACTATTTATATTATTTATACTATTTATACTATTTATACTATTTATACTATTTATACTATTTATACTATTTATACTATTCAAGTCATTTGTACTTTTTATACTATTTATGCTATTTATAGTACACTATTTATACTATTTATGCTACTTATAGTATTTAAACTATTTACACTACTAATACAATTTAAGCTATTTATACTATTAATGCTTTTTAATCTACTTGTACTATTTATACCATTTATAGCATTTATACTATTTATAATATATATAATAGTTATACTATTTATACTATTTATACTATTTATACTATTTATACTATTTATACTATTTATACTATATATACTATTTATACTATTTATACTATTTATACTATATATACTATTTATACTATTTATACTATTTATACTATTTATACTATTTATACTATTTATACTATTTATACTATTTATACTATTTATACTATTTATACTAATTATAATATTTATACTATTTATACTATTTTTAATATTTATGCTATTTATACTATTTATACTATTTATACTATTTATACTATTTATACTATTTATACTATTTATACTATTTATACTATTTATACTATTTATACTATTTATACTATTTATACTATTTATACTATTTATACTATTTATACTATTTATACTAATTATGCTATTTATACTATTTATACTATTTATACTATTTATACTATTTATACTATTTATACTATTTATACTATTTATACTATTTATACTATTTATACTATTTATACTATTTATACTATTTATACTATTTATACTATTTATACTATTTATACTATTTATACTATTTATACTATTTATACTATTTATACTATTTATACTATTTATACTATTTATACTATTTATACTATTTATACTATTTATACTATTTATACTATTTATACTATTTATACTATTTATACTATTTATACTATTTATACTATTTATACTATTTATACTATTTATACTATTTATACTATTTATACTATTTATACGATTTATACTATTTTTACTATTGACACTTTTTATGTAATTCATTCTAGTTATACTATTTATACTATTTGTACTATAGTCATATTTTATTCTATGTTCTCTAAATTTGCTTTAAGTAAATGGTATGTTAATATTATCGGAGGTTCTGGGATATTGTCAACGGCTTGGTTTCAATGCTTCATAAAAATATGACACAAATAGTAAATCTTCTTATTCAAATAGGTTTACTTTGATAATGGTGACTGAAAAGAGAGTGTTCTAACAAAAAATAGAAAATTATATATATGTAGGTGGGCATAACATTATTTACAAGTTTCCATAAGTACAAAATGCTGCAAGTCTGTAAATGTGAATGATGGAAACAAATCTGTTGTATTTACATCTATACTTTAATATCGACGATACAAAGCAAAAGGAGAAGGATCTCTATTAAAAATGTGCGTTTTTTTTGCTTATCTTCCTAGCCAGTATTTTCATATAGTCAGTCATTTCATCGCATCTGATAAAGATATGAATAGGGGTTCAAATAATGTGTTATGAAGGGGTGCATACTCGTACTGTAATAAGTATGATATTTATGTTGGTTACAAAATATTCTGTATAATGATATCTATTGTTCGAAGTGCGTTTCATTAGTAGTGCTTAAGCGGTAGCATATCAGAAAAAATTGCATTGGAAAATACTCCAAAAAACACCAGAGAAATAGCACAACATCTCCTTATACATATTCTGTTGTTACTTTCATATCCATGACGTCGTATCCTTCTCTGCTTTGTCGGTACTTAAAACGGAAATTGCAAATACTAAAGGAAACTAAAAGTAGTTGTATACAAACAATAATGGCAACTATTGTGGTATCTAAGTAGTATTGTAATGCGTTTTCTCTCACACTCTCTGCTAAGCCCTCTCTCTCGCCATAGGAAACACTACAAAGGTAGTCGTCGTAGTCGTTGCAGTCCTTAGGGTGTGGGCTTAACTGAAGCTTGCATTGAATGTAAGTATTTTTAGTAATGCTACTATGCGTACTTAGTTGTTATAGTTGAATAGTAGTTTGTATTGGAGGGGGTGTCAACATAACATGTTTGTTTGTAGTGGTAAGCGAACAATATTGTATATTCTATATCCTAACGAAGTAGTCCCTAGAATATTTGAACATTTTACAATATTTCGGTTCATGGGATTAACTGAAGCATATGAAAATGTAACAACTGCAAAAGTGAATATTGGGATGGTAAATAACATTACATATGAAGAATATGATAGGATTGTGTTGGCATTAGTTATAATTTTCTCTACTGTTACAGAAAACATGTGGAAATATTATTTAAAAGATTTTTTAAGTAATGTTATAAAGTTATCCTTTTTAAGAATCCTTTATAATAAACTGTGTCATATTTTCATATATTATACGAGTATGAAATGTAGAAGTGTGATAAGTTTCAATGAAATGTTTCGGTAACTTCTGAGATATACAATATACTAGTAAAAGTTATGTATTGAGTATTACAAATTCAATTTTATTAAAACTATTCGATTAAGGAACGTTATTGCCAACAAAGGGGAGCTGTGGAAAACATGTCAAATCATATTATACACTTTTGATAATAGCCAATAACGTAACATGACGCTATGTCTTAAAATCTTCAGCCAAATGTTGATGAAGGCATCTTTTAAGCAATCCCTTTTTTTGCCTACATCAATTCTTCCTATTCTAGACAACAAATGGAATTTATACCTCGTTAGCGTTTCTAATATTTTCTACAATCTCCTTTATCTTTGTTTGATTTTTAATGTACCCCATACCCATATAACCACCGCGGTATACCGATGTTATCTTTGGCATATTTCGTAACCAGCATTTGCTTACGACTCAGCGTTATTCCACATTTCGTTCTAAAGGATTTCCCTTACAACCTTGGAGTTAGTTCAGTTAGTTGGCTGGTAAATTTGATATATTCCTCAGCAAACCGCCCTGATCACTGTCTGGCATACACCTTACCTTTATCATGTGGTATGATGTAAGAACGAGAAAAGGCGGATGCTATAGACGATAATAATGTAGCCTTTTTTTCGAATTTCCCTCAGTTTTGTTAAGCTGACAGCAGCTGCACCTCTCCCACTGTCTGTAAGGAGATGGTGAGGGGCAGGAGGGAGTGAGAGTGTAAAATCGTGCTTATGAATTTATTTAAATGTTTTATAAATGTTTTTCGCGTCTTCTTTTTGCCAATTGTGCATTACTAATGTTGACAAGGAAAAGAAAAGAGGGATAAGAAAGGGTGTATCTAAGGAGGAGTGTTGTAAGAAGACACAACAAAATCTTTTATATTTTTATTATTTAAGCTATTTATATTATTTATGCTATTTATACAATTTATACTATTTATACTATTTAAACTATTTATACTATTTATACTATTTATACTATTTATACTATTTATACTATTTTTACTATTTATACTATTTACACTATTTATACTATTTATACTATTTATACTATTTATTCTATTTATACTATTTATACTTTTTATACTATTTAGAATATTTAAACTATTTATGTTTTTTATACTATTTATACTATTTATACTATTTATACTATTTATACTATTTATACTATTTATACTATTTATACTATTTATACTATTTATACTATTTATACTATTTATACTATTTATACTATTTATATTATTTATACTATTTATACTATTTATACTATTTATACTATTTATACTATTTTTACTATTTATACTATTTACACTATTTATACTATTTATACTATTTATTCTATTTATACTATTTAGAATATTTATACTATTTATGTTTTTTATACTTTTCATACTATTTATACTATTTATACTATTTATACTATTTATACTATTTATACTATTTATACTATTTATACTATTTATACTATTTATACTATTTATACTATTTATACTATTTATACTATTTATACTATTTATACTATTTATACTATTTATACTATTTATACTATTTATACTATTTATACTATTTATACTATTTAGAATATTTATACTATTTAGAATATTTATACTATTTATGTTTTTTATACTTTTTATACTATTTATACTATTTATACTATTTATACTATTTATACTATTTATACTATTTATACTATTTAAACTATTTATACTATTTATACTATTTATACTATTTATACTAATTATACTATTTTTACTATTTATACTATTTACAATATTTATACTATTTATACTATTTATACTATTTATACTATTTTTACTATTTATACTATTTACACTATTTATACTATTTATACTATTTATACTATTTATTCTATTTATACTATTTAAAATATTTATACTATTTATGTTTTTTATACTTTTTATACTTTTTATACTATTTATACTATTTATACTATTTATACTATTTATACTATTTATACTATTTATACTATTTATACTATTTATACTATTTATACTATTTATACTATTTATACTATTTATACTATTTATACTATTTATACTATTTATACTATTTATACTATTTATACTATTTATACTATTTATACTATTTATACTATTTATACTATTTATACTATTTATACTATTTATACTATTTATACTATTTATACTATTTATACTATTCATACTATTTATACCTTTTATACTATTTATACTATGTATACTATTTATACTATTTATACTATTTATACTATTTATACTATTTATACTATTTATACTATTTATACTATTTATACTATTTATACTATTTATACTATTTGTACTATTTATACTATTTATACTATTTATACTATTTATACTATTTATACTATTTCTACTATTTCTACTATTTATACTATTTATACTATTCATACTATTTATACCTTTTATACTATTAATACTATTTATACTATTTATACTATTTATACTATTTATACTATTTATACTATTTATACTATTTATACTATTTATACTATTTATACTTTTTATACTATTTATACTATTTATACTATTTATACTTTTTATACTATTTATACTATTTATACTATTTAGACTATGTATACTATTTATACTATTTATACTATTAATACTATTTATACTATTTTTACTATTTATACTATTTTCACTATTTATACTATTTATACTTTTTATACTATTAATACTATTTATCCTATTTATACTATTTTTGACTTTTATACTATTTATACTATTTATACTATTTATACTATTTATACTATTTATACTATTTATACTATTTATACTATTTAAACTATTTATACTATTTATACTATTTATACTATTTATATTATCTATACTATTTTTAATATAACTCTTCACTTTTTTGCTTAAATCCCTTTTACATTTCCTCTCCATCCCATTTATCTTGTAGTGTTTTGTTTCTCGCCGCTCAGCTTTTGTTGTGTGTGTCTTCTTACAACAGCTAGAGCAAGGATTTATTATAATATACATGTGTTGGTACGCAGACTAGTATATAACGTGTAGATGCAGACAATTTGTGTTAGTGGTAATGTCAGTGGCAATGTCTGTTGCATTTGTTGTTTACTACTACTACGGGATACGAGACACTAGCTGTTGTGTACCCGTATCTCCGGTACAACTACTACTACTACGACTGCTGCTACTCCTGGCAATATGATTTGCTATGCAAACCTTTAGCAGTAGGGAGTCGTGCTTTTTCTGCTGTTGTTGCTGAGTATTTTTTTTTGTTACTCAGCTGATTTTGTGGTTTAACTTCTGACAACAATGTTAAGTGTTAGATGCTATACCACAGCCACTAAAGCTTTGCCTTGCATTTGTTATAGTGAGCGGCCTTCCTACTCTTACTTACTTTTTTAGCTCTTTCGATTTTTTTCTACAGCTTAAGATGCTTTTGCACAACAATTGCATTTTGCGTTTGTGTAACATTAGTTAAGCGCGTGGTTTTATTTTGAGTCATATCATTTTGCCATACGGTTTTGTTTTCTACTGGTTGTTTTTGTTGTTTTTTGTGCTGCGATTTTTCCACTTTTCTGCACTGCTATGAGATTGTTTTAGCTTTTGTCAAATGATAAATAAATTAATGTTGACATTTCTTGGTTGCTCTGGAGGTATCCAGACATAAGCGGCTTCGTTTGCCTGCCTGCTTTCTTGCTGGTGATGGTGACGAATGTCGTCTGTCATTGCGGTAAGAAGGACATCTTATCCTTTAGCATTTTCTCTATGTGTGTGTGTGTGTGAGAGAGTTTTTTCTGTTTTGTAACTCAGTGTCTCTGTTACTCGTTAGTGTTTTCATTTAATTATAATTGTTGATGATATTTTGTTGCGGGTAAGCATCAGCAGCAAGTTTATCCGCATAATAAGGCAAAGGAAGGATGCAATGATAATCGCGTTCCGCCCAGTAAAGTTAAGGTAGACAACATTGTGGTTACATTGCAAATGCGTCTGATTACAAAATGGAAATTTGTTGTCGGGGTTTTTTGGTCGGTTTTTGTAAATAGTATAAAAACTCCCTAACATTACAGATTTCACTCTCGTTACGTTTGATAAGTCGTTTGTAGTGATATCCTATAAAGACAAATGCTTTTGGGTTCGCATTTTACTGGCGGCATGAGGATGGATGAGTATAAATAATGATTAGATAGCATGATGGAATTTTGCAAATTATAAAATTTTTAAGTTGTACTAAAAATAATGTTTGATTTAATGAAATAATAATAAATTGAAAAGGGACAAGTATTTGGGGTGTTTTATTCGTTTGATGGAAGGAATATCTAAATGAACACCTATTACCATCATGCCATTGTCGATCTGAACATGTCTCAATATAATATTCCTACCACAAAAATAAACAAAATTTGTGATATGTTCAAAAAGCCCGGGTAAAAAGGGCGTGGCACATCTCATACAGCTGAAAATTTGTATCTCCCAAAACGGGACTAGCCGTGACAGAGTGGTTAGAACATGTGACTACTACGCGGGAGATCCGTGGTTAGATTTCCGGCTCCAGTCATTTTCATTACCGACCCCCTCGATGTTGTCGACAGCAACTTTGCAGGCTAAATTAAAACACAATTAGTTAAAGGGGCGTGGCACCACTCACATAAACTAAAATTTGATGTGATCATATCTCTTGAGCCATTGGAGGCATGAATATAAAAATTGTTGCATTTGTTACTAGTACAAGGTGCATTACGTCTCTAAGGGAAATGGGCGGTGCCACGCCCCTTTTTACAAAGTCGTTATATCAGCCAAATAAATTGACCAATTGCAATGAAATTGTCGCTGTGTAGTATTGTCCGTAGCGTCTCTAGCATAGGCTACTTGAAAACATAATTAGACAAAGGGGAGGGGCAACGCCCACACAAACCAAAATTTTAATTAGTCATATCTTATGAGCCATTAAAGGCATGAAGATGATGTTTGCCACGTATGCTTCTGGTATAAGGTGCATAATGTCGCGCTGGGAAATGGGCGTTGTCCCGCCCCTAGTTAAATCTAGTGATTCCATAAAATGTATTTCTTGGTACAATATATGTGCACTTTGGTACAATTTAAGTACATTTTAGTACAATAAAAGTACTTCATGGTACAACAAAAGTACTTTATGCAACAATAAAAGTACTGTTTGGTAAAATTAAAGTACTTTTTTGTAAAAAATAGTCCTTTTTGGTACAATAAAAGAACCTTTTGGTACAATGAAAGTACTTTTTGATACAATAAATGTACTTTTTGGTACAATGAAGGTACTTTTTGGTACAAAAAAAGTACTTTTTGGTATAATGAAGGTACTTTTTGGTACAATAAAATGACTCTTTGGTACAATAAAAGTACTTTGTGGTACATTTCGATTCCTTTTTAGTACAATAAAAGTACTTTTTGATACAATCAACGTTTTGGTACAATAAAAGTACTTTAAGGTAAAATGTATTTCTTGGTACAATATATGTGCGCTTTGGTACAATTAAAGTACTTTTTAGTACAATAAAAGTACTTCATGTTACAATAAAAGTACTTTGTGCAACAATAAAAGTACTGTTTGATAAAATTAAAGTACTGTAACGTGACGAAATTATCATTTCGTCCGTACATTATAACATAGTAATAAATATAATAATAATCACATATATCTCATTTAAATACAGTCTATTTAGTATAATAATTATAATAATAATAATAATAACAATAATAGCAATAACATTTAATAGAACAATTTGGCAAGAAAAAAAAATATTTATGCGCACTCCAGTGGGATTTGAACCGGCTTCCCTACGATCGCCAGCCAGACGCTCTGCCACTACACCATTGCAGACGGTTGCGACGCGAGCGCTAAGACGCGACATAGCGTACCACCACACAACACACGCAGCATCATTGGTCAGCAACGCAAAGGCTGTCGCGACACACACAACATCACCACTCAACAGCACCATCGGTCAGCAGCACATACGTTCTTTGAAATTGTGGCGTTCAGGCAATCAACGTAACATAACATGGGACATAATTCTCATCTAGTTTATGTCACATATAATATAAGGAGACGACGTTTTTCACAACGATTGTCTGATGGCTCCTCCAAGACGAAGTTTATTGCCAAGTCAAGGAAAGTTATCGGATCTCCTTAATCCTTTGGGATTGTACGAAGACAAGCATCTTTGTTAAACGGACTATAAGTCTGTACAATCGGACATTAGGTCTGTACAATCGGGCAATAGGCCTGTATAATCGGACAATAAGTCTGTACAATCGGGCAATAGGCCTGTACAATCGGACATTAGGTCTGTACAATCGGGCAATAGGCCTGTATAATCGGACAATAAGTCTGTACAACCGGGCTATAGGCCTGTACAATCGGACATTAGGTCTGTAATATTGGGCAATAGGCCTGTACAATCGGACCTACGAGTCTGTACAATCGGGCAATAGGCCTGTACAATCGGACCTTGAGTCTGTACAATCGGGCAATAGGCCTGTACAATCGGACCTTGAGTCTGTACAATCGGGCAATAGGCCTGTACAATCGGACCTACGAGTCTGTACAATCGGGCAATAGGCCTGTACAATCGAACCCACGAGTCTGTACAATCGGGCAATAGGCCTGTACAATCGGACCTTGAGTCTGTACAATCGGGCAATAGGCCTGTACAATCGGACCTACGAGTCTGTACAATCGGACCTTGAGTCTGTACAATCGGACCTACGAGTCTGTACAATCGGGCAATAGGCCTGTACAATCGGACCTTGAGTCTGTACAATCGGACCTACGAGTCTGTACAATCGGGCAATAGGCCTGTACAATCGGACCTTGAGTCTGTACAATCGGACCTACGAGTCTGTATAATCGGGCTATAAGCCTGTACAATCGGACCTTGAGTCTGTACAATCGGGCAATAGGCCTGTACAATCGGACCTACGAGTCTGTACAATTGGGCTATAAGCCTGTACAACCGGACCTTGAGTCTGTATAAACGTGTAGTTGTAAGTAGTTTGTTCTGTAGTTTGTTCTTATCCTTCCGTTACAGGACCTAAGCAAATCTCACTAGCAGGTCCTGCCTGGTTTACCTGTGAGTCCTCGACGAATTACCGCAACCCGTGTCCCGCACCGAATTATTGCCGCGTCAAACCCGTCCTGTTTTCACGTCACCGAATAACCGCCGTCGTCTAAGGACCGTTTCTCCGTACAAAGGATAACAACCCCAGGCACCGCAGCACCTTACACCAGATACCATCAACGATACAAGGCCACCGACCAAGCATAATCCCCAGCCATCATTACCCACCATTAAACATCTTAAGGATCTCAGACTGCACTTAGCTTAAGGATTTGGAGTGTTTTGTTCTATTTAAATTGTGTGGATTATAAAATAAGTAAATAAAAATACAATATCTTGCCCTAGTCAGGGAAATCCACCCTTTTATTTCGTAAGGTTTTGAGGGTCCTTGCGAAGACCCTGGAGGCGGCTGAGCTATCTCAGCCTAAGATAAAACCCCCGTTATAGTACTTTTTTGTAAAAAATAGTACTTTTTGATAAAATAAAAGTACTTTTTGATGCAACAAAAGTATTTATTGGTACCATTTAAGTCCTTTTTGGTAGAATAAAAGTAATTTTGGTACAATAAAAGTACTTTTTGGGACAACAAAAGCACTTTTTTGAAACAATAAAAGAACTACTTGGTACATTAAAAGTACTTTTCGGTACAACAAAAGTACTTTTTTGATACAATAAAAGTACTACTTGGTACATAAAAAGTACTTTTTGATAGAATAAAAGTAATTAGATATGTGGGACTTTTGATAAAAGTACTTTTTGATACAACAATAGTTTTTAATAGAATGAGGGTACTTTTTGGTAAAATAAAGTACTTTTTGGTAAAATTTAAGTCTTTTTTGGTAGATTAAAAGAATTTTTTGGTGCAATAAAAGTACTCTTTGGTACAATAAAAGTAATTTTAGCAGCTTGAAGGTACTTTTTGGTAAAAAAGTGTTATTTTGGCAGAATAAAAGTACTTTTTTATACAAAAAAATACTTTTTGATAGTATAAAAGTACTTTTTGGTAGAATAGTAGTACTTTCTGGAACAATAAATGTACTTTTTGGTAGAATAAAATAACATTTTTGTGCAATAAAAGTACTTTATGGTACAAAAAAATACTTTTAGATGAAATAAAAGTACTTACTGGTACAATAAAAGTACTTTTTGGTACAATAAAATTACTTTACGGTACAATAAAAGTACTTTTAGTTGCAATAAAAATACTTTTTGATAGTATAAAAGTACTTTTCGATGCAATAAAATTACTTTTTGGTGCAATTTAAATCCTTTTTGATACAATAAAAGTACTTTTTGTACAATTAAATTACTTGTTGGTACAATTTTAGTACTTTAAAAGTACTTTCCGCTACAATAAAAGTACTTTCTGGAACAATAAACGTACTTTCTGGGACAACATTTACTTTTTGTCATATTCCAAAAAAATTTTGAGAGTACATTTTGTACAATTATGTCGCTAGATAACTTTTTTAATGGCCGTTTGAAAGTCTTCAAATGTAAATATTCAGAGAGTTTTATTCTTATCTCCTTCAGATCTACATGTGATATTTAATATGTACTTCTCTTTTTTTTGCAGATTTACATTCTTAAAACCTCGGTAAGTACTTAAAATTCTTTTACTTTTAATTAGTGCCATGAAATACATAAGGCAGAAATTTGGTCGTCAAGTAACACTATACAGAAATAATACACAGAAAAAAGGTCAAGTAAAATATTGCAAGTCTCAGTATAAAATATAACCTCAGGTAAATAAGCAACGATAAACCCATAGGAAGGTATATTAGCCCCTTAAATTGAAGTCGTCAGCTATAATTACATACACGTATGTACGAGTAATTCTTTTATATAATTTAATTCTTTAATTCATTTATATAATTTTCGAGAGGTAAGGTAACGATGGTGTCTATTAAACGAATTTTACAATAAGCTTTCTGTCGTTTGTTGATATATTCAAAAATATCCAAAAATTTACAAGATACGCCAAGCTTAACACAAATGCCAACCCCTCCTTCGAGAGTCTTCCGATCTACCCTAAATACTCAATAACCATTTATTGAGTATTTAATAACCATTTAGTGATATAAAAATATAAGCCCTGGACGTGGCATAGTAGATAGAACGCGCGACTATCATGCGGTAGACCAGAGTTCGGTTCTCGGGATTTGTCGACAGCCTCATCAACGTTGTCGACAGCAACTTTTCCGTAGTCGAGTCAATCGACATGTCTTGTAGAGACTTCTAAAAAAGTTGACGTTCGGATTCGTCGTAAAACTGTAGATCTCGTTGTATGAGTCTAAAAATTGTAGCGTATTAACCACTCAAATGTGAGTGGTTACATTAAAATAAGTCATTGAAATTACGTTTTATGTCACACTAGCAAATTTAAACTTCAAAATCTCCAACAAATAATTACCACTATTCAATTCTCCGTACTACAACGGGTGACTTAACATTAAATTTAATAAAAACAATAACTACTACAACCTGCCACAAAAATCTCAACTTCAGCGATTTTCATTACAACACATTCCTTGCACCCGGAAATCTCAGTGCCACAATCAAAATTCTTTGCCAAACCTCTGAAACCACCGCCACCATCATCATCATCAACATCGTAGCAAGTGCAATTTTGTTGTAGTCGCGCATTTACATTCCTGTCTCTCTCTCTACAGTTCTGTAATTTTCGGCAATGTAAAGTGCCACATCAAAAGACTTCACGGCATCCGTTATCAACTCGCGGACTACTAGGGATAAACTTTAACACAGCAGTTTTACCGACAAAAACAACAGCAGCAAAAACAAATGTACGCAGTTTTAAAAGGAATTTTGCTCAAAACCAGCTTCGTTAAGAATTCTGTGTAAATTGTTTCACTAAATGAGTTCAATGTCGTTGCAAAAGTGTTCAACACAAAAGTTTTCACTTTGTAATGCTTTGTGCTGCTGCTGCTGCTGCTTCAGTGTCTTTTACTATCTTCTTAGAGCACCAAACAAGTAACTAACAGACGGCCAGCCAGCCAGCAAGCTAGACTTCCAGACATCTTTGCGAATAGTCTATGAATGCTTGGTATTTCCTTTTTTACACTCTTACGTTAATGTTTGGTCGTCCTGCTGCTTTTGCTAAGGAATTTCAAAGAACTATGCACAGTGGATGTTGTAAAGACGGTTAAAGTGTTAAGAGAAACTATTTATGTTTTGGGGAGACTATAAAGGGTGGTTATGCTTAGATGTAGACGTGTTAGTGAATTTAATTTTAACGCTCGGCAGCATATGAGTTATATGAAAGATAATGAACACAGCTTTCGTGAATCATTTTGTACTTATATTATGTAGCTTAGGGGGCTAAGTCTCAAGCCGAATCACAGACTGAGATCTGAGCACCACTTGGATATACTATAGAAACAATTGCCTAAGGTTTCACCACAACAACATCATTTAAACTGTCAAAGGCAAAACCAAAGAATGAAATCAAAAGGAATGCTCCAGACGACCACCACACACTGTATATTAAAAGCTTGAATTCACTTTCGGCACGTTATCTATATAAAGAAAAAAAAGATAGTAAGAATATAAAAAAAAAAAAAAAAAAAAAGTAAGAATATCTATATATATAAAAATGAAATGGTCCACGTATGTCATACCATCACTTGAGAACGGCTGGAGCGATTTGGCTGATTTTTTTTTTATTCGATTCGAAATTTTCCGTAGATTGTTTGTGTTGAAAAAAATCAAATCCAGGTGGCGCTAGGGTGGATTTATATCGAAAATTTGAATGCATGTACCAATTCAACTGAAATTTAGAATGGATATTCGTTTGATCATGAACAAACATTTTATATACAAATGGACCCGGTAGGTGGCGCTGGGGTCGGTTTACAATCAAAATTTTAACGAAAGGGTCAATTTAACTAAAATTAAGAATCTATGTTTGTTTGATCATCAGAAAAAATTGTATGTACAAATGGACCCGGTAGATGGCGATAGGGTGGATTTATATCGAAAATTTTAATGCATGTACTAATTTAACTGAAATTTAGTATTTATGTTTGTGGAACCTTGAGAAAAAATTGTTTGTATAAATTGACCCGGTAGGTGTCGCTAGGGTGGAATTATAATGAAAATTTTTACGAATTAAACAATTTGACTGAAATTTTTAATGTATATTTGTTTTATTATGAGAATTTTTTTTGTATATATGGACCTACAGTTGATTTGGCTGGGGTTGAATTATTTCGAAAATTTATATCCATTGTCCGATTTTACTAAAACTTTAAATATATGATTTTTTTGACATGAGAAAATTTTGAATGTATGTTTGGAACCAGTTGCCGGTGTTTAGCTTATGATACACTTAATTTTTGGAATATCATTTAGTCACTTTTTTTTAACATCATAGTTATTCAGCAGTCTATGTATATAAAACAGATGTTCATTTTGATGTCACCATAATTGTGAAAACGGTTGACCCCATTTGTCCCAAAATTTCAGTGAAAGTTGAGGATTGGCTATAGATGGTCAGCCAGACCGCAAAAAGGCTAAAAGAAGAATGACTAATTTTTATAATGGCGCACTTCCTACAGAATTAGAGAGCTTCACAAAGTGGTTTTTCCCATTTCGAAATTTTAGGGGACAATAACGAAAATAGGAATAACTGTTGATATCACCCAGACCATACGGTTAATGGGGTTGCTGAGCCTAATGAAGGCATTTTTGGAAATTCGTACAACTTAGGATAAAAAGGTACAATCACCCAGTACACCAACGCAGAAAGTTCTATGTCAGTCAATCGGCTTAAAAATTTGGTTTTAGAATATATGCCTATCAATAAGTAAGTTTTCATCACATCATGGACGACACTGCTGATCCGTTTTAGCAATTCTTATAATAATATATAATATAATAATCTGTAAGATATCTGAAGAACAGAATTTGTCCGGGAAACCTCGCCCTTTAAATTGAAATATTTTAGAGGTCAAAGAAATAAACCAATCGGTATTAGATTTCAACTACACTCAACATATTTTACAAAAATTTATGTATGAATGGACCCGGTAGGTGACGCTGGGGTGGAATTATAATGAAAATTGTAAGGAATGGACACGGTGATGTGAATTTAGTGAATATTTTTATTAAAACTTTTCGATTATAATATAGTTTAATAGTAAAGTGTGAATCTCCAAAACGTGTGAACGCGCACAAATCCGAACGACTGCACCAAATTTTCAAAATTGGTGGAACGTACGAAAAGGTTTATTAAACCCCTTACTATGGAAAATATATGAGTAAGTGAGGCAAACGAAAGAAGTCCTTCTGTAAGGTGCCGGCGTCAAATGTAGTTGTTTGGCCCATATAAATAAGACGGATGCATAGAAAAGATTTACCACTGCATTTATGAATATTCCGGCTAAAATTTTATTTTTGAGTATTGGACGGAATACGCGTTGCAAAATGGTGAGGTTTATCTACAGAGCAGAAAAATTCAAGATGAAGATGATAATATAGAAACGATATGTTTATTTTGATCAGTAGGGGAGGGAAGGTAGTGTGATACAAATGTATTTTGGTCGTGATGAAAGAAATTTTGATACAAAGGTAGTACTTACCAATACTCGATCTGAGGACAAAGAGATCATAGCAAAAGTTTTGTTTTGTTTTCCCTATCTTTCTTAATAATTATATTTATTTCTGTGTATGTCACTAAACTTATCTTTTACGGCCTGACGGATGTTGATACAACTTTTTCTGATAAAAAGAGTTCGTATTATTAGATCTGAACTTCTTTAGCCTTCACTACCATCTACTTCGTACAAAACTTTTAAAAACGTTTAACATTTGAGATTCAGATATAAAATATGGCAAGTGTGAATGAGGCTTCAGTTCTTAGACCACTTTCCCTTAGGACATATTTTATTTGTGTCCATAGAGCTTGGTACAACTCTTTCTTATGCCAATAACTTTGCTGGCAGGACGAAGTTTGCCGGGTCAGCTAGTAAAAATATAAAAATATAAAAAATATAAAAATATAAAAATATAAAAATGAATATGTTTTTATTGTTCGGTTTAAGATCTATTCTATTATTGCTAACAGAATTTGTTTTTACAAGAGTTGTGTGAAATGGATTATGTTGACAGCTGGCAGGGCAGATAGCTATTTCGATGGTTGCCAAACCATCATCATCAGTGCCGTTTGCTGTGCCTTCTCCACTCATTATCACAACCTTAAGTGTTATTAAAATATAAAAATATAAAAATATAAAAATATAAAAATCTAAAAATATAAAAATATAAAAATATAAAAATATAAAAATATAAAAATATAAAAATATAAAAATATAAAAATATAAAAATATAAAAATATAAAAATATAAAAATATAAAAATATAAAAATATAAAAATATAAAAATATAAAAATATAAAAATATAAAAATATAAAAATATAAAAATATAAAAATATAAAAATATAAAAATATAAAAATATAAAAATATAAAAATATAAAAATATAAAAATATAAAAATATAAAAATATAAAAATATAAAAATATAAAAATATAAAAATATAAAAATATAAAAATATAAAAATATAAAAATATTAAAATATAAAAATATAAAAATATAAAAATATCTATATATATAAAAATGGTGGCAAAAATGTATAGTAATTCATCAATTGAGAACGGCTGGGCCTATTTTGCTCAATTATTTTTTCAGTTGTTCGTTATTGCCAGGAGAAGGTTTATGTGAAAGAAATTTTGGGAAAATCTTCGGAAAAAGTCGGAAAATTGGAAAAATCGAAAATTGCCTTTTTGTATGGATTTTGTGTGCAATTGTTACAGAATAGCTTTTCGAACAGAAAATGGAAATGGAACTGTGAAAAGTTTCGGATAATTATTCCAAAATGACTATTTCGAATGGAAAAATAGAAAATTTTTTGGTGGAAAATTCCGGAAAAAACTTGGATTTTCTAAAAAAAATTGCATTGTATCGCTTGATTTGATAAAAATCGATAATTGCATTTTTGTTTAACATTTGTGTGCAATTGTTTCGTAGTTTATGAATGGAAAAATAGAAAATTTTGTCGAAAATTACGGAAAAATGCAGCCAATTAAATTTTTTTAGACGAAATTTTGAATTTTATCGTATGATTGATAATTTTGGACGATGTCAATCTGGTAATATTCGGATAAAAGAAAAATACTTAGTGGAAAACTCGAAATATTCCGTAAAAACTCGAAAATGTAGCTTTTTCGACGAAATTTTGCACTGTAATCGCTTGATTTAATGATTTCTGTCGAGGTAAAGGTGGAAACTTCCGCTGTGATGCTTGGAAAATTTGGGATTAAGATTAAACACGAAATGATCGAACAATTTCAAAATCTTTTGCATGAGAAAAACGCATTGGTCCGATTGTGTCAAACCGCATTGAATACAATGCATTCCGACGTTCACAAAATCATTATCAGAGCAGACAAAAAGACCTTCTGGTTGCCCTGCAGGACAATTCAATGCTCCCACTATAATGAAGTCGCAGAGTGATTGTTGGGAAGAATGTGGAATCACGCCATATTGTTCTTAAGCGACGGATGGTAGACAACTGAGGCATGACTCATCGGTCATATGATGCACCTTCAATGCCCGTTGATGTTCTGGCGTGGAGAGGATGGCTATCACCTCAATTTAAAAATGGTCAATAGAACAAAAGGTTTGTTTACAAGTCATCACTTCTTTTTCATTCTCCATTTAAGTTCGAATTTCAATCTTGAAAATTAACTTCTGATCGAAGACATGAGTGTGCTCATGTGCGGCAGTCTACTGTCGAAATTGGAATACCAGCGTCAAATCGTCGATGCACGATGCACTCAATCGCGAATTGCAACGAGATCAAGTATTGATCGAGATGAGCTGACTGAAAGATAAATCGTTGCGAGAATACCAAAATCATCATTTGGGATGAATACACGATGGCACATAAACGAATTTTGGAGGCAGTTGACCGAACAGTTAAGGATTTACAAGGTGATACGAGATGATTTGGTGTGGCTATGGTATTTTCGTCAAAACGCTTATGAAATTAACGCATGCCTGAAATGGTCATCTTTGTGTTACTGAATTTTCAAGACAGCTACTGGCACTTGGTGATGGGCCAAATTTCCTGTTGATGTTTCAACTGTATTGATGACGTTCCCGGCAAATTTTTTCGAGTTTTCATCGTCAAAGAAGGACCTTATCACCAAAGTTGGCATTGCAAAAAATTATAAAAATCTAGATTGGATAAGTGAACGGGCCATACTAGCAGCGAAGAATAAGGTCATCGAAAGCTTGAATGTTATTATTCAAAGTCGAAACGATGGGGAACTGCATTCATACAAATACGTTGACAGTGTGACCAACGAGAATAAGGTGACCAACTATCCGACAGAATTTTTAAATTTTTTAGATGGGTCAGGAACTCCGCCACATAATTTACAGCTGACAGTGGGTTCGATCATAAGCATGTTGCGGAATCTGAATCATCTTAAATTGTGCAACGGTACGCGTTTGTCGGTCAAGAAACTGATCATCAATGTAATTAAAGCGACGTTCATCAGGGGCAAATTCAAAGAAGAGGAAATCCTTATCCCACGAATTCCTATTATTCTAACCGATCTTCCCTTCCAAATTCAAGCAAATTCAACTCCTTATTCTATTGGCTTTTGCAATGAAAAGCAATAAATCGCGAAACCCTTCAATGGAAGTGTGTGGGATCAATCTCGAATTTCTCTGCTTTCACAAGATCAGCCGTACGTTGTCTGTTCGCATATTGGCAAACCGTCTTTATTGTTTGTTTTTACGCCGTCAAACAAATCGAAAGCATTGTAAATCAGATCGCTCTTCACCGCTCTTCACTAATTTCGATTAAATTCAAATAATACACATTAAAACTAACTGTGTTCTACTATACCCCTGGAGCTTATATGAATGCGTTACCTTAGGAGCGAGATGAAGTTTACCGGGTCCGAAGTTGCATGGCAGAACAACGTTTGCCGGGTCAGCTAGTAAAAATATAAAAATATAAAAATATAAAAATATAAAAATATCTTATATATAAAATTCTCGTGTCACAATGTTAGTCTGCATACTCCTCCGAAACGGCTTGACCGATTCCTCTGAAATTTGGTAAGCATATTGGGTAGGTCTGAGAATCGGCTAACATCTATTTTTCATCACCCTAAATGTTAAGGGTGGTCCACCAGCGCCCGGTAGGTGGCGCTGGGGTGGGTTTATAATCAAAATTTGAACAAATGGACCAATTTAACTGAAATTCAGAATGTATGTTTGTTTGATCATCAGAAAAAATTGTATATACAAATGGAACCGGTAGGTGGCGTTTGGGTGTATTTTTAATAAAAATTTAAATGAATGGACCAATTTAACTGAAAGTTAGTATGTATATTTGAGTGATCATGAGAACAAAGTTTCTGTATAACTGGACCCGGTAGGTGCCGCTAGGGTGGAATTATAATGAAAATTTTAACGAATTAAACAATTTGACTGAAATTTAAAATGTATATTTGTTATAATATGAGAAATTTTTTTCTGTATAAATGGACCCGCTGTTGAGTTGGCTGTAGTTGAATTATTTCGAAAATTTATATCGATTGTCCGACATTACTCAAACTTAACATGTATTTTTGGACATGAGAAAATGTTGGATGTATGTTTTTATTCAGTTGCCGGTGTTTAGATTATGATACACTTAATTTTTGCAATGTCATTTAGTCACCAGTGAGAACATTACATATATACATCTTTAAAACATCAATATTATTGAGAAGTCAATATATAAAAATGGATGTATATTTTAATGTCACCACTAATTGCGAGAACGGTTGAACCGATTTGTACCAAAATGTCAGTGAAAGTTGGTGATGGACTATAGATGGTCACCCAGACCACAAAACGGCTTAAGGTAGAATGGCGAACATTTGTATTGGCGCACTTCCTATAAAATTAAAGAGCTTCACAAAGTTGTTTTTCCCATATCAAACCTTAAGGCTACTAACCCGAAAATGAGAAAAACTGTTGCTATCACCCAGGCCAAACGTTTTATAGGGTTGTTGAGTCAAATGAAGGGATTTTTGAAAATTCGTACATGATAGCACTTTGCCCCTTTTTTTTACCCCAAAAAGGGGCAAAGTGCTATCTGCTTAAAAATGTGGTTTTAGAATATATGCCTATTAATAAGTAAGTTTTCATCATATCATGGACGACACTGCCGATCTTTTTTATCAATTCTTACAATAATATATACAGTAGACTACGGATAAGTGCATATCGGTTTTCGCGCGACTTTTTGTGCACTTATGCGGTTTTTGCATTTATACAACACTCGGATAAGTGCACAACTATTGCATATATACAAACATTGCATAAGTGCACGATTATTGCATTTATACAAACATTACATTAGTTTTATTAATCTGTAACACCAGTTCAGTTTGGACGAAACTTTAAGAAAGTAATTAAATATAAAGCTGTTTAATGTTTTTATTTATATTTGGTTCACATTACATAACAGGTTTTTAATAAAAACTTATAAAATCAGTTCAGTTTAAGGTAAAAAAAAACACAAATTTATATTTCATTGCTTTAGTGTTTATCATATTTTATACAAAAAAAATTAAAAATATTCAGTTCTGTGCCAAAATAAGAGCTGTTAATGAATCATTGCAATCATATTTTGCAACATTGTTTTTTGCAAAATACATATACGTGTGCTGAAAAAGTCTGAAATCTGTTTTTGAACCGTGTTTTCTGTTCCAACCTTACATATTTTTTTTCCAGTTTCTCTAAATCATAATCTACATTTATGTAACATATTATGAGAGACTTGCATTTATGCATGCAAAGTTGTACTAAAAAAGTACTTCCAGGTTAGCAGAAGTTGTGCATTTATCCGATTTTTGCATTTATACGTGTTGCACTTATCCGTGTATTTTTGTATGTAAACGTATAAAAAAGGCTAATGGCTTCAAGTTCCAGTGCATTTATGCGGTTTTTGCATTTATGCGATGTGCACTTATCCGTAGTTTACTGAAATAATCTTTTTGGTATATAAAGAACAAATTTTGTCCGGAAAAATCTCGCTCTTTAAATTGAAATATATCTGAGGTCAAAGTAATTAACCAATCGTTATTAGATTTTAACTGTACTTAACATCTTTTACAATAACTTGGAGGCAGGACGAAGACTGCCGGGCCAGCTAGTAAAAATATAAAAATATAAAAATATAAAAATATAAAAATATAAAAATATAAAAATATAAAAATATAAAAATATAAAAATATAAAAATATAAAAATATAAAAATATAAAAATATAAAAATATAAAAATATAAAAATATAAAAATATAAAAATATAAAAATATGAAAAATATAAAAATATTAAAATACTAGCTGGCCCGGCAGACTTCGTCCTGCCTCCAAACTATGGTAAATGATGTTGAGTGCAGTTGAAATCTAATTCCGATTGGATCATTACATTGGCCTCTGAAATATTTCAATTTGAAGGGCAGGGGTTTTCCAGACAAATTCTGTATTTTATATATCCAAACGATTATTACAGAATTGCTCAGCAGTGTTGTCCATGATATGATGAAAACTTACTTTTTGTCATAAAATAAATAATTTGTCAAAATAAAATAGTCCACGTATGTAATACCATCACTTGAGAACGGCTAGAGCGATTTGGCTAATTAACTGACATAAGTATTACATTCTCCATTGGAGTAATGATAACACTTTTCCCCTTTTATCCCAAGGAGTACGAATTTCCAAAAATCCCTTCATTTGACTCAACAACCCTATCAACCGTTTAGTCTGGGTGATAGCAACAGTTTTCCCATTTTCGGATTTGTCCCCTAAAAGTTCGAAATGCGAAAAACCTCTTTTTGAAACTCTGTTATTCTATAGGAAGTGCGCCGTTTGCGGCCTGGGTGACCATCTGCAGCCTATCCCAACTTTCACTGAAATTTTGCTCAAATCGGTTTAAAAATTTTCGCAATTAGTGGTGTCATCAAAATGGGCATCTATTTCTGTATATATAGAGTTTTCAATAATTATGATTTAAAAAAAAGTATATATGTAATATAATCAATGGAGAGTAAATGACTTTCAAAAATTAAGTGTATCATAAGCTAAACACCAACAACTGGGTCCAAACAAACATCCAAAATTATCTCATGTCAAAAAATGCATACAATTTAAGTTTTAGTAAAATCAGACAATCGACATAAATTTTCGAAATTATTCAGCTCCAACCAACTCAACAGCGAATCCATTTGTACAAAAAAAATTCTCATCATAAAACAAATTTACATTCTTAATTTCAGACAAATTGTCGATTCGTTAACATTTCGCTATAATTCCACAGCGGCACCTACCGGGTCCATTTATACAAAAACTACGTTCTAATGATCACACAAATATACAAAATAAATATCAGTTAAATTGGTACATTCCTTTAAATTTTGATTAAAAATTCACCCAAACGCCACGTATCGGGTCTATTTGTACATACAATTTTTCTAGTGATTAAACAAACATACATTGTGAATTTCAGCAAAATTGGTCCATCCATTAAAATTTTCGATATAAATACACCCCATCGCCATCTACCGGGTCCCTTTGTACATACAATTGTTTCTAATGATCAAACAAACATACGTTCTGAATTTCAGTTAAATTTGTCCAGTCGATCAAATTTTGATTATAAACCCACCTCAGCGCCACCTACCGGGTCTATTTGTACATTAGTTCAACATAAAACGGAAAACAGCCCGTAATTTTTAAATCTGTAGTATACGTCCCACATCTGTCCGAAAATTTTGACAAATCTGGATGCATTGACAATACTTTCTATAAAATTGCGCCAAAATCTAACAACAATCTGCAGAAACTATTTTCACAACTGAAATCAAAGACAACATCCGACGACAAATCCAACGTTATTTACAAAATTAATTGCAACGGCACCGGTACAGCAAGCTGCAATATGTCGTATATTGGTACAACAAAAAACAAACTAAAATCGAGAATAGCTGGACACAGAAGCGACAAAAAACTAAGATCAAATAAACTGACTCAAAAAACAGCGCTTTCGACGCACTGTGCCACAACAAACCATCAACCAGACTTGGAGAGGGTAACTGTTCTGCAATGTGAGAGCAATTATAACAAGAGACTAACATTAGAAATGCTCCACATTCTCAACAATAACACATCCATGAACTACAAAAGCGATGTGGATCAGTCAGCGAGTAGTTACAAGCATCTCATTAGAAAAACCATACAAAGCAAAACAAGACAAACAAGAAATGAATATTAATTTAGTGTTAGAGAACATCTCAACGGTGACGGACGGTGACGATGATCTATCGCTCATCTTTTATGTTTTATGTACTTATATTTTGATTCCTGAAGATGATCCTCGAAGAGGATCGAAATATCGAATAAAAATAATATAATATATGGAAAAACATGACCTCGAGCTTGATTATTTGAAAATATTATCAAAAGTTAGAACTTTATTTTATGACTTTACCAAAAAAATTTTAAGTTTTATTATTGTTTCAGTTTTTGTTTTAGTGTTTTTTTTTTATTTTCTAGTTTTTTACTTAATTGTGACGGATCGCTTATATAAATATTCCGTATAATACTGTGGGTGCTTGTAAGGTCCTGTGAACCCTGACAATCCTGCAGCTCTTTCGTTTCACCTTACGTGGATAAAAAGTATGCCGTATGAGGCCTCACATATCCTCTGGATGTCCTTGCGAAATCTCTGTCGTATCCCACGAATTCACCGTGATTCTTACGTCGATAATAAGTGTGCAGTGTCAGGTCACCCATATCTTGGAAGTCCTTATTATATGATTATGTTGGACTAAATTGTATTTCGATTTCAAGGATTTTAAGCTGCTTTCTAATTTTTTTTCAAAAAAATTTCTAAACTAATTTGTTTTAAGAGTGGGTTATACCTCAGAGGGAGAGAGACAGACAGTGATTCTAAATTTGATTTAGTCAGTTGCATCCTTAGGCTGACTAAATCAAAAGGGTTGTTAGGTATTTGGTTTTACACGCGTTTTATTCGAAATAGTATCTCAAAAAACTAACACAGTACAACACGTGATTTTGGGACCCAATTCTGAGAACTGCACGTGAAAGAAGCCCCAAAAAGAAGAAGTTCTGCATTACTCGTTTTGTCAAGTTACATGCCATAATAATTTAGTATCGATTTGAAGTTAGTAAGTATCATTTAGGCGAATTTGTCACGTTTTAGGCTCTTTTTTGTTATATTGTGTAAGGTGGTGATGATTATCATAAGTAATATTACACGTAAATCATACGCCACGAAGTACAACATTTTGTAATTGTAACTGCTACAAAATAAACCCAGTTCAAAATCATTTGATGAATGGAAAAGTGAAACTGTTGCTTATGTAGGGAAACGTTATATGAACAGATTAAAGGAATTGTAATTTTTATTTTTTGTTTCAGCTAAATCGGACTAGTGGTTCTCGAGTTATGTCAAACAACAGAGCCTTAAACGTGACAAATTCCCCTATACGCTACTTACTTACTTCAAATCGATATTATATTATTATGGTATGTAACTTGAAAAAACGAATGATGCAGAACTTCTTCTTTTTTGGGATACTTTCACGTGCAATTCTCAGAATTGAGTCTCAAATCAATGACCTGAAAAATTTTGTACTGTATAATGATGCAGTTCGATTCCTCGTACCCGAATTAGGGTGAAAACGTCTTCGAAAATTTTTGTCGAAAACTATCACAGCGTTATTAAAAAAAAAATTAAAAAAATACTTTAGTTTTAATTCTTCGGAACTCTTTTCATTAGAATCCTGTTCATTGCTTTTTTTCATATCTCCTGTCGATGATACTTATTAAAGGATATTGTTTACAAAGTTATTGTTAGTTGCCTTCCTGAGCAGTAATATACTGTCTCCTCAAAGCTGCCACAGTTAGCCCATCTTGTGTCCTCTATTAAATTAAAAAGTTGATATTATGCCTTCCCTTTCCAATTTTCACCTACTGTTCCTTACAAATTTTTGCAGTTATTGAACAAATTGATTAGTCTCTTTTGTCGCCTTCCATTCACAGACAATAATTCCCGGTATCCGAGCCAGCACCCTGTTAACACAATTTATTTAGCCAAATTATTATTATTATTATTCGATTGTTATTAACAGGCGGCTTCTTTATGCGAGATCTCTTAATAAACACTTTTCGTATCGAATAAAATAACTGTGTCAGTTTGGGGCGGGTGGTTGCCCAAAAACGATTTAGATAAAACCACTTCATGCGATGTGTTGATGAAGTCAAAACAAACAACAGTCGAAAAAAGAAACCTGAAAGATGTGGAAACTTGGCTGTCACAGCCACTCGTACACAAAAGTTAGCTCTGCCTATTATAAGTACCTACCGAAGAGGGGTAGAAGGCAAGGAGCTGGATATTCATCCAGAAGTCTTGGTCTGCTACCAAGTATTTGTTTAAATATATTTGTCTGTTGTGAATTCTAGTCACGCGCTTTTTCTAGCTTCGCAGTTATTTCCTGGCATCCTTAGACAAAGTATTTTGTTTGCCGCAAATCCTCAAATAACCTTAACTTTTTACTTTGTGCTGTTGTTGGTAGCTCTTATAGACACAGACACACAGGAAAACCACGAAGCACAGTAACAGTAACTCAAACGAACAGAGACACAAGAATAGATGCCACCACCTTTGAAAACTGCTAAGGAAGGATACAGTGTGTGTGTGTGTATATATACGTGTTTGTGCATTTGTGTTGGTAATCATGACTGTTACTAATTTAATTTCATTTTTGTTAGCAGTCTCACTTTGCTGTGTACGTACGTACGTA
Source organism: Muscina levida (assembly GCA_964034835.1). Lineage (NCBI taxonomy): Eukaryota > Metazoa > Arthropoda > Insecta > Diptera > Muscidae > Muscina > Muscina levida. The sequence continues at coordinate 88,502,938 of OZ035884.1, forward strand.
CGTAGGTTCATACTCATTTGCAGTAACTTGTCTAAGCTCTGCTGCTCGCTCGCTTTCTTTGCCTCGGTATCGTATCCTGTTATCTTTCGTTCGTAGTGCGGGGCTGAGCGCTAGAACGCGTATTATTTTGCTTGTACTCTTGGAAGTCTCACAAATTTTCATCTTGTTATGCTTTAGGAAAATTTGGCTTTTACTAATTGAATTTCTTTGTCAAATACGTGCGAGGACATATTGTTGTTGTATCACGCCAACATTGTGTCCTCTTCTAGCTGCTGCTGCTGCTGCTGTCGCTGCATACGAATTACAATAATGTGCTATGGACCATGGGCGGAATATCGAGTGCTAACATCTCGAGATTTGCTTTGGTTTGTTATACATTTTGTCTCGTTCTCCAAGTCTTCGCCTCGTATCTTCCTTCCTTCCTCCTTTCTCCTTCCTTTGCATAATTTCTTTTGCTCCACTTTGTTCCTTAAGTTACAAAGCAGAGAGAGATAAGATTTAGTAATTTGTTTATTCGCTCTACTGTAAATGTGTTGATTACATTCGTTGTTGACGCGTGTGTGTGTGTGTGCGCTTCGTCTTGTCAGATTTTATTTATTTGTTTATTTAAATGTAATTAAAATGGACTTTAATTGTAATAAGACTTTATTTTTAATTGGAGTTATTAGCAAAGAAACGTTGTTGTTGGCTGTCTGTTGCGTTGGAAAAGAGTTTTACATTAACGAATATGCCTGAAAAGGAAATGTAGATAAGATGTCGCAGAGAAATTAATCAATGCATTGCGTCAAGAAATCTTAAGTAATGAATGTTGATTTGTAAGACGCTGACAATGAGGTTATTGCTGCCAAAATGAGATTGGGGCACAATTAAGGCACATTAATGTGAATACACATATAAAGAACAATTGAAATAAATTAAATAAATTTTAAATTAAAAATTACAAATTAAAAATTAAAAAGGAAATTCTATCTCATACCCACTTCCCTAGGGGAGGGTCCAACTCTATAACAGTCGCACCTACCCACTTCTGCGATAGAATACCGGTAATTGAAAGGAACATGATCAAGGACGCCATCAACGACTTTGATCCTTACAAATCACCCGGTCCGGACGACATCATACCCGCCGAACTTCAACAGTCACTGGAGATACTATTGCCATGGCTGGAGGCTATTTTTAACGGCTGTGTGAAATTATCCTACCTACCAATACGATGGAGAACGGCAAAGGTGGTCTTCATCCCAAAGGCGGAAAAGCCATCACACACCAAAGCGAAGGACTTTAGACATATAAGTCTTACTTCATTCCTTTTGAAAACCCTTGAGAGAATCATGGACGACATTATCAAAAATTCAATCGGCCCGAATCTCCTTTCGAATGCTCGGCATGCACTCATGCGCACTCCATGCACTATTGTATCCCATAGAGAAATCGATAGATAAGAAAAAATTTTCTCTAGTTGCCTTTATGGACATAGAGGGAGCTTTCAACAACATCGGACCCCTCTGCATCATGACAGAGCTCAACAGCCTACATATCAACTCACATATTAGCAAGCTGATTCGCAACATGCTAATAAAGAGAACTATCACCTCAAAGCTGGGAAATCACACCCTCACTAGAAGGGTGACTAGAGGCACCCCTCACGAAGGAGTATTATCGCCGCTATTGTGGAATTTTGCCGTCAACGACATTCTCAAACGGTTGGAGTCGGATGGATGTACAGTAGTAGCGTATGCAGACGATATAGCACTCTGCGTTTCTGGAGAAAGTTTATCTTGCCTCGAACAAAGGATGCAGGACTATATCAACATCCTGGCAAACTGGTGTGCCAGTAGAGAACTTAATGCGAACCCGGACAAAACAGAACTAGTACTTTTCAGTCGGAAACAGAAATCGCCCGCTACATCCAATATCTATCTGGGCAACAAACAACTCAACTTCTCCGATACGGCGAACTACCTGGGCCTTATATTAGACAGGAAACTTAATTGTAGACAGAACATTGAAAGCAGATCCAACAAGGCACTCATAGCTTTATATACGTGCCGTAAAGCTATCGGGAAAACCTAGGGATTTAAACCCAAGGTAACACTTTGGATTTACAATGCTATAGTGAAGCCAATATTACTATATGGCTCTATAGTTTGGTGGTACGCGCTCGACAGGAAAAGCAAATTTAGACAATTGGATCGTGTTTGACGATCCTCTTGTCTCCTGATAACCGGATGTATGAGATCGACCCCCTCCAAGGCACTCAACACGATACTCAATCTACTACCACCTGATCTGAGCTGCAAATGCTCCGCTCTCAAAGCGGCTTTTCGACTAAACAAGATTAAACATTGGGATCCTTCCATCGGACATTCAAAGATCCTGAACCATATCAACATCTCACTTGAAACTGACTACGTGCTCAATACACGGAAATCAAACGTTCTCTACGAAATTAGAACGCCCTCCAGAAAGGAGTGGGCAGAGAACGAGAACGCAATGTATGGACCAATAAACATTTTTACCGATGGGTCCAATCTGGATGACAAGGTCCGCTATGGTATCTACTCAGCGGTTCTAGGCCTAAGTATAAGATCGAGAATTCCAAACTTCTGCAACGTTTTCCAAGCCGAAATACTCGCAATTAAACTAGCCGCGGACGTGATCAACGTAAGGAAGATATCACAGGAGGATATTCTCCTGTTCACGGATAGTCTAGCGGCGGTAAACTCGTTGAAGTCCTGCGACTTCAAATCAAAAGTGGTCAGTGCCTGTCGGAAATCTCTTAACGAGATATCCAGGAATAACAGAGTTCAGCGGAATCGAGGGCAACTGTAGAGCGGATGAAGAGGCCAGACAGGGCTCAGCCCTGCAGGAAAGCGACGTTGAACACGTAGCACTTCGCCCTATATCCACCTGTAAAAGTACCATTGAAAATCTAACGTTTAGAATTGCAAACGACAGATGGAAGAATGAAGAAACCTGTAGAAAGGCCAAAATGACTTGGCCAGAATACAACGCGAAACGTGCATCGTACCTGGTAAGTCTTGAGAGGGACCAGATAAGGAAAATTATAACATTCCTGACGGGACACGAGCCCATAGGCAGACATGCGAGAAGAATGGGATTCGCAACGAAAAGCGAATGCAACTACTGCGGCAGCAGTGAACCATCCACCGTCCACATTATATGTGATTGCCCAGCGCTATACAGAAGGAGACTGGAAACCCTGAGGAAACCCTTCTTAAATGGTGTAGAGGAACTTGCATCGTTGAATATCGGAAGGATCAACAACATTTGTAAAATTATTAACTGGACGGACTGGATCGAAACTCCGGATTCCCAATCGACAACTGGCAACGCAATCAGGTAGCATAGGTTGAAGGTAGCATAGGTTGAAGGGATGGCGTAAATGCCCAACGGGTGTCAGAATGGGTTCATAAGGACCTAAGTGTTCTCCTCGAAAAAGGAGATGCCCGCACACCAATCAACCAACCAAAAATTAAAAATTTAAAAATAAAAAATTAAAAATTAAAAATTAAAAATTAAAAATTAAAAATTAATAATTAAAAATTAAAAATTAAAAATTAAAAATTAAAAATTAAAAATTAAAAATTAAAAATTAAAAATTAAAAATTAAAAATTAAAAATTAAAAATTAAAAATTAAAAATTAAAAATTAAAAATTAAAAATTAAAAATTAAAAATTAAAAATTAAAAATTAAAAATTAAAAATTAAAAATTAAAAATTAAAAATTAAAAATTAAAAATTAAAAATTAAAAATTAAAAATTAAAAATTAAAAATTAAAAATTAAAAATTTAAAATTTAAAATTTAAAATTTAAAATTTAAAAAAAAAATTAAAATTTAAAATTTAAAATTTAAAATTTAAAATTAAAAATTAAAAATTAAAAATTAAAAATTAAAAATTAAAAATTAAAAATTAAAAATTAAAAATTAAAAATTAAAAATTAAATATTAAAAATTGAAAATTAAAAATTAAAAATTAAAAATTAAAAATTAAAAATTAAAAATTAAAAATTAAAAATTAAAAATTAAAAATTAAAAATTAAAAATTAAAAATTAAAAATTAAAAATTAAAAATTAAAAATTAAAAATTAAAAATTAAAAATTAAAAATTAAAAATTAAAAATTAAAAATTAAAAATTAAAAATTAAAAATTAAAAATTAAAAATTAAAAATTAAAAATTAAAAATTAAAAATTAAAAATTAAAAATTAAAAATTAAAAATTAAAAATTAAAAATTAAAAATTAAAAATTAAAAATTAAAAATTAAAAATTAAAAATTAAAAATTAAAAATTAAAAATTAAAAATTAAAAATTAAAAATTAAAAATTAAAAATTAAAAATTAAAAATTAAAAATTAAAAATTAAAAATTAAAAATTAAAAATTAAAAATTAAAAATTAAAAATTAAAAATTAAAAATTAAAAATTAAAAATTAAAAATTACAAATTACAAATTAAAAATTAAAAATTAAAAATTAAAAATTAAAAATTAAAAATTAAAAATTAAAAATTACAAATTACAAATTACAAATTACAAATTAAAAATTTAAAATCAAAATTACCGACCATAATGGTAAATTGCAGCTTTTATTAATTTGTATTACCCATACGCTTGCAGTACACATTCACAAATATTAATAACTCATACGTCCACAACACATTTTGAATGTTTTCATTCATAAAAAACGAATTTTTAGGCTATTATTAAATCGCCCCGCATTTGTACAATTTTAATCATAGCCTATAATGGCATAGTTTCGTTTAATTTCGTACTGACATGCACCACCATTTCAACTGACAATTTTAATAGCGCACCATGTCTTCGCTTTGAAATACATTCAACTGACACCTCAGGGAGGTGGTCTCATACGTGTCTCCTGCAAATGAGTTTGCTGTGTCACCTCGATATGATGTTATCGCTGCTATTAGTGTTTATTGTTTCATGTTTGCATACATGCATTGCACTCATTGAAGTTAGAGTTTGGGGTTTTGTGTATATCTCGTAGTTTTTTTTTCGATAGAATTTGCTAAACATTTCCTAGATTATGTTTTGTCATTTCGACCAAACATGTGGAAAAACGTGTCATGGCATATGTTATAACACTTAACATGTCTGTTTGAAGTGAGGGGTGATGTGGCAGGAGTGGTGGACAAAAGTTTTAAAAGTTATGTTTTTGCTATACAATATTGGACAGTATAAATTATAAATGCTGATGTATAAATGTACATGGATTTAAGGCTTAGCACTTTTATTAAAGTTTATAATTTATTTAGTTTGAATTTATTTTTTCTCTGTTTAAGCCTAGATGTTAACAGACAATGTTTAAAGTGAACAAACAATAGGCTGTGGTGAAATAAAATAAAGTTTTGTTAAATATATGTAAAATGTTCTTCATAACAACATGTTTACCCTAAAGTCAATTTTTCAGGTCTGAACTTACTAATTAAAAACATTAAAAACACACATGATTTTGGTACTCAATTCTGAGTACTGCACGTGAAAGTAGCCCTAATGAAAGGAAGTTCTGCATCATTCGTTTTGTCAAGTTACATGCCATAATAGTTTAATATCGATTTTAAGTTAGTAAGTATCGTATAGGGGAATTTGTCACGTTTTAGGCTATTTTGTTTGACATAACTCAAAAACCATCAGGCGGATTTAGCTGAAACAAATTAAAAAAAAATAAGAACTACAACTCCTTTAATCTGTTCATATAACGTTTCCCTACATAAGCAACAGTTTTACTTTTCCATTCATCAAATGATTTTGAACTAGGTTTATTTTGTAGCAGTTACAATAAAACTGTTGTACTCCGTGGCGTATGATTTAATATATGGAATATTACTTATGATAATCATACGTCACCATATAATAATATAACAAAAGAGCTAAAAACATGACAAATTCCCCTATATGATACTTACTAACTTCAAATCGATATTAAATTATTATGGCATGTAACTTGACAAAACGAATGATGCAGAACTTCTTCTTTTGGGGCAACTATCACGTGCACTTCTCAGAATTGAGTCCCAAAATCATGTGTTGTACTGTGTAATGCATTTTGTCGCCTTTAACCTTTCTGATGGGCAGATCAACGCCATTTCGTACCACATCAGTAGGTCCATTGAAAATTCCTTGCAGTATAAAAAACTATCTACAAGCTTTTCTTAACACTCAGTGACAATAATGACATTTCAGCTTTACCAAAGGCATCTACGGTTCTCTTTGTTGCCGTTATATCAACAGCAAACATACTCGGTTTATTTTAATGAATCGTAAAAGTGTTTACATTAATTTTAATGCGAATTTTATAGATAAGCATGAAACAAAACTGAAACGCACATACGCACACACTTAAAACAAAGACTTAAAGGCACTCTCCAACTGTATTGGTATATTGTCGTATCCTTTAACTGGTTTACACACACACACACATTAACCGTCGATGCACTTCCAGTCATGTCTACATGAACGTTAAAGGATCGTTAACATTTGGATGATGACGTTGTTTGTGTTGTTGTTGTTCTTTAAACTTCCCTCGCAGTAAGCTTTAACATATACTCTGCTGCTGACTGTGGGTGGTGGAATGTGTCTGCCAGCATCTGTATGTGTCTGTTTACACATACGTGGAATTGTTACGTTAAGTTAAAGCTATCAAGTATAAGAGTTATAAAATTCTTTATATATTTTATTGATTAATCTTTCAGTGCGCAGAGTACGCAACGTGAAAAGCATACTTGATTTTAATTAATTTTTAATTTTTCTGTACATACATTCTTTGTGTATTTTTGTCTTCTCGTAAAGGTTATTCTTGGATGAAATGAAATGGCAAAGTTCATGTGACTTGTACGGTAGCTGTATATAATGCATATATAAAGTACTAGTGGGCCCGGCAATGCTTCGCTATTGCATATTAACTTGTAATATATTTCACATTTAGGTCTACAAAGTACTGTGAAAACGGTACTTAAGCTCGACAATAATATATTGAGTTTATTTAGTTATGTAAGTTATTTAAAGTAACTCCTTAACATTAAAGTTAACCAATTAAGTTTTATTGTTGTAAATGCTAATAAAAAGTTCATCAGCAAAGTCATACCATTAGTGCCGGCATGTAGATTAAGTTTTTTCTGTATGTAGGGCGAAAAACCACCTCTTCCAAAAATCGGAAACAGACACTCCTCTAAAGATCAAAATTATTTATTTTGATCCGTAGTAGCATGAACCATCTGTATGCTAACTATCTCTTTGGTTATAAAAAAAACATTTTTGTTATGCCTTCTCCTATTCACCTCAAATGAAAATTCCGTTTGAAGCTTCATGCCTTTAGCCATAAAAACTCCTTTTGTAATGTCTTCTTCTCACACGGATCAAGAATAATCCGGAATACTATTTTTGTATTGAACTCGTGTTACCATTTTTTGAGATACATCGGTCACCAACGTTTGGCTTAACAAAGTGATGGTCTCACGCGCTGTATGGCATGTTACATTGTCGTGTTGGAACCATTTCTCCTTTAAATAATGTGCAATGACATGATAAATAAAAAAAATTAATTGACCGCCCACTGGCTCTACTTCTTCTACCAGTTGGATTTTATATGAATGTAGGCCAAGGTCTTTCCTCAGAATTTGCAGAGACCGAGTTGCTAAGAAAGACGTCGGTTCGATAAATTCGAGTCCCCTGTCACACTAACGTCTACAGCGTCGATGGCTTCTATTAGCTGCACCTCAACTTCACTTCATTATATGCACCCTCAGGTAGAGATATTTTTTTAGCAATGAGCAATTATTCAGTTTCTTCAGACCAATGGGCCCGGCTCTAATTTTTACCTACCATTCCGATGTTTGGAGACCAAGTCGAAAAGAAAAGTATATTTTTGTTTTTCTTTTATTGGGATCCCGCCCAACATTCTGAAAAATGATTTTTAAAAACTTAATTTCTGTATGCCAACTCTCAGAGGCCATAACTTTTTAACAAATACATAGATTTGCTTCTGTAATACTTTTAGTTTGTAGGGAAGTCAGTTTTACGCAGAAGGTCTCAGAAAATATATATCTGAAGTTTTCGGTTTGTGCTCATTTAAAAACAAAAAAATCTTTATTTGAAATCTTCATGCTTTCCAACGCGAGCTAGGAATTGATTTTAGACACAAAGTTTTTTGGTGAAATTTTCTTTAAATTCATCGTAGATTCCGATTTTGGTTACGATTTTTGCGAATAAAAAAATATACTGTGGAATTTTGACAGTTTTAACCGTTTGTTTTAAAAAGGGTGTGGAACAACCCATTTCCACATTTACTGTAATTCATACTTCAACAACAACATATGTAACAAATCTCATATTCATACCTCTGATAGTTCATGAGATATAGCCCTTTTAATTTTCAAGTTGAATGGGCGGTGCCACGCCCCTTTATCCAACGCCCCACAACCAAATATACCCTGGGACTATCAACAGGTCAACAGTACCAATTGGTAACATTTTCGTATCAATCGATCTATTAGAAAAGCCGTTAGAGCGATTTTTGAAAAGAGGGCATGGCACCGCCCACTTCCTCCCTGGATGTAATTAATACTGCTCCAACAACATATATACCAAATCTCATCTTCATATTGACGCCCTATGCTCCAATGGGAGTTAGAGGAACACATATATATATATCATCTTCATACCTCTGATAGTTCATGAGATATAGCCCTTTTAATTTTCAAGTTGTATGGGCGGTGCCACGCCCCTTTATCCAATCACAACCAAATATAGACAGGGACTATCAACAGGTCAAAAGTACCACTTGGTAAAATTTTCGTATCAATCGGTCTATTAGAAAAGCCGTTTATTTCATAGATCCCCGAAGATGTGATTTACAATAGCTAAGTATATAAATTAAATGAATGGTTTGAGTAAAATGGAATAGCAACGAATTGCCAATTTCTATTCCCTAAATGTGGAAAACTCCAAACAATGTATTGCCTATGTTATCCGCGGGGTTATTCTGAAGATGCTCTGAGAATTTCATCAAAATCGGCACAGCCGTTTTTGAGTCCATACGTTGCAAACATACAAACATATATATATAGGAAAGGGGAGTTTTTATCCCTTTTGCTATTTTCACCCCCTAAATGTGGAAAAATTCAAACAATGTTTAACCTATGTTACTTGCGAGGCTATTCGGAAGATTCCCTGAAAATTTCATCAAAATCGGTCCAGCCGTTTTCGAGCCCATACGTTACAACAATACACACATCCCCACACACACACACACACACACACACATACATGTTTTGAAATGAATGCAGTGTTCGCTATAACTCAAGAACCAATGCACATACAAAGACCGTTTATACATAAAAACCTTGGTATTAATCGGTTCACGCATTCCAGAGAACATCAATTTCTAACACAATGCTACTTATTTTTATATATATAGATAATTAAATAGCGTATAATTTAAAATTTGACATCAGACATACATTTTACTGGGCAGCGCCTATATTGTTCATCAGGTGAGGCTGGACCTCTTTTATGCAATTAAAGGGGTTAAATGTAAAAATATTAAATGTAAAAATTTCCACCCACCTGGTCTCGCGGTTTAACCCTGTAAATGACCGTATAGCCACCATTCGCATCCGTGCGAAATATTTTAACATTACGCTGATTTGTGTACACGCCCCGACTGAAGACAAAGACGATGACATCAAAGATGCATTCTATGAGCGCCTGGAGGATATATATGACCGCTGCCCTGCACATGACATTAAAATTGTTCTGGGAGATTGTAATGCTAAAATAGGAAGGGAAGATGCTATTGGTTCAGCAGTCGGAAAATTCAGTCTACACAACAACACCTCCGATAACGGATTCAGACTGGTAAGTTTCGCGTCGGCAAGAAACATGGTTGTAAGTGGAACCAGATTCCCGCATAAAGATATCCACAAGGCAACCCTGATATCTCCCGATCAAAATACAAGAAATCAGATTGAACACGTGGTAATTGATGGAAGGCATGTCTCAAGCGTTATGGACGTGCGTGTGATGCGCGGTGCAAATATCGACTCGGATCACCACCTAGTTGCAGCCAAGGTACGCACACGATTAAGTAGAGCTAAAAACACTCGTAATCAAACGCAAAGGAAGCTAGACATTACAAACTGCATACAACTGAGATAGCCAATGCCTACTCCAACCAACTCTTTCAATTACTCCATACAAATCCCCCTATTTCTGATGTTCCCGACATGCAGTGGCAGCATATTGCGAATTCTATGACCACTGCCGCAACAACCGTACTGGGTTATGAAAAACCACGCTCAGACAAGCCCTGGTACGATGATGAATGTCGCGAAATGTCTGAGGGAATGAATGCTGCATACAAGGCAAAACTGCAGCCAATGGCGACGCGTGCGGTGAAGGAGCGTTATAAAGAGAAAAGGAGGGAGATGAAACGCCTGTTCAGACGGAAAAAGCGTCTGTGGAAGAAAAGAGAGAGCCAGGATATCGAAAACTACAGGGCAATCGTCGGGCATACACTCTTTGAGCCAAACCGTGTGCAGGAGCTGGTGCATTCTCGTTAGCTCCTGCTCACGGTTTGGCTCAAAGAGTGTATGCCCGACGATTGAAATGTAAGCGTATTATGTCCTAGGATGATTAAAGGTGATCCAAGTGTGTGCTCCAACTACCGCGGGATCAGCCTTTTACCCATCGTATACAAGGTCCTGTCGAGTGTGCTATGTGAAAGACTAAAGCCAGTGTTATCCAACCTAATCGGGCCTTATCAGTGTGGCTTTAGACCTGGAAAATCTACAACTGACCAGATTTTCACACTTCGGCAAATCCTGGAAAATACCCAAGGGAAACAGATCGATACGTACCATTTTTTCGTCTACTATAAAGCTGCCTTCGACAGCCCGATACGGCAGAAATTACTCGAAGCCATGGCTGAGTTTGGTATTCCAGCGAAGTTGATACGTTTTTGCGGAATGACGCTGACTGACACGAAGTCTTCAGTGAAGATTGGCAAGGACCTTACGCAGCCATTCTATACCAGACGAGGCCTAAAACCAGGCGACGGCCTATCGTGTGATCTCTTCCACATAGTGATGGAGATTATAATGAGAAAAGCTGCAGTAAACACGAGTGGCACTATATTCAACAAAAGCCACATGCTACTCGCGTACGCTGATGACGTAGACATCATCGATCGAAAACTGCGGGATGTTACTGCAGCCTTCTCAGGTATACAGAAGGAATCAGCGAAAATGGGTCTAACGGTGAACGAGGACATTATTAGTTTCAACGAACAAAGAATCTACTCGTTTGGGAAACTGGGTAAACGTTCACAGCTTGTCTACCTAGGTTCCGACATCAACAAAACTAATAATGTCTGCCTAGAAATGTTCGCATGGACGAAAATGCTTCAGCGCAAAGAAGTACCAGCTGAGTAAGTAAGTAAGTAATGTAAAAATATAGCGAACAAAATTGTATAAACAAAAATGTTAATCAATTTGTGTTGGTGTATCTAATGATACACCAAATTGGCTAAACGAAGCAGAAAAGTTTTTTTATTGTTGCTATTAACTTCTAATACCTTGTCACGCACTAGGATGACTCGTTTTGAACTTCACGACTAGTTCATCTCGTTTTGTTTGTATTGTACAAGAGAAATTTTGTTGTATCAAAAAGTACAATATATAAGTACAATTTATGGTTCCGAAAAGTACAATTAATTGAGCCAAAAACTTCGTTTTATATTACCTGAAATAACTTTGAGTGTACCAAAAAGTAGTTTCATGGTAGCAAAAAGTACTTTTGTTATAACAAAAAGTATAGTTTATTGTACCAAAAATTACTTTTATTGTACCAAATAGCAAATAGTACATTTTATTGTACTAAACAGTATAATGTACTATACTTTGTTGTCAGTACCAAGAAGTAAGCTCATTGTACCAAAAATTAAAATTTATTGTACTTAATAGTATTTTTATTATACCAATAAGTACTTTTCTTATACCTTAAAGTACGTTTTTTGTTCCAATAGAACAATTTATTTTCCTGTAAAGTAGTTTTCTTATACCTAAAAGTACTTTTTATGTATCAAATAGTATATTTAAAAAAAAAACTTAATTTCTCTTTGCAGCCCATAAATGAGGTATGGGATAGCTTCTCGCGTTGTTGTGAATTAACACGCTTTCTATTTTTAGATTCACAACTAACGGCACCTACTTATTTATCGACGAATGCGAACGTCACTATTTTGAGAAGCTCTTACTAGACACGACGATTGAATCGACGCTTAATACTGCGAAGTTGCTGTCAAACAACATTCGAGGGGAGCCGACAATGAAAGAAAATTTTATTTATTTTTTTTTTTAAGATGACTGGAGCCAGGTTTGAACCTGCGATCTCCCGCATGGCAGTCGCGTGTTCTAACCACTATGCCACGGCCGATCCCCATCAAATAGTATATTTTATTACACAAAAAAGTACTTTTGTTATACCAAAAATCACTTTTTATATATCAAATAGTACAATTTAATACACAAAAAGTACTTTTTTACACCAAAAAGTACAGTTTATTGTACTTTGTTGTTAGTACGATAATGAACGAATAATTGAATAATTATTGTCCCGAAAAGATCAATTTATTGTACCAAAAAGTACAATTTATTGTACCAAAAAGTACTTTTATTGCAGCAAAAATTACTTTTTTCGTACCGAAAAGTTTTTGTATTGTACAAAAAAAGTACCTTCAGTACTATAAATAGTACTTTTGTAGCAATTAGTATAGTTTATTGTACCAAACTGTGTAATTTATTACACTTTGTTGTCAGTACCAAAAAGTAAGTTCTATTTACCAAAAGGTATATGTATTGTACTAAAAAGTACTTTTATTATACCAAAAAGGGTTTTTTTTGGTACTAAAGAGTACAATTTAATGCACCAAAACATACTTTTCTTATACATAAAAGTATAATTTATTGTACCAATCAGTACATTTTATAACACAAAAACGTACTTTTGTTATACTAAAAAGTACAGTTTATGTAGTTTGTTGTTAAGGTACCGAAAAGTAAAATGTTTAGTACCAAGAAATACTTTTATTGTACAATACAGTACTATTAATTGTTCCAACCATTGTTTGTGTTGTACTAAAAGTACTTTTATTGTACCAAAAAGTACGCTTAATTGTGTTGAAGAATAATTTTATTGTACCAAAAAGTACTTTTACTGTACCAAAAGATACAAAAATTCAGCTGGTGTATCAAAAAGTAAGAACTACATTTAGCTTCTCCCAAAACCAAAACTCTTTTCTAGTAAAATAAGAAAAGTCAGACTTCAAAACATTAAAATGTTATTACTGGTTTGGTTGGTGAGAGAAGAGAGCTTTGAAAATAAACATAAACCATTGTCCATCTAGGTCACGAATGCCTTGCAAGCACTGCTCACCGCATTAACTCATTTTTTGTCTTTGTAAAGAAAATGAATTTTTGAAGATAAGTGCTATCGAAACAAATTCACAATTTGCATGAGCTGTAAAAATTTTACATATATACATTTTATGGGTTGTGCAAAATCCTTAAAAATAGCTCAAGTTTACACAAATATCCTTTGCAATAACTTTAATACTGTACATCCCCCCTGGAGCCTCAACCATCCTTATGAACTAATAATTGAATTAAATCTCTCTCACTTTAAACTTTAGCGTTGAAAGTCCTCCAGCCACGCACTTCTTTACTATAAAATATATATACAATTTTAAAACAACTTTTATGGACCGCAACGAATGTAGAACTTTTCCTCTCTTCACTGCCATAAATTGGTACACAGCAAAAAAAAATTAAAAGCAAATAATAAAATTTCACATACTCATAGAAAAAGTGTAACAAACGTGAACAAAATAACCAATTCCCTCCCAACAGAATCTAAAGAAAACTGGTTGACACTATTACTAAATATGATTTGGAGCGAAAAAGGACATGTACGGCTACGTAAGGATACGTGCAAAAAGAAAGCCTAAAAGGTATGCCTGCATGTTTACGGCCCAAAAATAGACTCATATGGTCGCATACATGAGCTTTTAGTCTTAAAGTTGGCATCATTTTTTATTGTCATCGCTGCTGCTGCAAGTAAAGTGTCTTAGGGATACTCTTCTGGTTTTAACAGTTCATTACCCACCAAAGAAAATGCTTAAGAATGTCTTCGATGTCTTTGTATGGCGCATAGAAACATAAAAAAATACTCTTTATGATTTGCTTTCGTTCTGCTGTTTTGGGTTCTGGTCCGTCCTTTTTTCCCTTAGCAAATATAGTAAAACAAATTGTACAAAAAAACCGTTTGGACAATTGGGGACCTTTCGTTGTCGGCACATATTTTAACAATTTTCATGTGCTTTCATTTTGTTTTCTCTATGTTTTTTGCGTTTAGAAAATAAAAGTTGTGCCTGCCTTTGTGTGTTAAAATTTTTCTTTTCTGGTTGGTGACATTACTTTTCTTTTCGCCAGATCTTCATCTTTAATGGTACTTTGTTTAGGTGCTGCTGCTTAGAATTGTCAACATCTAGTCTCATATGTTGTGTTGCCTTAGTAATATGTGTAAACTAGCAAAGGAAAAGGAAAAAGAGATTGCAAAATATATATGTCTGTGTTCTTGCCAACTCTGAAGGGTTGGTTGAGGGGCTCTTGGATCTTCTAACCAAGATGAACATGAAGGAGTAAATGATGACAGTAAGTAGATGTTGAGTGTGAGTAAGATTTCATTCACATACTACATATATATATATAAAGATATATGCACACTTACACATACATTTGTTAAGTTTTCCACATCGTCAAGTTTTGAAGAGGCTCTAATGATAGCGTACCATTACCCTAGTAGACTCCTTGCCCTCTATGAACTTAAATTATATAGTAAATAAATGGTTGCCAGCAGCCGAAATTTAGCAGCTGCCATTTTTGGCCATAAGTGCCGACTCAACAAACAGCACCGCTACACATATCGTCAACAATACATTCTCCAACTCTCACACACTGTCTTACTATCCTCATCTATCCTTGTCTGTGGAATGAGTATATAGGAATTTATGTATATAGACACTTGTGGCAGATTTTTCCAGATATGTTTATTTAGTAAACTTTTAGGCACTGTCTTGTGAACCGGCCCTCCACCATTAAAAAGGGTTACTGGAGGGAACTAGAGCGAGGCGAACAAAATGTGAACATCTTTTTTTTTCTGTGCTAATGATGTCATTTAAACGAAAGAGACATGACATAAACATTTTTGTGGAACATTACAGAAAAGCACAAATAAAGTTTATTTCAAGCTTGAAATGTTTTGGGGGGAGGAAATTTTTCTTGTGGCGGAATGTTTTCGCAAAAGATCTATAGGAAGAGGGGAATCACATGGAAATTGAGAGAAAATAAAGAGATTTTTTTGGAATGATGATACGCCAACAATTGGAGGGACTAAGACAACAAATGGCATAATAAAAGTACTTTTTGATACGACAAAAGTTCTTTTTAGTATGAGAAAAGTACTTTTTAACACAATACAAGTACTTTTTGGTACATTAAGTTGAACCGTTCATTTTTTTGGTTCAATAAATTGTACATTTATTGATGGTATCAGAAATTGCTCCTTTTGGTACCATAAATTGTACTTTTCGGTAAAATAAATTGTACTTTTTAGTAAAATTAAAGTATTTTTTGGAACAATTAAAGTAATTTTTGATACAGTTAAAGTAAGTTTTGGTACATGATATTGTACTATCTACCATGAATTTTTGTAGTACCATAAATTGTACTTTTTGGTGCAAGAAATTAAAGTATTTTTTGATTCAGTTAAAGTACTTTTTGGTACATTAAATTGTACTATCTACCATTAATTTTTGTGGTACCATAATTTGTACTTTTTGGTTCAAGAAATTGTAATTTTTAGAGCAATAAATTTTAGTTTATGGTACAATAAATTGTACTATTTTAAACTGTAAATCGTACTATATGATACATTAAATTGTACTATTTGGTATAGTAAATTTGACTTATTGGTGCAATAAATTGTTGTTTTTGGTACAATAAATTGCACTTTTTGGTTCGCGAAATTGTACTTTTTCTTACAGTTAATTGTTTTATTTGGTACAATAAATTGTACTATTTGGTACAATAAATTGTACTATTTGTTGCAGTAAATTTGACTTTTTGGTATAATAAATTGTGTTTTTTGGTACCATAAATTGTACTATTTGGTACAAAAAAATTTATTATTTGGTACAAGAAACTTTAATTTTTGGAACAATATATTGTACTTCTTGGTACAATAATTTGTACTTTTTGGTACAGTAAATTTTACTTTTTGGTATAATAAATTAACCATAATTTGTACTTTTTAGTACAATTAAAGTATTTTTTTCGTACATTTAATTGTACTATTTGGTACAAAAAACTGTACCATTAATTTTTTCGATACAATAAACTGTACTTTTTGCTACAAGAAATAAAATCTATTGCTATCGTAAATTGTACTTTTTGGTACTAGAAAATTTCACTTGTTGGTACAATAAATTACACTTTTTGTTACAATAAATTGCACATTTTGTTATAGTAAATTGTACTTTTATTCACAAAATTGTACTTTATCGTACAATAAATAACTCTTTTTTGTACAATAAATTGTACTATTTGGTACGGTAAATAAATTTTAATTGTACTATTAATTTTTTTGGTACAATAAATTGTACATTTTGGTTAAAGAAATTGTACCTATTGGTACCAATAAACTGTACCCTATGGTACAATAAATTGTACCTTAATTAGTACCTTAATTGTCCTTTTTGGTACCATAAATTGCAATAAATTGCCGAAAGTGTACTTTTTCTTACAATAAATTGTTCTATTTGGTACAATAAATTACAATATTTGCTCGAATAAATTGTACTATTTGGTACAATGAATTGGTCTTTTTAATACAATGAAATGTACTTTTTGGTACCATAAATTTTAAACTTTTGTGCAATAAATTGTACTTTTTGGTACAAGAAATTGCATCAATTGGTACAAGAAATTGCACTTTTTGTTATAATAAATCGTACCTTTTGTTTTCAGAAATTGTACTTTCCGTTACAAAAAAATTTTACTTTCTGGTACATTTTTTGGTACCATAAATCGTACTTTTTGTTTCCAAAATTTTTCTTTTTTTGTAATAAATTGTAATATTCGGTACAATAAATTTTACATGTTTGTACAATAAATTTTACTTTTAGGTACAAGTATTGTACTATTTAGTACAATAAATTGTACAATTTACTTATTGGTACAATAAAGTTAAATTTTAGGTACATTAAATTGTACTATTTGGTACACTAAATTTTACTTATTGGTGGAATAAATTGCACTTTTTGGTACCCAAATTGTACTTTTAGGTACAATATATTGTACTATTTGGTACAACAAATTGTACTATTTGGAACAGAAATTTTACTTTGGGTGCCATAAATTGTACTTTTTGGTAAAATAAATTGTACTTTTTGGTACAATAATAGTACAATATATTGTACTATTTGGTACACTAAATTGTACTATTTGGTACAGTAAATTTTACTTTTTAGTGCAAAAAATTGTACTTTTTAGTTAAAAAAAATTAAGGAAATAAAGTGAAAAATTCTAAAAAAATAAAAAATCTAAAAACCGCGCGGTTTAAAAAAAAAAAAAAATGGGCAAAAATCTTGGGAAATTAAAATAATTTAAGGAAATCAATAGAAAAATTCCATGGAAAAATGAAATGTCATCAAAAATGTATGAAAATTTTAAATCTTTTTGAATTTTTAAAAAAATTCGAGACAAAGTAAAAAAGAAAATATTTGAAAAAAGACAATTGATTAAAACAAAGGATAAAAGTGGAAAAAATTATGAAAAATTTGGAAAATATATAAAAAAAAGCTATGTTTTGTAACTTTTTTTTATATATATCCCTTTAAATTATTATTTGTTTTTTAAGTTAGATTTGTAACGGTTGTGATGGCTGCAAGTGCGCCGAAGGCAAAATATTTTTCTAAAAAATTCGCGCGATTTTTTTTAAAAAAAATTATTTTTTTGTATTTTCCGGGAAAAACTTTTTTTTTTAAATTAGAGTAAAAATGGATATGTTGGAAGAAAAAGCGCCGCAGACAAAAAATCGCGCGATTGTTTTAAAAATAATTTTTGCCTTCGGCGCTATTAATCCCAACATATTTATTTACACTCTAATTTACAAAAAAAATATCGCGCGATTTTTTTAAAAATAATTTTTTTTTTGGTATATCCCGGAAATTTAAATGGTTCTAACTCGGTCCAGGAGACCCTTAAAAATAACATCGTTGGATTCGTCTCAAAAATATCTTTCATTTGAGTACCCGCACATGGGGGGTCATCATAGAACCGAAACGATCCACTTTTTTGACTCCCCGGGCCCCATGGGCCTGAGCGTCAACTTTAACCTACCATTCCGATATTTGGGGACCAAGACGAAGACAATGGCATATTTTTTTTTAGTCGGGCTCCCGCCCCATATTCTGCACTTCAGCCCAATAAATTTTAATATCTGAAACAATAAATTGTACTTTTTGGTACAATTAACTGTACTCTTTGGTTAGCCATAAATTTTACTTTTTAGTACAATTAAAGTATTGATACATTAAATTGTACTGGTTGCTACAATAAATTGTACTTTTATATTTTTAGTACAATAAATTGTACTTTTGTACTGGGTATTGTTTTTTTTGACACATTTTGGTACCACATATTGTACTTTTTCGTTAGCGAAATTGAACTTTTGCTTAAAACAATTTGTACTATTTGGTACAAAAAATGTTAGTATTTGATACAATACATTTTACTATTTAACACAATAAATTGTACTATTTGGTACAATTATGTGTACTTTTGGGTACAATAAAAGTACTTTTTGTTAGAATTCATATACCATTTGGAAAAAATTTTAGTACATGGTACAAATAAAGTAATCTATTGAAATCTTTGGTATAAAAAAAACTTTATTTTGAATGATTAACTGCCATGCACAAGATATCTTAGTGCATTTGTTTTACAAAAAAAAAACTCGCACTCTTTCACTCTTACGTTCTCCTGCTTTTGTTTTGTTACCTTAGCAAAACAATACCATGTTCGTGTACATGTCTTGTTCGCAGCATCAAAACATGTGTTGAAAACCATAACGAATAGGCTTACAGCCTTTTTTTTGCACTTGTGCAAATCTTAAGTATTAACGGGTTGTCCCAGTCATTCGGTATTTCTATTCATTGAGACTATTAGCTTCGTTTTGTTTTCGTTCACCACCATACCTATTTCGGCCGATTATTTCTCAACGCTGCTCTTACACATTGGCAAATAACATCGATATCATCGGTATACGCAAGAATTATGTGACTTTTTGTAAAGATCGTTCCAGTAGTGTTTACGGCAGCTTTTCTCATTACTTCTTCCATTACGATGTTAATCGGATTACGAGAGAGATTGTCACCTTGTCTGAGGTCTTTTTCGACATCGAATGTTTCGGTGAGGTCCTTACCAATTTTTACTGAAGATTTCTTCATCGGTAATCAATTACTCCAATCTCCGATAGTGCTTTTTAAAAGTTTTCTGCGAATCAGACTACCAAATGCGGCTTTATAGTAAATAAAATAATGGTATGTTTCGATCTGCTTTTTGCTTTTTTCCTATATTTCTATATTAATTGGGACCGATCAGCTCTTTGGGACCGGCCGTGGCATAGTGGTTAGAACACGCGACTACCATGCGGGAGATCACAGGTTCAACTCCTGGCTCCAGTCATCTTAAAAAAAAGAAAAGAAAAAAAAAATAAATTTTCTTTCATTGTCGGCTCCCCTCGAATGTTGTCGACAGCAACTTCGCAGTATTAGTGTCGTGTCAATCGGCGTGTCTAGTAAGAGCTTCTCAAACAGTGACGTTTGCATTCGTTGATAAACAAGTAGATGCCGTTAGTTGTGAATCTAAAAATAGAAAGCGTGTTAATTCACAACAACGCGAGAAGCTATCCCATACCTCATTCATGGGGTGTAAAGGGAAAGTTTTTTTTTTTAAGATCAGCTCTTTGATAATTTTCTTCAGTCGTTCACACTGTATACTTGATGTTTTCATATAAGCAATAGGTAGAAGGCTGATAACAAGGTACATTTTCGTTTCAATGTTGTTTTTTCTATAAATGTTTAATTTCACTAGGCGATATTCAAACAAGTATGGAAAATAAGTAAAGATTTGGGGGGTGTTAAGGAATTTCAGGTATCTGTATTAGACCACTTTTAAGTTCCCATTGAATGTAGTACGATGTTATTAATTAGCCTAGAAGTGGAAGAGTCAGTGCCCCCAGACGTATGCGTGATATGAACTTTTCGCATTAATCATACGTCACATCACACCTGCCTTCAAGTGTTTGAACTAAAGATGAATTTGATGCTCAGGGAAATATGATTTTCATAAAATCCCACTGGTTTTTTTTTTCAATATATATTATATCACTATACCAATCCCCCCAAATGATCACCTTTTCCACAATCATCCTCCCTCTTATCGGGTCCAGGGTTAGCATATAACAATTTCGACCATAAACCACATACAGAAACTCTTGCAATGTTTGTTAGCCAATAACAACAGACAATCAAACAAGAGATGCCACAGCAAAAACTGAACATTTTAATTCAGCCTTTGTTTGATAGATTACCCATCTGTCCACCCAGTGCGCTGCCCACTTTAGCCACGACATAACAAAAAAATAAAAAAAAAACGAAACGAAACACATGAACATATACCAAATAACAATTTTTCGAAAACCAACAAAACTTGTCCATCGATTCCTCTGATCAACACCCGTCTCGTCCTGACCAATTTGGCATTTGGATTGTCTGCATTTTGGGAAAATATAGAAATCTCTTGTTTACCAGTTGACACAATGGCAGCCCAATACAATTGTTATCGAATCGAGTGACCAAGCGACCGAATGGCCACCCAACCGACCTACCGGACATGAACAATTTTTATTTTGTTCAGTTTTCTCTAAAAGATTTAATTGAAATGTTTCTGTGTATGTTTTAATGTTGTTGTTGTTGTGCTTCCTGTTCCTGGTACAGGAGAGTTGCCAAACAAAACCCGAAAACACGCTTTAATAGTTGAAAAAGTGCGGTCGGCACTTACCTGTTTCAATCTGTTGCGGTCTTGGCTAGTGGGAGGGTGGGTGGAGGTGTTCTATGTTAGTTAGAACTATGCCTAGAGCTGGGGGGGGGGAAATCTGTTAAATGAGTTGCAGCAACCGCTGAATAGTTTGGATAATTTGGTGGACGAAATAAAAATTTATTGCAAAGCGAATTTGCCAAAAATAAATGAAATAGTAAAAGGTGAATTTAAAATGTGTACAGTACTGGTGTAGCTAATGATAAAAGTTTTTAAACACAAAAAGTGCAGCTGCTAGATAAAAACTAATAACACTATAAAAGTCAACTAAATCA
Organism: Muscina levida; assembly: GCA_964034835.1. Classification (NCBI taxonomy): domain Eukaryota; kingdom Metazoa; phylum Arthropoda; class Insecta; order Diptera; family Muscidae; genus Muscina; species Muscina levida. The sequence goes on from OZ035884.1 coordinate 88,524,468, forward strand.
ATCGGAGAGGACGTTTTTTGAGTTACAAATGTAAATGCAGGTATTTATTGAACTGTTTTTCCGCTGGACATCGCGAAGCTGCAAACCCCAGAGATAGCTACTGCCTACTCCAACCAGCTCTCCCAACTTTTACGACACAACGCCTCTACTTCTGACGTTCCCGATACACAGTGGCAGCATATTGCGCATTCCATGGCAACCGCCGCAACAACCGTGCTAGGATATGAAAAGCGGCGCTCAGACAAATCCTGGTACGATGAAGAATGTCGCATAGCGTCTGAGGAACAGGATGCTGCTTATAGGGCAACACTACAGCCAATTGTAACCCGTGCTTTTAGGGAACGGCATAAGGAGAAAGCAAAATGGGCGAGACAGCAATTTAGACGAAAAAAACCTCAGATGAAGGAATGGGCGAACGAGGATATAGAGCGATACAGGGATAGAGGTGAGGCCCGAAAATTTTACCAGAAAGTAAGAGCAAATGGATACGGTAATGGCCTCCCCACCTGTAAGGACAGTGATGGAAATCTGGTCAGAGTGTGCTGCACATATGGAGAGAACACTTCCAGCAACTGCTGGTTCCAGAAGGCAGCGCACGTAAGGTTATCACGCCAATTGTCGACGACGGCTTAGATTGCCCACCACCAAGTCAAGCCGAGGTAAGAAGAGCAATATCGCGGCTGAAAAACAACAAAGCAGCCGGTGCCGACGGTCTGCCCGCAGAGCTCTTCAAGTCCGGTGGCGAGGAGCTGATAACGAGCATGCACCAGCTCCTGCGCACGGTTTGGCTTAAAGAGTGCTTGCCCGACGATTGGAATGTAAGCGTACTATGTCCTATGCTGAAAAAAGGTGATCCAAGTGTGTGCTCCAACTACCGCGGCATCAGCCTTTTACCCATCGCATATAAGGTCCTGTCGAGTGTGCCATGTGAAAGACTAAAGCCAGTGTTATCCAACCTGATCGGGCCTTATCAGTGTGGCTTAAGACCTGGAAAGTCAACAACTGACCAGATTTTCACACTTCGGCAAATCCTGGAAAAGACCCAGGAGAAACAGATCGACACGTACCATTTTTTTGTCGACTATAAAGCTGCCTTCGACAGCCCGATACGGCGGAAATTATTTGAAGCCATGGCTGAGTTTGGTATTCCAGCGAAGCTGATACGTCTTTGCGGAATGACGCTGACTGACACGAAGTCTTCAGTGAAGATTGGCAAGGACCTTGCTCAGCCATTCTATACCAGACGAGGCCTAAAACAAGGCGACGGCCTATCGTGTGATCTCTTCAACATAGTGATGGAGATTATAATGAGAAAAGCTGCAGTAAACACGAGTGGCACTATATTCAACAAAAGCCACATACTACTCGCGTTCGCTGATGACATCATCGGTCGAAAACTGCGGAATGTGACTGCAGCCTTCTCAGGTATTTAGAAGGAATCAGCGATAATGGGCCTAACGGTGAACGAGGACAGAACGAAGTTATTAGTTTCAACGAACAAAGAATCTATACGTTTGGGAAACTGCGTGAACGTTGACGACTATAATTTCGAGGTGGTAGATAATTTTGTCTACCTAGGCTCCGCCATCAACAAAGCAAATAATGTCAGCCTAGAAATCCGGAGAAGAATCCTGCTTGCAAATAAATGCTACTACGGACTAAGCAAGCAATTCAATGACAGAGCCCTCTCTCGACGAATAAAACTCCAGCTATACCAGATACTGGTTCTACCTGTCTTAATGTATGGCTCAGAATCCTGGGTTATGACACAAGCGGATGAATCGCTTCTGGCGGTATTCGAGAGAAAAATACTCCGTAAAATATATAGGCCCATCATCGTTAACGGAGAGTATCGGCGTCGTATGAATCATGAGCTGTACGAGCTGTACACTGACATTGACGTGGTCAAACGCATTAAGGTGCAATAGTTGCGTTGGCTAGGTCATGTTGTACGCATGGACGAAAATACTCCAGCTCGAAAAGTCTTCGACAATGCACTCGATGGACGGCGCAGAAGAGGGCGACCAAAACTCCGTTGGAAAGACCAGGTTACTGAGAACCTTACAGAACTCGGTGTGACTAACTGGAGAAGAAGCGCAGAAGATCGAGGCACATATAATATTTTTCTACGTGCGGTATATAATCCACTGGGATTGCATAGTAGTACCAGCTAAGTAAGTAAGTAAGTAAGTTCTTCCGCTGTACATCGCCCCTGGTAATAAGAATTGCTCTCATGTCATGCTAGTAGACAGAGATGGTTTGTAGGAACACAACTATAAACTTATCTCAATTTGTTTCTACTTGCATCACTTGCAACCCTTTTCTTCTGTTGTTTCCACTGCACTCTTCTAAGAATTTTGTTTTTAAAAAACTTACACGTTTTATAAACATTCCGATTATTATATCAAAAACAATATAAATATAATATTAAAACTGATGCCATTGTTTCTATTTGATTTCCTCGACCAATCGTCCAAAGGCCTTAATTTCACTCGGTATCAACAGGAGAAAGGATTCAATATATCATTCAACACATCTTCATACACTTATTCCTTCATTGTGTGGTGGCGGTATGTATTGTGTGCCAACGTAATGGATTGTTGTGCGTTTTTCACTTGGTCGGTATGGTTTTATACCTTCCCTGTGTGTGTGTGTATTTCATTTTGCATTGCCATTTTATTTTTCACTTTTTATTTCGTTTCCGTTCAACCGCAAACACATTTGTATGGGTTTACTCGTACTCCATTAAAAAATATCAGCAGATTGAGCATTATAGACTGTGTGTATGGAAAGACAGACATATGATACAATTTTTCTGTGCTCATGTTTGTATTGGTGACCGCCATTAGCATTATCATCATCGTCATCATTTTGATGCGAGCAGGAGGATCTGCATCAAAACCACATTAATCATATGCCAATGCTGCTGATAGATGTAATATTGCATTAAAGGAAATTTCCGTTATGTATATTTGTGTGTGTATTGCATCAACAACGAATCACTGAATCCAACTGAGTCTCAGGTCATTATTGCTATGATAAGCAGAGGCAGTGAGTGGTCCACGGTGACCGCCAACCACTAAGAAATCAATGATGAACGAAGAAGCTGTATTGTAAAAATTAATGCCAATCAATATGGGCATCAAAAGTCAAAGAGATCTTCCTCTTGCCTGTCCTATGATAAGTGAAAAGTTGGCAAAATAATAGGAAATGCTGATGCGTCGTGGTGGCCTTGTTGACGTATTTGTATAAGTTAAGATATTCTATTAAAAAGAAAGAGAGAGAGAGGAAGTTTGTGGCAATCGGTCTTTTGCTAAGAATATTCATAAGGTTTAATAACCGCACAGTGATCAACACGTTAACGCTAAGACGATATTTTTTTCAACGAATTTTTTGATGGTGTCATCATCGTTGCTGAAAAAGGCAAATTTACAAAATTTTGATAACTAAGAAAAATATTTAATATATATATTTTTAAATTTTTCTAGATCTCAAAATAATTGAACATTTTCAAATCTTTAAAACTGACAAGTGTAAAGAGGTTTCCAATTGCCAATTCTTGTGCTTTGTGCAATTTGTATTTCCTTACATTCACTCATGTTTTGCAAAATTTATTATTACCCCTATACTCTGCCCCTATTCATCGTTGTGATTTATTTAACAACATTCCCTAACGACATAACTCACATTCCATGCTGCCCTCATAGACGCTCATTAACGTTTTGCTTTAATTTCTCTATAATTATTGTATTATTTCTTAATTTAGCAACACATTGAGGCTTTCTCTCTGTGTTCAACAATCACCGCCAAAAGGCAGACTTCGAAAAAACCATACTGTTTCTAAACGAGAAACAAAAACCTGCTTGGCATGGATAAAAACTATTGTCCTTTTGTTTTCCTTTTTGGCCATTTATTTGTACGTTTCATTCGTTAGTTTTTTTTCATGTTCGTCCTTTTTTTTTTTGGTATTCTCCAAATATTTGTTAACGGTAATTATGATAATTAAGAAATATTTTCACATGCTCACACTCTGCAAAAATATTTCTGTATTATTCCTATTTTAATAGGCAACACACACACAATGAGCAGCAGCACTCAGGATGTGCTGTGGCGTGAGGAGCAGCAGCCGAAGCATCATATCGGTTTGAAATGACCATTTACCGTGGTATATGAATTAATATACGTATTTGTTACTTAATGGCAAAATGAAATTTTGTTTCAATGTTTGCAAGTAAGTAGAGGCAATGGATGTGGGTGTATGTGTGTGTGCGAGAGTAAAAGGTAGGCGGAGAGAGGGGAAGCATCAAACATACACATTTCAAAAAAGGAGCACGTACTAATGCTTATGCCATTGCTCATTGAATGTTGCTGTTGCAATAGCCACCATAAAACTGGTGAGGGTGGGATGCTTGTTACAGCAAGTAGGTACTTTTAGCGACAGTGGGCAGGAAAAAAATTAAAGTTTGAATAAAAAACACAAAAAAGTTTAATATTAATAATAAGTATTAAACTAAAAAAAATTAAAAATTAATAAGTAATAATTAAAAATATAAAAATATAAAAATTTAAAAATATAAAAATATAAAAATATAGTAATATAAAAATACTAAAATATAAAAACATAAAAATATAAAAATATAAAAATATAAAAATATAAAAATATAAAAATATAAAAATATAAAAATATAAAAATATAAAAATATAAAAATATAAAAATATAAAAATATAAAAATATAAAAATATAAAAATATAAAAATATAAAAATATAAAAATATAAAAATATAAAAATATAAAAATATAAAAATATAAAAATATAAAAATATAAAAATATAAAAATATAAAAATATAAAAATATAAAAATTGACTGACATATAACATTCTGCGTTGGTGTACTGGGTGAACCTTTTTATCCTAAGGAGTACGAATTTCCAAAAATGCAACCCCATTAACCGTATGGTCTGGGTGATATCAATAATTATTCCTATTTTCGTTATTGTCCCCTAAAATTTCGAAATGGGAAACACCACTTTGTGAAGGTCTCTAATTCTGTAGGAAGTGCGTCATTCTTTAAGCCTTTTTGCGGTCTGGGTGACCATCTACAGCCCATCCTCAACTTCCACTGAAATTTTGGGACAAATGGGGTCAACCGTTTTCACACTTAGTGGTGACATCAAAATGTACTTCTTTTTTTTATATATATAGACTATGATGTTGAAAAAGTGACTAAATGACATTCCAAAAAATAAGTGTATCATAAGCTAAACACCGGCAACTGGTTCCAAACATACATTCAAAATTTTCCCATGCCAAAAATATCATATATTTTAAGTTTGAGTAAAATCGGACAATCGATATAAATTTTCTAAATAATTAAACCCCAGCCATATCAACTGCGGGTCCATATATACAAAAAAATTCTCATAATAAAACAAATATACATTCTAAATTTCAGTCAAATTGATTAATTCGTTAAAATTTTCATTATAATTCCACCCTAGCGACACCTATCGGGTCAATTTATACAAACAATTTTTTCTCAATGTTCCACAAACATAAATACTAAATTTTAGTTAAATTGGTACATGCATTCAAATTTTCGATATAAATCCACCCTAACGCCATCTACCGGGTCCATTTGTACATACGATTTTTTCTAATGATCAAACAAAAATAGATTCTGAATTTCAGTTAAATTGGCCCATTCGTTAAAATTTTGATTGTAAACCGACTCCAGCGGTAGGTGGCGCTATTTGGGTCTATTTGTACATAAAATGTTTTCCCATGATCAAACAAATATCCATTCTAAATTTCAGTTGAATTGGTACATGCATTCAAATTTTCGATATAAATCCACCATAGCGTCACCTGGATTTGATTTTTTTCAACACAAACAATCTACGGAAAATTTCGAATCGAATAAAAAAAAAATCAGCCAAATCGCTCCAGCCGTTCTCACGTGATGCTATGACATACGTGGACCATTTCATTTTTATATATATAGATATCTATATATATCTATATATAATTTGAACCCATGTACCTACTTAAACTTAAAATATATGATATTTTTGGCATGGGAAAATTTTGAATGTATGTTTGGAACCAGTTGCCGGTGTTTAGCTTATGATACACTTATTTTTTGGAATGTCATTTAGTCACTTTTTCAACATCATAGTTATTCAGAAGTCTATATATATAAAAAAAAGAAGTACATTTTGATGTCACCACTAAGTGTGAAAACGGTTGACCCCATTTGTCCCAAAATTTCAGTGGAAGTTGAGGATGGGCTGTAGATGGTCACCCAGACCGCAAAAAGGCTTAAAGAATGACGCACTTCCTACAGAATTAGAGACCTTCACAAAGTGGTGTTTCCCATTTCGAAATTTTAGGGGACAATAACGAAAATAGGAATAATTATTGATATCACCCAGACCATACGGTTAATGGGGTTGCATTTTTGGAAATTCGTACTCCTTAGGATAAAAAGGTTCACCCAGTACACCAACGCAGAATGTTATATGTCAGTCAATCGGCTTAAAAATTTGGTTTTAGAATATATGCCTATCAATAAGTAAGTTTTCATCACATCATGGACAACACTGCTGATCCGTTTTAGCAATTCTTATAATAATATATAATAATCTTTAAGATATATGAAGAACAGAATTTGTCCGGAAAACCTCGCCCTTTAAGTTAAAATATTTTAGAGGTCAAAGAAATAAACCAATCGTTATTAGATTTCAACTACACTCAACATATTTTACAAAAATTTAGAGGCAGGACGAAGTCTGCCGGGCCAGCTAGTATATAGATAAAAATATAAAAATATAAAAATATAAAAATATAAAAATATAAAAATATAAAAATATAAAAATATAAAAATATAAAAATATAAAAATATAAAAATATTAAAATATAAAAATATAAAAATATAAAAATATAAAAATATAAAAATATAAAAACATAAAAATATAAAAATATAAAAATATAAACATATAAAAATATAAAAATATAAAAATATAAAAATATAAAAATATAAAATATAAAAATATAAAAATATAAATATAAAAATGGGGAATGGGACTTAGCCCAGAGGTGGAAAGTTACTGATTGTCACTCACTTGTGAGTGACCAGAATCGATTCCTTTGTGGCACTGTCCAAGCAGCTAACTTCTTCCGGTCTTAGACCAAGTATTTCCTGGGCAATGACTTTAAAGCAACCGCTTTGAAGATAGCTAGAGTTAGAAGGCGAAATGTAGAGTAACCTAATCGGCATGCTACCACCGATGCGTCTTAGGAACTAGGTAACAGAAGTTACTGAAGCTCAACACAGGCTCTCTTAGTGGCTTTGGCAGCCCCAAGAAACTAAGATCGGGAGCGGTGGCCTAATAAGCCACTCTCCTTAAACAAAAATTTATTATGAAAACACGAAGAAAACGAAAAACAAGAACCCCCCCAAATGTTGACGACCCCGCAAACGATATAAGGACCATGATTTAAGGATATGCACCTGGAATGTCCGAACTCTATACAGAGATGGTGCCTCTATCCAACTGGCGGATGTCCTCGACAAATACAAGGCTGACATCACCGCCATACAGGAAATGAGATGGACGGGACAGGGATGCACACGACGGAAGAACTGTGACATCTTTTACAGCTGCCATGCAGAAAGACACGAATTTGGATGTGGTTTCATAGTCGGCAAGAGACTTCGACACCTGGTCTCGCGGTTTAACCCTGTAAATGACCGTATAGCCACCATTCGCATCCGGGCGAAATATTTTAATATTACGCTGATTTGTGTACACGCCCCGACGGAAGACAAAGACGATGACATCAAAGATGCATTCTATGAGCGCCTGGAGGATATCTATGACCGCTGCCCTGAACATGACATTAAAATTGTTCTGGGAGATTTTAATGCTAAAATAGGAAGGGAAGATCCTCTTGGTTCAGCAGTCGGAAAATTCAGTCTACACAACAACACCTCCGATAACGGATTCAGACTGGTAAGTTTCGCGTCGGCAAGAAACATGGTTGTGAGCGGAACCAGATTCCCGCATAAAGATATCCACAAGGCAACCTGGATATCTCCCGATCAAAATACAAGAAATCAGATTGATCACGTGGTAATTGATGGAAGGCATGTCTCAAGCGTTATGAACGTGCGTGTGATGCGCGGTGCAAATATCGACTCGGATCACCACCTAGTTGCAGCCAAGGTACGCACACGATTAAGTAGAGCTAAAAACACTCTTAATCAAACGCAAAGGAAGCTAGACATCACAAAGCTGCAGACCACTGAGATAGCCAATGCCTACTCCAACCAACTCTCTCAATTACTCCAAACAAATCCCCCTAGTTCTGATGTTCCCGACATGCAGTGGCAGCATATTGCGAATTCTATGACCACTGCCGCAACAACCGTACTGGGTTATGAAAAACCACGCTCAGACAAGCCCTGGTACGATGACGAATGTCGCGAAATGTCTGAGGAAATGGATGCTGCATACAAGGCAAAACTGCAGCCAATGGCGACGCGTGCGGTGACGGAGCGTTATAAAGAGAAAAGGAGGGAGATGAAACGCCTGTTCAGACGGAAAAAGCGTCTGTGGAAGAAAAGAGAGAGCCAGGATATCGAAAACTACAGGGATAGAGGTGAGGCCCGAAAGTTCTACCAAAAGGTAAAAAGAAAAGGTTTTGGAACAGGGATCCCCACCTGTAAGGACAGAGACGGAAATCTGGTCACGGACACTCAGAGTGTGCTTCAAATATGGAGGTAACACTTTCAATCTCTTCTCGTTCCGGAAGGCAGCATAAGTGACGAAATCGCACCAATCATCGACGATGGAGTAGACTGTCCACCACCGAGCCAAAACGAGATCAGCACGGCAATTGCGCGGCTTAAAAATAATAAAGCTGCGGGAGCCGATGGACTGCCGGCAGAGCTTTTTAAAGCCGGCGGCGATGACCTGGTAACATGCATGCACCAGCTCATAAACACGATTTGGCTCAGGGAGTGCATGCCCGATGATTGGAATCTGAGTGTCCTATGTCCCGTGCTTAAGAAAGGCGATCCTAGTGTGTGTACCAACTATCGCGGGATTAGCCTTTTACCCATCGCATACAAGGTCCTGCCTAGTGTGTTATGTGAAAGACTAAAGCCCCTTCTGGCGAACCTGATTGGACCTTATCAGTGTGGCTTTAGACCTGGTAAATCCACCACCGACCAGATATTCACGCTACGCCAAATCCTGGAGAAGACCCAAGAAATGCAGATCGATACCTACCATCTGTTCATCGATTACAAAGCTGCATTTGACAGTCCGATACGACAGAAATTGTTGGATGCTATGGCTGAATTTGGTATCCCCGCAAAACTAATTCGACTCTGCGGGATGACACTGACTGACACGAAGTCTGCAGTGAAAATTGGCAAAAATCTGTCAGAGCCAATTTTTACCAAGCGAGGCTTTAAACAAGGCGATAGTCTGTCCTGCGATCTCTTTACCATCGTAATGGAGATGATCATTCGGAAAGCAGCAGTAAACAGGAATGGCACCATATTCAATAAAAGCCACATGTTGCTCGCGTATGCTGATGATATCGATATTATTGGACGTGGATTACGAGATGTTACTGCGGCTTTTTCGAGCATTGAAAAGCAGTCGGCTGAAGTGGGTCTGGTGATAAACGAGGACAAAACCAAGTTATTTGTTTCAACGAACAAAGAGTCCACTCGTCTGGGACGCTGCGTGAACGTTGACAACTATAACTTTGAAGTGGTAGATGATTTTGTCTACCTTGCCTCCACCATAAACAAAAATAATAATGTCAGCCTCGAAATCAAAATACGAGTATTGATCGCAAACCGCTGCTACTATGCGCTAAGCAAGCGATTTAACGACAAGGCGCTCTCTCGAAGAACAAAGATCCAGCTCTACCAGACTCTGATCCTACCTGTCTTGCTCTACAGCGCAGAATAATGGGTAATGACGCTCCGGCTCGAAAAGTCTTGGGCAATAAACTCGATGGGCGGCGCAGGAGGGGGCGACCAAAACTCCGATGGATGGACTAGGTGACGGAACTGTTAAGTAAGCTTGGTATGACGAACTATCAAAAGACCGAAGCGCTTGGAATGGTTTTCTACGTGCGGCTACTGATAGATGAATTTCTGTTGTTGCTGCCAGTAAAGAAGAAGAAGAAGAAAAATATAAAAATATAACAAAGTGAAAAAGTAAAGATAAAAAATCAAAAAAATTTAAGAATGGAAATAGGTTATATTAAGTAAAGAAATGAAGGTGAATATTTTAACAAATATGTGGAACAAAAAAATAAACTTTTAATGTAATTATCACCGTTTACAAATAACGATAAAACTTTTTTTTAGAAGCTCGCATATCAAATTTTAGCTGGAGAGCTCTTTAACTACTGCTAAAATCGCGGGGCCAAAAAGAGGGAGTTTGTCTAGGAGGTGGGAGTAGTTTTTGTACGATCTTGCTCACCTTCAAACTTAAGCTCGGTTTGAGGGATAGAACCTTACATATTAAATTAGCTTTAAAACTAGCCCTGTAATAGCGGGGATAGATAACATAGGCTGTCACCCCAAAAAAGGGGGTGTTTGTATGGAAGGTGGAGGTAGTTATTGTCTGATTTTACTTATCTTAGAATTTACCATCCGCTTAGTGGGTATAAGGTTACATATTACATTACAGATCAACATTTCTTAAAATACGGCTGTAATTGCAGGAGAAGGTTTACGAAAATCTCAAAAAAGGGGGAGTTTGTATGGGAGGTGGGAGAAGTTTTGGACGATCTTGTTTATTTTAGAATTTAACCTTTGTTTACATAATAAAAGTTTGCATAAAAAATTTTAGCTTGATAGCTACTTGACTACTGCTGTAATCACGGGCACTGACTCCCTAAAAAGACAATGTGTATTGGAGATGGGAGTAGTTTTTAATCGATCTTATTCATCTTAGAACTAAACTAAGTAGCTCTTCAATTGCAGTTGTAATCACAGACAGACGAACACCCCCCACAAATGGGGAGTTTTTATTGGAGGTGGGCGTAGATTTTGTCCGATCTTGGCTATCTTCAAACGAAACCACCGCTTAAAGGGAAGAAGCTTGTATACCACATTTCAATACAATAGTTATTATACTACGGCTGAGATCGCGTGACAGACAGACGGACACCCCTTAAAAAGGGGGAGTTTGTATGGGTGGTGGGAGTAGTTGTTGGTCAATCTGGCTTAACTTAAAGCTGAACCCCCGCTTAGGGGATAAAAGATTGTACACTAAATTTTACATCAATAGGTCTTGAACTCCGAAAGTAATCGAGGAGATTGACCCCTAAAAAGGGCGGTTTGTATGGGGTTCGGAAATATTTTTGTACAATCTTGCCTCTGTAAGAATTTAACCATCGCTTGAGCTCGATGGCTCTTAAACTACGGCGGTAACAGACAGACAGACCTTCTTTCTCCTCCCCTTCCCCTTCTACGTGTCCGCAATCTACCCTAACCTAAATGGGCAGATTTGAGAAAGAAGGTTCAACAACGAATCAACCGCTTTGTGAAGGACTTAGAAATTCCAGGAATACCGATAACGTAAAGCGTCTTAGAGCTTCTGTTCGTGAACAATTTGATGGGGGGTCTACTATGGTCTTCTCGGCACATCGTAGTCCAAACTTATATTCATAATTCCACTATTTTGGAACAATGTACGTATGACTAATATAAAATCTCGATAAAAAGAATATTACTCATACGTTGCACGTACATATACATGTATCGAGTACGATATGCAAACTCGCTACATATGTACAGTACAGTACGTGGGTCAGTTTTCTACTTATCACAGATGAAACATCCTATATATGGCCATAAATTTTAAATTATTGAGGAAAATTTATGAGCAAAGGTTGAAATTTGTTTAAGAATTCATTAGATAAAATAAGTCAAAATAAATTTTTTACATCGATATATTTATAGAAATTAAGTATTTAAGCCTTAGCTTCATTTTTGCTGAAGAATTAAATGAGAATTCATCAATGGTTGTTGACATATAGCTGAAAAACTAAGCGAACAAACATCATATATAAAAGATCATGAAAAAAGGGTTGGCCTGAGAACGCCTTTGGGGTATTAAAAATTTGTTACCCAGACGTCTTACTAACAACTGCAAATAACATCCCATTTCGCCCCACTGTCCATTCATTATAAAACGTACCAATAGCACATACAAAAAGCTACAACGGATGTGCAAAGAAATTGCCACGAAGAGCATAAAAAGTACCATGTTGCGGTCATTTACGATACGTGTTCACACAGAGAAACCAAATTGTACGCCGGCATTAGTGTCAAGTCACACTAGGAGTCACACAACACCACCAGCTCCTAATATATTTGCCACAAAAGTTACTCTGCCTAAAGAGGAGCATTCCAGGCCAACGAGAACAAGTCGCAGGAGAAAAAAAAATACTTTAGTCAAAGATTGCTTTTAATTATTTCCTGATTTATTTATGGTAATAGTGCGTGGTCTGCATTACAATCAAAACTTTATACAAAGGCGTTGAAAGGGGGAAGGGGATTTTTTAAAAAAAATAATATATAATGAAATATGTTGTATACAATTGTGTGGATTTTAAATATTATAGATAAAACTAATTAAGTAAAGGCAGCTGCCTTAAATAATATATTTTAAAATTTAATAATTTTTTATTTTAAAATAATTTAATTTGAAAATAATATATTTAATCTTATTCTACTGCACTAGGACTTAGTTGAATTCTTCCTTTGTGTGCTTTAATTATAATATAATTAACTTAACATATTTGCTACAAAATTTTGCGAGACACATTGCTTTAATACCGCACGTGTATTGTTAATTATTTACCTTCAAACATTTATAAAAATTAAAAAAAAATATTTTCCCGTCTGTTACAAGACTCAATGTCCTTTAAAGCCATAATTTTCTTCGACACCCTGTCTCTCTCTCTCACTAAAATTATTTTGCACCATAATTAAACCGATTATGTTAATAAGCAAAACCCTCCAAAAAAAAAACAAACGACTACACACAAACAACAATAGCAACCATGGCATTATCCTTGGTAACTTTAGGTCCTGTCGGCTACGGCTATGGCTGCAGGTTGAATAGACATTCCAGACGTTAGACAAATATTCCTGCATAATTGTGGATGACGGTAAAAGGGATGAGCATCCAAAGGGAGGGTGTGGCGGTGTAGAAACAACAGAGAACCGGTGTTTAATGCCGCCAGGGTATAAATAGACAAATGTTAGTTTGTAACTCACGTGGCTGTGGCACAGCGTTATTACTGCTGTTGTTGTTGTTGCTTTTGTTGTTAATTCCATATTATTTACATTGTAAGCAACAATATTATGCAATTTACATTTAACAGCCACCATCACAGCCACAGTAATATCGGCTTCAGCAACAATAACAGAGAACGCAACAGCAACAATCGACGAGACAGCAGCAACAATTTGCGAGGAGAAGCTTTAAAAAATCTGTCGTACACAAAATCTCTGACTGGCAGAGGGATAATGTCGAAGAGGATTAACAGCGTAAAACTTTTGTTTCATTGAGAACAAAAGAAGAAAATTATGTGAACACAACAGTGTGGCTGCAACAGAAAATGTTGTAGGGCAGTTAGGAAGTTGGGGTCTAAGGCGTATACGTAATATTAATAGCAAGTCAGCATAACAGAGACCTAAAGAAAACAATCTGCATATAGGAAAAGTAAAAAAAAAAATACTAAACGGAAAAATAAGAAAGAATTTAAAGAATATCATTTGTTTACGTCCCTGATCCAATTTGGTGCATCAGGATTTGTGTTGCAACTAAGAGATTCAGTACATCCAACTGGAAATGACCGGTTTTTGTTCGGGGATTCATGTGTTCCGTACGTCATTTGGACAGTTTTAAGTTAGTGGCAAAGTATCGTTATTCTACGCTCCTGATCGATTTCGATGCAGCAAGAAAATGATTGTAGGGAATGTGTTTGTCGGCATAAAGAAGTTGGTGGTCTTAACCATATACGTAATGTTAATAGGAAGTCAGCTTACCAGAGACCTAAGAAAACTTGTAAGACGACAGTCAGCATATAGGAAAGGTCGAATAAAATACTAAAAGGAAAAAATAAGAAAGCATATAGTATTCTACGTCCCTGATCTGATAAAGTGGATCCAACTGGAAATAAGTCGTTTCCTGTGTGTCGTCCCTGTATCGTCGTTCGGGGATTCATGTGCCGCGAACATCATTCGGACAGTTTTGAGTTAATATCGGATAAGCGTTATTCTACGCCCCTGATCCATTTCGATGCAGCAAGAAAATGGCTGTAGAGTATATATTTGTCGACATTAAGAAGTTGGTGGTCTTAGGCGTTTACGTAATATTAATAGCGAGTCAGCATACCAGAGACCTAAAGAAAACTGTAAAACAGTCAGCTTATAGGAAAGGTCGAATAACATTCTAAAAGGAAATATAAGGAAGTTTTTAAAGAATATCGATTTTCTATATTTCTGATCTATTTTGGTGCATTGTGATTGAAAGGTCGTGCATCCAACTGGAAATGAGCCGTCTTCGTTCAGGGATTCATGTGCCCCGTACTTCATTTGGATAGTTTTGAGTTAATATCAGAGTATCGTTATTCTACGCCCCTGATTCATTTCGCTGCAGCAGGATTTTTGTTGTGACTAAAAGGTAAAGTCCATCCAACTGGAAATGAGCCGTCTTCCTATTTGTCGCCTCTATATCGTCGTTCGTGGTGCTTCATACGCCATTCGGACAGCTTTGAGGTAATAAAACTCTGCCGGGTTATTGATACTAAATTTTTCAGATCAGCAGTCCGATTTTGGTTAGTCCTTCAAGAAACTGATTAATCCAATCAAATTTGCTGTATATCCTTTTGCTCTATAGCCCTTTTACGCTTTAACATCGATTTACTCCATACACCATTTGAACCATTTTGAGCTAATGATACTCTGTCGGGTTTGGATGCAATCCGATTTTGGTTAATTTTTCAAGAAACTGATAAATCGTGCCATATCTGCTGTATATCCTTTTGCTCTATAGCCCTTCCACACTTTAACTTCGATTTATTCGAAAGTGTTTTATGTACCTAGAGCACATGAATCCCCTATGCATTTATACACTAGAATCACTACTATGCCATCGTTACTTTAGTTTTTCATCACCTTTAAACATTTACCATCATCATCAGGAAACCATTCTCTCAAAAATTTAAAAGGTGTCTCTCTATCTTCCCATTTACCAGGTATACTTAATAGGGCGTATAATTTTAGCTAGAAAATAGAAAACAAAAGCCTTTTATGATTAATTACTCTTCAAAAGCATAATTTATTTCCATTCACACACACACACACACACTCAAACATCCATTCGTAATTAAACACACACTCAAACACCCATAGATATAAATTTCTCATTAGCTTCATAACAATTTTTATCACATTCCAAAGCCCACAAACATTTAATGAATCTTTAAAAACTTGCTTACCTATACAAGCAAATATTTACATCTAGAGACACTCAAACTAATTGTTATCTTTTGTCTCCATATCTGCCGGGGCGGCGCAGTTTAATTAAAATAATAATTTTTTATATTTAAACACCAATACAAACACACAAACAGGAAGTTTGATAGGAATAGCATTGAGGACGCTGCAGCCATAAGTTCTTGGTATTTATGAGTGTGTCTTAAACAGAAATTTTAATTTATATTAATCATTAGCATTATAATCATCATCATCATCATTGTTATGTATAAAACGTTATACATAAAGGGTATAATGGCAACAGGGTGGTGCCCCCTTCATTCCAGTCACCCATAGATACAGGACATTTTTTATATTATTTGCTCTTCTCTCTCTCAAAAAAAATAGGATATTTCTGCATGTTTCTCCTTACTGCTGCTTTTAATGCTTTAAGCATAAGTATCACCAGACAACAACCAAACAACTAAGTTATTTTTCATCTTAATTATAGCCTGAAGATATACAACTGATATTTTGTTTCTGGTGTTGAGGCGTTGGGGAAGAAAAAAGATTTAGTGTTTGTGTGCAGTACTGCATTCTTGAGTGCAGCTGGCATGGGGCTGTTAAGTGCTTCGATGTCAGTAAACTGTGGGTGAAAAAAGGAATGCGAATCATTTTAAATTGGTTAGAAATTTTTAAGGATTTTTTATATGCGATATATTTTAAAGGAATTTCATATAAATTTAGTAAAGGATTAATAGTACAAACGCATACATTTTCAGCAAAACCCTTGGCATTAAGCAGCAGAAATATCAATTACTGAGCTTGAATTTAATTTGTATGTACTAAGAATATTATTACAAATATTTATACCACCAAAAAGGCTGAGTGTGTTTGGTAGCTGAGAGTAATTTTTGCCCGATCTTACTTTTTAAAGCACATAACCTCCGGTTAGAGGATAGCAGGCAGCATATCAAATTTAAGCTTGATAGCTCGTAAACTACGACTGTAATCGTGGGGGCAAACAGACGGAAGACCTCAAAAAGTAAGTTTTGTATTGTAAATGTAAGTGTGTGCACGTAGTGGAGGGTATACACATATTAAACTAATCTTCAATGATTTTTTTTAAATAATATATACAATTTAAATAAAATCACAGCCATAAAGTCATCCAAAACTGACTTTGAACTACTACTCTCTACCTCTTAATAAGTTTAATATAATATGACGGCCAAATTTAAAGACAAGTGCACTGCCACGTATGATTGATACAAAAAATCTGTTGCGCATACGTCCTTGGATAAAAATTTGTTTAAGAAGCCTTTTTTTTCTAACTAATTTTTCGCATACGTCTTTGGATTAAATTTGGTTTAAGACGCCTTTTTATACCATCACCCTTAGGGACATATCATTTGATACGACCCAAAAGTGTAACACATAGAAGCAGTCACATTATACCCTAGGTTTCTTTGAACCAAACTCAATTCATGACTTTTTAAGTCGTTTGAGCCATGTCCGTCTGTCTGTCTGTCTGTCTGTCTGTCTGGCTGGCTGCCTGTCCGGCTGGTACGCACGATAACTTTCGAAAGACGCAACCAAATGTTTTGAAATTTTGCACGAGTTAATATTTTCCCAAAACTACTTACGGTATTGCAAATGGGCTACTTGGCCCCGCCCCTTCTGGTACCTCCCATACAAATAAACCATTCCGCCCACCTTAAGAATCGAGTAATAATATTAATACACCCAACGGGATCGTACCCAAATTCTGTACTTAGTAAGCTATAACAGGATAAAATTTTGGGAAAAAATTGGAAGTCTAGCCACGCCCCTTCTGTAACTTTTCGCCCACTATAGAGATGGATTAATAATGTCAATAAATCCAACGCGATCGTACCCAAGTTTTTTATTTAGTAAAACTATAGCAGGATACAGTTTTTGAAAAAAAAAAACTGGAAGTCTAGCCACGCCCCATAAGGTACCTTCCATACACATCTGGTACCGCCCACTTCAGAAATCGATTAATGTTATTAATAGACCTAACGCGATCGTGCCCAAATTGTGTATTTAGAAAAGTTCAAGCAGGATAAAGTTTTTGATAAAAAATCTGGAAGTCTTGACACGCCTTTTCTGGTACCTCCCATACAAATGTACGACTCCGCCTACTTTTGGTATGGAGTAAAAATATCAATAAACTTGACACAATCTTGCCCAAATTCTGTATTTTGTTAAGTTATAACAGGGTAAAGTCTTGAAGAAAAAATTGGTACCTTCCATACAAATGTACCTTTCCGCCCACTTAAGTGATGAAAGTTTTCTCAAGATCTGCTTATATACATTACATTGCCATGGACTGCTCTTTCCATTAAATAAGAACTGCATAAGTACAGCGTGTCCAAAAGAAACCGATATCGGCGATGCAATTCGTTCACTGAAGCTTAGTAAGGCACCAGGTGTAGACAACATCAACCCTGAATTGCTTAATTCCAACTACTAGTACTTCAAAAACACGGTGCAGCAGCCAATCTGGGGGGTGAGAAATTCCGAGTCAGAGTAAAGATACTAGGTACTACATACGTATGTTCAAAGTATAAGTAATATTAATTGTATGCACTTCATTCCAATATTGTAGATTTATTTTATGCTAACACAGTGCAAAACCCTATTTGGAGGATAAGAAATTCCAAGTCATGTTGAAGGTACTGGGTCAGTATAGTAAAACCCCCAAAGAGTATGAAGTTCTCTACAATTGTAATTGTAAAAATAAGAGAACCAACAAAAAGATAAGCAAAAATATGAAAGGTCATGCAAAAAAATTTTGACCTGAGAGCGCCAAGTACCTTCGGCCTAGTACTTTTACCCTGACTTGGAAATTCTCACCACCCCCAGACATTGACCCCAGGAATCGTTCACAGTGTAATCAGACACACAATCAAAGACTTTTGGTCATTCCATTCTATGCCAAAAAAACTAAGTGAAGAAGTCATAATTACTCGATTAGGCAGGAAGGAGCATCACAGGGAGTACAAATTGTCGACGGAAAGATCTGGACTATACCTACGAAATCTGTCTGCTCGCCCATAACTACCCTCATATATATCAATCACATTATACTAAGTACACCATATAACATCCAATGTTGCCCTGCACATTAACATCGCCAATACGATATCATCAACGCATTAATACAGACAATTCCTTAGATTTTATTGTTAATAAAACAGTACAACGTATGTTTTTGGGACTCCATTCTGAGAACTGCACGTGAAAGTAGCCCCAAAAGGGAAGAAGTTCTGCATCATTCGTTTTGTCAAGTTACATGTCATAATAATTTAATATCGATTTGTAGTAAGTATGTAGCGTATAGCGGAATTTGTCACGTTTTAGGGTCTTTTGTTTGACATACAATAAATACTATATGCAGGCGTATGAGTACAACAGGAGTACAACAGTTTTATTGTAACTGCTACAAAATAAACCCAGTTCAAAATCCTTTGATGAATGGAAAAGTGAAACTGTTGCTTTTATAGGGAGACGTTATATGAACAGATTAAAGGAATTGTAATTTTTAGTTTTTTTAAAATTCGTTTCAGCTAAATCGGACTAGTGGTTCTCGAGTTATGTCAAACAAAAGACACTAAAACGTGACAAATTTCCCTATACTATACTTACTAACTTAAAATCGATATTAAATTATTATGGCATGTAACTTGACAAAACGAATGTTGCATAACTTCTTCTTTCTGGGGCTACTTTCATGTGCAGTTCTCAGAATTGAGTCCGAAATCAATGAGCTGAAAAATGTTGTACTGTGTAATATATAACTCGAAGATGTTCAGCATGTAAGCTATTTGAGAAGCAGTACATATGCTGGTAGCTTATGTGAGGATATTTGAAATCGCCTAAGAACGGCCAATCAGTCTTTTGGAGGATTGATAAAGGTATGAAAACCCCAAGTCCAACTAACAAATATCACACAATCACTGCAAGCTTTTTGTAATAGTTGTTTGCTTAAAATATTGACAATTTTTTTGGCCCAATGTAGTTTCGAATCCTGGCCTGGATTGGCCATAATATGAGACGGCCTCAGAATGATATATCTTAGATGGCAATTTATTTGAACTCTCAATGCAGCAGAAGACGTGACAGATCAGCCATCACATGGAGAAGGTTATTGGATCCGAAATCAAGTTCACTGTAATAATTTGGTCCAAAATAAAACTGCAGATAGACCCCGATGGAAGAAGCTTCTTACGGCTCTTTGCTTCAACTAGGAGGAGTCAATATTTCTCAATATCTGTGTACATTTGACATAACGACTTATTTCCTAAATACAAACCTTGAAGGAGAGCGAAAAAAACATTCAATGATTGGACTTTTGACCAAAAAAAAATTAAACTTGAAACCACTGTAAAAAAGTTTGTAGCGTAGTGGAAAAAATGGGTTTTAATGTTTTGCTTTGATATTGGTTTCATTAACACCCATTACAATGACCCTAGAATTTTTGCATAGTGTTATTCCACAACTTTTTATTGACCCCTTACCTTAATCTGTAGTCACAAACATAAAACCAAAAGCATAGTGACGTGCTAGCATTGAAAAAAATGTAAGTAATTCAAAAGCTATGGCCATTGGAGGATCCATTTATCTCTATTCCATATCATATCCACCGACTTCTTTGGATTATCCATAACTATGATAATGCAAAGGAACCCGTCATAGGAATTGAATATGAATATCCAATAATTTTACTACCAATATTAAATGTATAACAAAAATCTGACAGCATTACGGTGAGATGTGCAAATGTATTTAAAATATTGAACACCTCTTCAATAGCAATTAACATAAAGCGGAGTAGTCTTATCTAAAACTCACGTATAATGTGACGTATGAGTGACGCCTAAATATTATTAAGCATGCCCCACTGGGCATTTCTTTTTGTACCTTAAGATATGCAGAACTTTCTAGTACCTAATAGACTAGAGGACCTCTTTTCCCTCCAAACCCCTCCACACCTCTACCCTACCCTCGCCCTTAGATTTTATGATAGCTATCAATAATCTAGTTGCCTTGTGCCAATAACAAAATTGCTATCTGTCATTGTAATTGGTCATAAATGTCCATCGTTTGCGTTATTCCATTTTTTTATAACAAATATCAAATTTATTATATATAAATATCATAAATTTCATTATGACGCACATTACTCCCTGCGAGACAATGACATGTATATACATGAGAAGACATAACTCTCCAATGCACGCTTAGTCCTTAGAAACGAATAGATGACATCGGTAGCACTGTAGCTGATGTTACTTTAACCTGACGTATGTAATTTCCATTTAGTTTGAGGTGACATCTTAAATTGTCATCAACATACTACTAACAACATTTTCATATTTATTTATTTGACTGCATGACATTTATTTGTTTATATTATTGAGAATTCGTGTACGCTGTTGTTTGAGTGCTGTGTTCATGCCGATGTTGGAACGTACTGACATTTTAGAAACACCCACGTCATAGTGCTGCGTTAGTCATTTTAACGCTGCTGCTTGCGTTCGCCGTCATTATTGACAAATAACATGTACATATATCGTTCGTCCCAGTGACTGGCGGTTGTCATATTTATTTATTTGCCTGTCTGAGTATTCAGTTCTTATTCATTTGGTTTTACTTGTTCGATCTTATTAGAATTCATGGTTTTTCTTGTAATGTTATTCACTGGTACGAAGACGACGACGACGTACATCGTCGTCGAAGTGTGTTGTTGACACATGCACACTGTGAGTTGGAGACAACCTTAAACTTTATGACATTTCCAAATATAGACAAGAAGGCAAACAGAAATTGACAGTTTGTGTGATAATTGATATGAAAGTAATGTCAATACATACATAGGGCAGGAGTAGAGAATAATTGACATTTTTATTATATACATGAACTGAATATGAAATCATTATCCAAGAGGCGGGGAGGAGGGGGAAGTAGTGAATGGATAGTAAAGAGGTGGGATAAGAAGTTTGCATATGAGTCGACGAAATTTATGGCAGTGAAATATCTCGAATGAAGTTAGTTAGTAAAAGAAATTAACTTATCTTTTTTAATTAAATATTTTTAACTAGCTGGCCCGGCAGACTTCGTCCTGCCTCCAAATTTTTGTAAAATATATAGAGTGTAGTTGAAATCTAATAACGATTGGTTTCTTTCTTTGACCTCTAAAATATTTCAATTTAAAGGGCGAGGTTTTCCCGGACAAATTCTGTTCTTCATATATCTTAAAGATTATTATACATATATTACTATAAGAATTGCTAAAACGGATCAGCAGTGTCGTCCATGATGTAATGAAAACTTACTTATTGATAGGCATATATTCTAAAACCACATTTTTAAGAAGATTGACTGACATAGAACTTTCTGCGTTGGTGTACTGGGTGATTGTACCTTTTTATCCTAAGGAGTACGAACTTCCAAAAATGCATTCATTAGGCTCAGCAACCCCATTAACCGTATGGTCTGGGTGATATCAACAGTTATTCCTATTTTCGTTATTGTCCCCTAAAATTTTGAAATGGGAAAAACCACTTTGTGAAGCTCTCTAATTCAGTAGGAAGTGCGCCAATATAAAAGTTAGTCATTCTTCTTTTAGCCTTTTTGCGGTCTGGCTGACCATCTATAGCTAATCCTCAACTTTCACTGAAATTTTGGGACAAATGGTATCAACCGTTTTCACAATTATGGTGACATCAAAATGTACATCTCTTTTATATATATAGACTTCTGAATAACTATGATGTTAAAAAAAGTGACTTAATGATATTCCAAAAATTAAGTGCATCATAAGCTAAACACCGGCAACTGGTTCCAAACATACATTCAAAATTTTCTCATGTCAAAAAAATCATATATTTTAAGTTTAAGTAAAATCGGACAATCGATATTCAAAATCTTCTCATGCCAAAAAAATCATATATTTTAAG
Organism: Muscina levida; assembly: GCA_964034835.1. Lineage (NCBI taxonomy): Eukaryota > Metazoa > Arthropoda > Insecta > Diptera > Muscidae > Muscina > Muscina levida. The sequence continues at coordinate 88,546,977 of OZ035884.1, forward strand.
TTTATTAAAATCGGACAATCGATATAAATTTTCGAAATAATTCAACCCCAGCCAAATCAACTGCGGGTCCTAATATACAAAAAAATTCTCATAACAAAACAAATATACATTCTAAATTTCAATCAAATTGTTTAATTCGTTAAAATTTTCATTACAATTCCACCATAGCGACACCTACCGGGTCAATTTATACAAAAAAATTTTCTCAAGGTTCCACAAAAATAAATACTAAATTTCAGTTAAATTGATACATGCATTCAAATTTTCAATATAAATCCCCCTAGCGCCATCTACCGGGTCCATTTGTACATACGATTTTTTCTGATGATCAAACAAACATAGATTCTGAATTTCAGTTAAATTGGTCCATTCGTTAAAATTTTGATTGTAAACCGACCCCAGCGCCACCTACCGGGTCCATTTGTACATAAAATGTTTTCTCATGATCAAACGAATATCCATTCTAAATTTCAGTTGAATTGGTACATGCATTCAAATTTTCGATATAAATCCACCCTAGCGCCACCTGGATTTGATTTTTTTCAACACAAACAATCTACGGAAAATTTCGAATCGAATAAAAAAAAATCAGCCAAATCGCTCCAGCCGTTCTCTAGTGATGTTATGACATACGTGGACCATTTGATTTTTATATATATAGATTTTTAAACTAACTCGGGTTAAGCTGCAAATTATGCCAGCCTAGGCAACCTAGTTTGCAATTTACTGCCTAGCACATCGTGGTACAGGCAGTTAGCATATATAAGAGTCTTAGACGTATGAGTACTATTCATTAGCAATTGTTTGCATAAATCAGTGGCGTATTAGTAACATTAATATTAATCACTTGAGTTTCACAATATATTTAAATATTTCAAGGTCATCGCACAAAAACTTAATATTTCATTTCCCTAAATTTCTACCACTTTATTACCCATCACTTACATTCATATCATTTCTGTTACAATCGTTTTCTTCTCTTAACTCATAATTACCTCAATAAATCGCCATTGTTACGTAGCAGATTTGCCGGCACTACTAACAATTATTTCTTTCTTTGTGTGCGCTGTAACACCACTAACTGTCAAACCAATTATAAAATAAATGAGGCAAGAAATTTAATAGCACGTTGCTTATAGTTGCACTGCACACAGTTAGTAACAATTATAATTGTTTGGCTATATGTATTATAATGATAGTTATTATTTTCCTTATTGTTTTACAGCGTACTATAAGATTCCTACGTAAATAATACAAAATTCAAGAGAAACTTTGTATCCGTACTGCAGCCATAATATATTTTACCTCCTTCTCTTGATATGTATCTACCCTCTCTGCCTCTCTCTTCCTCTCTCTCGATACCATGGCGGAGACGTTAGTCCTTATGAATGAAGCAAGCACAAGGCTTTGTCATGATGGTGTCACGTTTTGTTGTCGCATTGTTTAATGTTAAGTTTGGGTTGTGATATCCCTTTAATTGGGGAATTGTAGTGTGTGTGTGTGTCTGTGTGTGTGTTGTTGCCGGGTCTTATATCATATTGTCACCATAATTATAAGACAATACAAGTGCAGACAAATAGCACAAGGACTGGCATTTTCGTAAACTATTCGCAGAGGTAGTGACCACTAGAGAAATCTTAAAGATATTTTGTTTGTAGAGAATTTTGTTATAGTATACGGGGAGAGACAATATCTTTGTGAATGTCTGTGTGGGTATGAATTCCCCTTTCTTTATTTGCTGTTGCATTCATGTATATGTCTGTGAAGGCGTTCTTTTTTGTCTATTTATGTATTTTGTTTTCAGACTCTTACTCTTTCGTCCTTTTTTCTTGAGATAAGCTACTTTTTTATTTATAACAAATTTGCCAGAAATAATGAAGTGTCTCGAATATAAAATGATTTACTATTAATTCAGTAGATTAAAAACAACATAATAGTGGGAGTATTAAGAAATTATAACAAAGAGTTGCGATAAGACATTGCAGATCTGCACTGTCTAAAGGGATCGGCATCTAAATAACGATACCAAACACCGGATATACAAAATGGAAGTCATGGCTTAAGAATTTGCAAATTTGGTGAATTTTTAAAAATTTGTGCATTTTAACGAATTTAGTATATTTAACGAATTTAATAAATTTAATGAATTTAAGGAAGTTAATGAATTTTATGTTTTTAATGAATTTAATGAATTTAATAAATTTAATGAATTTAATGAATTTAATGAATTTAATGAATTTAATGAATTTAATGAATTTAATGAATTTAATGAATTTAATGAATTTAATGAATTTAATGAATTTAATGAATTTAATGAATTTAATAAATTTAATGAATTTAATGAATTTAATTAATTTAATCAATTTATTGAATTTTAAAAATTTAATGAATTAAAAAAATTTATTACATTCGTAAAATTCATAAAATTTATAAAATTCATAAAATTCATAAAATTCATAAAATTCATAAAATTCATAAAATTCATAAAATTCATAAAATTCATAAAATTCATAAAATTCATAAAATTCATAAAATTCATAAAATTCATAAAATTCATAAAATTCATTAAATTCATAAAATTCATAAAATTCATAAAATTCATAAAATTTATAAAATTCATAAAATTCATAAAATTCATAAAATTCATAACATTCATAAAATTCATAAAATACATAAAATTCATATAATTCATAAAATTCATACAATCCAATAAATTCATATAATTAAAAAAATTGGTTATGTTTATAAAATACATAAAATTTATAAAATTCATAAAATTCCTAAAATTCCTAAAATTCATAAAATTCATAAAATTCATAAAATTCATAAAATTCATAAAATTCATAAAATTCATAAAATTCATAAAATTCATAAAATTCATAAAATTCATAAAATTCATAAAATTCATAAAATTCATAAAATTCATAAATTTCATAAAATTCATAAAATTCATAAAATTCATAAAATTCATAAAATTCATAAAATTCATAAAATTCATAAAATTCATAAAATTCATAAAATTCATAAAATTCATAAAATTCATAAAATTCATAAAATTCATAAAATTCATAAAATTCATAAAATTCATAAAATTCATAAAATTCATAAAATTCATAAAATTCATAAAATTCATAAAATTCATAAAATTCATAAAATTCATAAAATTCATAAAATTCATAAAATTCATAAAATTCATAAAATTCATAAAATTCATAAAATTCATAAAATTCATAAAATTCATAAAATTCATAAAATTCATAAATTCATAAAATTCATAAATTCATAAAATTCATAAAATTCATAAAATTCATAAAATTCATAAAATTCATAAAATTCATAAAATTCATAAAATCATAAAATTCATAAAATTCATAAAATTCATAAAATTCATAAAATTCATAAAATTCATAAAATTCATAAAATTCATAAAATTCATAAAATTCATAAAATTCATAAAATTCATAAAATTCATAAAATTCATAAAATTCATAAAATTTATTAAATTCATAAAATTCATTATATTCATTAAATTTATTAAATTCATTAAATTCATTAAATTCATAAAATTCATAAAATTCATAAAATTCATAAAATTCATAAAATTCATAAAATTCATAAAATTCATAAAATTCATAAAATTCATAAAATTCATAAAATTCATAAAATTAATAAAATTCATAAAATTCATAAAATTCATAAAATTCATAAAATTCATAAAATTCATAAAATTCATAAAATTCATAAAATTCATAAAATTCATAAAATTCATAAAATTCATAAAATTCATAAAATTCATAAAATTCATAAAATTTATAAAATTCACAATATTTATAAAATTCATAAGCTTCATAAAATTCATCAAATTCTTAAAATTTAAAAAATTCATAAAATTCATAGTACTCATAAAATTCGTAATACTCATAAAATTCATTAAGTTTATAAAATGTATATAATTCATAAAATTCATAAAATTCATAAAATTCATAAAATTCATAACATTCATAAAATTCATAAAATACATAAAATTCATATAATTCATATAATTCATAAAATTCATACAATCCAATAAATTCATATAATTAAAAAAATTGGTTATGTTTATAAAATACATAAAATTTATAAAATTCAGAAAATTCATAAAATTCATAAAACTCATAAAATTCATAAAATTCATAAAATTCATACAATTCATAAAATTCATACAATTCGTAAAATTCATAAAATTCATAAAATTCATAAAATTCATAATATTCATAAAATTCATAAAGTTTATAAAATGTATAAAATTCATAAAACAAATTTTTGTTTTTCGTCAGTTAATTTAAATTTTGCATTATGTTTCTTCGCTGTTCTCTTTTTTTGCTATTCTTTTGCATTTTACAATCAGTCTTATAATCTCCATACCCAAATGCAAATATTTCTTAAATTTGTTTCTCATATCCTTTTAAGCTAACTTACTTTTAAAATCCTATTTTCGCTTCACCCCAAACCACTTCCCCCTCCTATTAAAGGCCTGCAAGTGTAAAGTGCTGTTTTCTATAAAAGTTTTTTTTTCTTTTTTCATGAAAAGAAATTGTAAACTTTTCAATAGCTTTATTTAAAAGTTTCTTGTGTGTGTGTTGTTTTTTTTTCTATCACTTCATGCGTCATTGCTCTTGTTTTCTATTGAAAACAAAATTTGCATGATGTCTTTTTATAACTGTTCAATACCATACAAATGGTTTATATGAGAAATTTTTACATTTCTGTTTTTTTTTTCACACCCATAACTGCACCAAGCGGCTGGCTGAGTTACTTCATTGTACAGGAGGGGTGAGAAGCCCTCGTTTGATGCACGTTCACATTCATATGGTGAAGTTGTTTCGGCGTATCTAGCACATGTTGCCATTGTTAGTTGAACATTTTTTTCCACTCGATTGAATTGTATTGAAATGTGTTAATATAAAAAGAATCCTCTGAAAAAAGGGAAATATCGATACAGGGAGCAGAGCACAGTGAACAGAGAGGGTAGCAAAGTGTTTTGTCAATTATTTTCACACCATTTACATAAAGGATACTGAGGGAGCTGGATGTGAAAGAATGTACAGGAGACCATATTTCATGTTTGGCTGGAAGCGAATGTTGCTTCTCCATACATCAATGGCATCTTTGCTGGTGATGGTTTTTAATAATTTGGAACTCAAGATGATCTCTCGCCTTTACTGATCCAAGCAGAGATTGGGTTTTATTTTTTATTTTATACAAAAGACGTGCATCTGCACCAATATTGTTTATGGCGGTGCAAAGTTTGCAAATAACTTTGTATCACATGAAAGTGTAATGTTGTACCCGAGGCCCACCATCAACTTCAGCTGTCCACTGCAACATGAAGGATGTCCGTATTCGTATTGAGGGCATTCTGTTGCACAATATTATTAAAAAAAAACTTAAATGTCACCTTTTGTGGCCCAAAGTGATTGGCACTGACTTGCAGGACATTTAGTTTTAAAATTTGTAGAAGTTTTTAAGAGGAATTTTAATAAAAGTTAGTTAAAGACTCATAAATAGAACAGAACACAAACGATTGACCCGTCGGTTTAGTATTTCAAACTCGTACCATATTCCTGAATTTTATGAATTTTATGAATTTTATGAATTTTATGAATTTTATGAATTTTATGAATTTTATGAATTTTATGAATTTTATGAATTTTATGAATTTTATGAAATTTATGAATTTTATGAAATTTATGAAATTTATGAATTTTATGAAATTTATCAATTTATCAATTTTATAAATGTTATGAATTTTACGAATTTTATGAATCTTATGAATTTTATGAGTTTTATGAAATTTACCAATTTTATGAATTTTATAAATTTTATGAATTTTATGAATTTTATGAATTTTATGAATTTTATGAATTTTATGAATTTTATGAATTTTATGATTTTATGAATTTTAAAAATTTGATCAATTTATAAATTTTAAAAATTTTATCAATTTTATGAATTTTTATAAATTTTATGGAGTTATGAATTTTATGAATTTTATAAATTTTATGAACTTTGCGAATTTTATGAATTTTATAAATTTTATAAATTTTATAAATTTTATAAATTTTATGAATTTTATGAATTTTATGAATTTTAAAAATTTGATCAATTTATGAATTTTAAAAATTTTATCAATTTTATGAATTTTTATAAATTTTATGGAGTTATGAATTTTATGAATTTTATAAATTTTATGAACTTTGTGAATTTTATGAATTTTATAAATTTTATAAATTTTTTGAATTTTATGAATTTTATGAATTTTAAAAATTTGATCAATTTATGAATTTTAAAAATTTTATCAATTTTATGAATTTTTATAAATTTTATGGAGTTATGAATTTTATGAATTTTATAAATTTTGTGAACTTTGTGAATTTTATGAATTTTATGAATTTTATGAATTTTATGAATTTTATGAATTTTTTGAATTTTATGAATTTTATGAATTTTATGAATTTTATGAATTTTATGAATTTTATGAATTTTATGAATTTTATGAATTTTATGAATTTTATGAATTTTATGAATTTTATGAATTTTATGAATTTTATGAATTTTATGAATTTTATGAATTTTATGAATTTTATGAATTTTATGAATTTTATGAATTTTATGAATTTTATGAATTTTATGAATTTTATGAATTTTATGAATTTTATGAATTTTATGAATTTTATGAATTTTATGAATTTTATGAATTTTATGAATTTTATGAATTTTATGAATTTTATGAATTTTATGAATATTATAAATTTTATGAATTTTATGAATTTTATGAATTTTATGAATTTTATGAATTTTATGAATTTTATGAATTTTATGAATTTTATGAATTTTATGAATTTTATGAATTTTATGAATTTTATGAATTTTATGAATTTTATGAATTTTATGAATTTTATGAATTTTATGAATTTTATGAATTTTATGAATTTTATGAATTTTATGAATTTTATGAATTTTATGAATTTTATGAATTTTATGAATTTTATGAATATTATGAATTTTATGAATTTTATGAATTTTATGAATTTTATGAATATTATGAATTTTATGAATTTTATGAATTTAATGAATTTAATTAATTTTATGCATTTTTTAAATTTTATGAATTTTATGAGTTTTGTGAATTCAATGAATTTTTTGAATTTTATGAATTTTATGAATTTAATGAATTTAATAAATTTAATAAATTTAATGAAATTTATGAATTTTATGAATTTTATGAATTTTATGAATTTTATGAATTTTATGAATTTTATGAATTTTATGAATTTTATGAATTTTATGAATTTTATGAATTTTATGAATTCTATTAATTTAATAAATTTTTTGAATTTTATAAATTTTATTAATTTCATTGATTTTGTAAAATTCGTGATTTTTTAATAAAATCGAATTTAAATCATACTAATATTACTATTAAATAATATTAAAGACTTAGTTTTTAGTACTAATAGTATATGAATACTGATTTCATGTTTAAGGTCCTTCAAGTCTTTCTTCAATATATCCTATGAGGTTTTTAGTTGGTGCCATCCTGCTGGTTCTGAATCTGTTCATTGAAGCAAAATTTCTTTGGACTTTTATCTGAGATCTCTTACAAGGCAATTCCCCACATCGGCCTTGTTTAATTTAAAAGTTTCATTATCTCCCAACTAATTTCTCTTAATGTCTTTTAAGTCGAAGTTCCTAATTTAGCTTAAAATCCTACACTTTGCGACCTTTGATACCGGCATGTTAATTAAAATAATTATCATACCTGGTATTAACAACCAGACAAGGGTTTCGATTTCATTTTTGCGGTTACTTTACAACATTGTCCATAATCACTTATACAAATTTAAATCTCTTAAATCACTCTTTGATTTATACGGTTGCGTTTTTTTTTCCGCCCCCATATAACAAAAGATCACATGGCCAACAGAGAAAAGCTCAGACTGACCACCTACCAAAAAAGTGAACACTAACTGCAGCCGTTAATGTTACATAAATCACCGGGACTGGCTGTCTTAAGTGGCCCACACGTTTGTGTCATTGCAATACTTTTAATCTCTTAAATGTAATCCAAAGGGTAAAGGACCAAAAACCAGCGCTACAGCTCTCTTTGTGGCCTTACCCAACAACGGCTGCTCATTGACCGAAAAATATGAAAAACAAGAACCATACCATGGATGAAATGGATAAAAAGGGAGGCAAAAAAACTTTCACTAACTAAACTAAATAAAAAAACATGTCTGTTATCACGATGATGCAAACGTGTGTGTTTGTGTGTGTAAGAGAGGCAAAATCCTGTTTTTAACTATAGCGGTGGTAGAGTGTGTGTGTGGTAGTTTGAGATTTTTTTCGTGTAATCCTAAAGGCTTCTCTATGCGTGTGTGCTTGTCGTTACCTCTGTCCCTCTTTACCTCTCTCTTCTTGGTTTTGTGCTTGCTGGCATCATTATGTGGCATTAAGTATTTGCACAACGTATCTCAAACATAAACATGGTGTATATCTTTCAAAGTCCAGACAAATTAATTTTCATTTACTGAGCTTAATGTATGTTTTTATCAGCGTTTCCCCCCGAAAATCCTTTAGCACCCATTCCTGGTAACTTTTGAAACATTTGCTTTTGTCTATAGTAGTTTCTATTTGTGTTATGGTTTTTTTGTTCAGCACAAATGTATCCTTTTTAGTCCAGAAATATACTCAAAAACCTTTGCCGAATATACGGCAGGGAGGATAGTAGGAGGATAAGGTTGTTTCATTGTACTCAGTTCGTGTTTGCAACAAACGGCACGTGTTGCTGTTGTATGTGCTACACTTTAACATGCAATATCAGCAACAACAGAAACAACAACAACAATTTTGGTAGCAAAAAAAGAGGTGCTGTTGTTCGGATTTTTAGCACTCTTAGTTTATTTGTTGTTTGTGTTTCTTTTTTGATAAAAAGAGATTTACTTGAAATAAAATAAAGAACCTGAGCATAAAGAACAAATACTGCACAAATATTATGTATAAACACATTTGTTTCTAAAGAAATATTTTGTTTGTGAATATTTAGTTTATAGATAAATATTGTATGAAAAGATTTGTTGATTTTTGTTTTTCTATAAAATAAGCTAGAGGATTTAGAAAGTGGCAAGTTTTGTGTTAAAAAAGAAAGTTTTATGTTCGTGGAAGTAACTGTAGATTTATAATTGCTGAGCTTTACTTCGAATTCTGTGCGGCAACATATTTCCATTAACAGTATTTTATTATACAATATTTGCTGAAATATTCTTATATGAATTTAAGCTTTATATATATATCCTGTAATAATGGTGGAGGGGAAGATTAAACAAATTTCCATAAGAGAACTAAATCCACATTGGAAAATATAAATTTTTAATTTTATAAGTTTAAATGAGTTTTATAAATTTTATGAATTTTATGAATTTTATGAATATTATGAATTTTATGAATTAAATAAATTTTATGAATCTTATGATTTTTATGAACTTTATGAATTTGATGAATTTAATGAATTTTATGAATTTAATGAATTTTATTAATTTTATGAATTTTATTAATTTTATGAATTTAATGAACTTTGAGAATTTAATGAATTTTATGGATTTTATTAGTATTATGAATATTATTAATTTTATGAATTTTATAAATTTTATGAATTTTGTGAATTTTATGAATTTTGTAAATTTTGTAAATTTTATGAGTTTTATGAATTTTATGAATTTTATAAATTTTATGAATTTTATGAATTTAATGAATTTTATGAATTTTATGAATTTTATGAATATTATGAACTTTATGAATTTTATGAATGTTATGCATTTTTAGAATTTTATGAATTTTATGAACTTTTAGAATTTAATGATTTTTATGAATTTTATGGATTTTATTAATATTATGATTTAAATTATGATATTATGATTTAAATTTTATGAATTTTATGAATTTTATGAATCTTATGAATCTTATGAATCTTATCAATTTTATGAATTTTATGAATTTTATGAATTTTATGAATTTTATGAATTTTATGAATTTTATGAATTTTATGAATTTTATGAATTTTATGAATTTTATGAATTTTATGAATTTTATGAATTTTATGAATTTTATGAATTTTATGAATTTTATGAATTTTATGAATTTTATGAATTTTATGAATTTTATGAATTTTATGAATTTTATGAATTTTATGAATTTTATGAATTTTATGAATTTTATGAATTTTATGAATTTAATGAATTTAATGAATTTTATGAATTTTATGAATTTTATGAATTTTATGAATTTTATGAATTTTATGAATTTTATGAATTTTATGAATTTTATGAATTTTATGAATTTTATGAATTTTATGAATTTTATGAATTTTATGAATTTTATGAATTTTATGAATTTTATGAATTTTATGAATTTTATGAATTTTATTAATTTTATGAATTTTATGAATTTTATGAATTTTATGAATTTTATGAATTTTATGAATTTTATGAATTTTATGAATTTTATGAATTTTATGAATTTTATGAATTTTATGAATTTTATGAATTTTATGAATTTTATGAATTTTATGACTTTTATGAATTTAATGAATTTTATGAATTTTATGAATTTTGTGAATTTTGTGAATTTTGTGAATTTTATGAATTTTATGAATTTTATGAATTTTATGAATTTTGTGAATTTTGTGAATTTTATGAATTTTATGAATTTTATGAATTTTATGAATTTTATAAATTTTATGAATTTTATAAATTTTATGAATTTTATAAATTTTATGAATTTTATGAATTTTTGATCAATTTAAAATTTTAAAAAGGCTCCACGAAAAGCCCCCCAATGAAATAACGCCCAGGAAATAACCCCCAATGAAATAAACCCCAAAAAATTGGAAAAAACACCCAAAAACAGTAAATGAAATAACATCGAAAAATAAATGAAATAAACCCCAAAGCGAAAACGAAACAACCCCCAATATTTGGGAGTTATTTCATATGAAATAACACCCAATGATGAAAATGAAATAACCCCCAATGAAATAAACCCCATCAGCAACAAAAATGAAATTATGCCCAAAATTCATAAAAGAGTCAGTTTCACCAAGGATTTTATGAAGTCAATATGGACCAACAGCAAAGTCTTAAAATTGTTGAAATGAATCGTGTGGATCGTAGATCGTTGTAGCCCTGCTCTATTTTTGCAGTTCGGAAGACAATTTGCCTTTTACGTTTGGCCTTTACACAACCACCTCCAGTGTTCACAAGCAAATCAAACTCTCTGCTTTTATTGAATTTTTCCTTTTGAATAACTCTTACAAATTTAAAAAAAAAATCCATTCTTAGTGTCTACTAATCAAATTTTCAAAATGAAAACATGCTCGGAGCATTTTGTTGATTTTCTATCCGTCAATATGAACACAAATGGAAATATCTGTAAACATTCAAAATATATTGTAATATATTCACAGGCTAAAAGTTTTCTTGTAAAAGGCCTATTTTTATATAATTATACATATAATTATAACCCCTAAAAACCAACAGCTTTAAAAATGAAATAACACCCAAATTATTCACGATATGAAACAATCCCCAAATTTAAAAAATTGGTTGGGTGTTATTTCATTGGAGATTATTTCATAATTTGAAAACCCCAAATAAGGAATGAAATAATTCCCAAAGAAAAATGAAAAACGGTCCAAAAAAATTGGGACTTATTTCATATGAAATAACACCCAAAAATGTATGAAAAAAATTTGGGGAATATTTCATTTCTCGTTTGGGCGTTATTTCATTGGGGGGCTTTTCGTGGAGCCTTTTAAAAATTTGATAAATTTTATGAATTTTTATAAATTTTATGGAGTTATGAATTTTATGAATTTTATGAATTTTATGAATTTTATGAATTTTATTAATTTTATAAATTTTATGAATTTTATGAATTTTATGAATTTTGCGAATTTTGTGAATTTTGTGAATTTTATGAGTTTTATATATTTAATGAATTTTGTGAATTTTATGAATTTTATAAATTTTATGAATCTTGTAAATTTTATAAATATTATAAATTTTATAATTTTTATATATTTTACGAATCTTATAAATTTTAAGAATTTTATAAATTTCATGGACTTATTAATTTCATAGACTCTATGAATTTCATGGACTTTAATGATTTTAATCAATTTTATGAATTTTATAAATGTTGTGAATAATATTAACTTTATGAATTTCGTGGACTTTAATGAGTTTATAAAGTTTCTTAGATTTTTCTGAATTTTATAAATTTTATGAATTTTTATGATAAATGTTCTGATATTTATGAACTTTATGAATGTGTATAGCTTTTGTTAGTCCACTTCATCATCCACTTCATCTATAGCTTTTAAAACTGATTCTCCGAATGGCTAGTTAATAAATCCGGTAAATGCTCAAATATTTAATAATTAATAAGGATCACCTAATTTTGTTTTTTATCACAAAAAAGGATCGTTTAGGTAAAATGAATTAACCCTTTCAGCCCCAATGTTGCCTGAGAGCAACTTCGCGTGTTTGTCATTAAACCACAAAGACCACGATTGCATTATCTTCTAAATTTTTGCAGGCATCACTGGGTTTATGTGTAAAGAAGAGAGTGTAAAACAAATAATACAAATTTACCGTTACCATTTGATTTGATTCTATTTTTTGTGCAGAGCGATCAGCATAATTTAGTTATTCAAAATAAAGTGTTAAAAAGAAGTGTTTTGTTCTAAATCATAATTAAATAAATTCCAATAGTGATTACTATAAAAACATAAAATAATAAAAATATCAAACTTTTCATACATCAAAACTCTTAGTTGTCCATTTTTTGTATACCAAAATGGGCCAAAGTTGCCTACAAGCAACTTTCTCTAGCTCCAAAACGGGGAGTCGAAATGTCTCCAAATTTTGTATGAACACTTCTGAGACGGATATATGAAGATAAAAACCAAAAACAAAATTTACGATACACAGATAAAAATGTGGGGTTCAAAGGGTTAAAGTGATGCAAATTCTCAGAAGTTAGGCTCGTGCGCGTACTTAATTTATGAAACTTTGCACTAATCAAATATAGAAAAGGTGGATTAACAACAAAATAAAGTCCATTAAATCATATCTATTAACATCGATTGCTTTATATTTTTAAGAAACTCATCAATACGCAAAACATTTCATATCCAATACGCCATAACTGACCCCACAGCTTTACTTAGGAAAAGTGATTGCACATTTAGTACATGTCCAGCAATTTCCCCGAATTTGACTGACAGCAGATTTTTCTGACGACAATCATTAGAACTTGCTAGCAGTTATGTTTTAATTATTCATATTCCTAATAATTGGCCAATATTTTCCAAAACTTGCCATATGTGAATCTAATCAACCAACCTTCGGTTGTCCTGCAATCATAGATTTTATACAGAATTCTGCAGTTCCTAGAACTGCCAACCAATTTTAGAACTACTTCATGCTACACTTTGTGACATTTGAGTGTTTGTGTTCGTTACATTGTACACAACCACTTATATGTATACTAGTGGGCCCGGCAATGCTTCGCTATTGCATATTAACTTGTAATATATTTCACATTTAGGTCTATATTTCACATTTAGTTTACTTAAGCTCGACAATAATATATTGAGTTTATTTACTTATGTAACTTATTTAAAGTAACTCCTTAACATTAAAGTTAACCGATTAAGTTTTGTTGTTGTAAATGCTAATAAAAAGTTCATCAGCAAAGTCATATCTATAGTGCCGACATATAGATTAAGTTTTTTCTGTATGTAGGGCCAAAACCACTTCTTCCACAAATTGGAAAAAGACATTCCTCTAAAGATCAAAATTATTTATTTTGATTCGTAGTAGCGGGAACCATCTGTATACTAACTATCTCTTTGGTCATAAAAAACATTTTTGCTATGCCTTCTCCGCCTATTGACCGCAAATGAAAATTCCGTTTGAAGCTTCATGCCTTTATCTATAAAAACTTCTTTTGTCATGTCTTCTTCTCACACGGATCAAAAATAATCCGGAATACTATTTTTGTATTGAACTCGTATTACCATTTTTTGAGATAATTCGGTCACCAACGTTTGGCTTAACAAAGTAATGGTCTCACGCGCTGTATGGCATGTTACACCGTCGAGTTGGAACCATTTTTCCTTCAAATAATGTGCAATGACATGATAAATAAAAAAAATCAATTGATCGTCCACTGGCTCTAGTTCTTCTACCAGTTGGATATATGAATATAGGCCAAGATCTTTCCTTAGCATTTGCAGAGACCGAGTTGCTGAGAAAGACGTCGGTTCGATAAATTCGAGTCCCCTGTCACACTAACACTGATTTTCCAAAGTGTACTAAAAGAAAGTCTATCACACTTTATTAGTATGACAGCTAGATTTACTCTTATACCTATCAGAAGTTCTATACGTCAAGAAAAATACCCCACACATAGATTATTTACAAATGTTTCCTCTGATATACTCTAAAAATTTAACCATTGTAGTATAACTACAATGAATATTGCTTAATTTTTCTATCTAAATGATTTATTACCGATTCGCTCTCCTGAAAAGTAATATAAAAATACATACCTGTAAAGTAAATTAAAAAAAAAATCACTGTTTTAGTCTGCGCAGCTACTATGTGTCCTCAACTGCCTGGTGTACGGACCATTATATGATACAGTTAATTGAAGTGCGTGGGCAGCGCCACGGCAGTTTTTACTTATTTATTTGGGCCCCGGCTCTAATTTTTACCTACCATTCCGATGTTTGGGGACCAAGAGAATAGTATATTTTTGACATTGTTTGGGATACTGCCCAATATTCTGAAAAATGATTTTTAAAAGCATAATTTCTGTATGCCAACCCTCAGAGGCTATAACTTTTCAACCATAACATAGATTTGCTTCTGTAATACCTCATTAAGTTTTTTGGGAAGTCAGTTTTACGCAGAAGTTTCACTCATTTAAAAAAAAATCTCTATCTGAAATCTTCATGCTTCCCAACGCGAGCTAGGACTATCAAGAGGTCAACAGTACCACTTGGTAAAATTTTCGTATCAATCTGTCTTCGGAAAAGCCGTCAGAGCGATGAAAAGGGGGCTTGGCACTTCCACTTCCTCCCTGGCTGTAATTAATACTACTCCAACAACATATATACCAAATCTCATCTTCATACCTCTGTATGGGTGGTGCCACGCCCCCTTATCCAATCACAAACAAATATAGCCTGGGACTATCTACAGGTCAACAGTACCACTTGGTAAAATTTTCGTATCAATCGATCTATTAGAAAAGCCGATAGAGCGATTTTTGAAAAGAGGACGTGGCACCGCCCACTTCCGCCCTAGTTGTAATTAATACTGCTCCAACAACATATATACCTATCGTCTCAAAAAATATATATCTGAAGTTTTCGGTTTGTGCTCATTTAAAAACAAAAAAAATCTCTATCTGAACTCTTAATGCTTCCCAACGCGAGCTAGGAATTAATTTTAGACACAAAGTTTATTGGTGAAATTTTCTTAAAATTCATCGTAGATTCCGATTTTGGTTACGATTTTTGCGAATAAAAATTACCCCACCTTACTGTTCATATCTCTAGGCGAACAGAAATATAATGTGGAGTTTAGCAGTTATAACTGTTTGTTTTAAAAAGGATGTGGAACAGCCCATTTCCATTTAAAGTAACTGTGATTCATACTGCAACAACAACAAATGTAACAAATCTCATCTTCATACCTCTGATATATCATGAGATATAGCCTTTTTAAGATGTATAGGCGGTGCCACGCCCCTTTATCCAATCACAACCTGGGACTATCAACTGGTCAACAGTACCACTTGGTAAAATTTTCTTATCAATCGATCTATCAGAAAAGCCGCTAGAACGATTTTTGAAAAGAGGGCGTGGCACCGCCCACTTCCATACTGGCTGTAATTAATACTGCTCCAACAACATATATACCAAATCTCATCTTCATACCTCTGATAGTTCATTAAATATAGCCTTTTTAATTTTCAAGTTGTATGGGCGGTGCCACGCCCCTTTATCCAATCACAACCAAATATAGCCTGGGACTATCAACAGGTCAACAGTAACACTTGGTAAAATTTTCGTATCAATCGATTTATTAGAAAAGCCGTTAGAGCGATTTTTGAATAGGGGGCGTGACACCGCCCACTTCCATCCTGGATGTAATTAATACTGCTCCAACAACATATATACAAAATCTCACCTTCATACCTCTGATAGTTCATGAAATATAACCCTTTCAAATTTCAAGTTGTATGGGCGGTGCCACGCCCTTTTATCCAATTACAACCAAATGTAGTCAGGAACTATCTACAGGTCAATAGTACCTCATGGTAAAATTTTTGTATCTTATTGTATTTTTGTATTATTGTATTTTTGTAAAAGCCGTCTGAGCGATATTTGAAAAAAGGGGCGTGGCGCCGCCCACTTTTGGAAAAAATAAAACCTTTTAAACCATCCGGAAGCTATAGCGAACAAAACAAAGAAAAAATTTTGAAAATCGGTCCAGCCGTTTTTGAGTTTTAGCGAGACAACTGCACAGCAATTCATTTTTATATATAAGATGTATGTCCTTATGTGTGTGTGTACATGTGTAAATGTTAAAATTGAAATCTACTTCAATTCTACGTTACTGTGCCATGTTGCCACAATTGATATTTGCCACGGTTATTAAGGTAAAATTGTATTTCTCAAAATACAAAATTGTATCTTATGGTTACCGGATATAACAATGATATGGATGGTCTATACAAATGTAAATAAAGAAATACATACACATACACACTTATGTAAGGTATATTTATATGTCGTTCACATTACGTCTGTATATGTATAACATATCAATTGTTATGTTGCCTTCTGTGATGTAGATGAAATATTTTTTTTTAAATGTAGGTTACTACTGCCACATTGTCATGCAAACGAATGTCTGGGTTTTATTGTATTCTATGTTGGTAGTTAGATGATTGTGTCTACAATTTTGTATTTTTGGAAAAATATTTTACATACGTTTTTAATAATGTTACATGCCTATTAGTCATTTTGAGTTCAGAAATTGATGTTTTCCTTTTGGCATTGAAAAAAATTTGCAAGCCCTGGCGGAACTAAAAAAATTACTTATGGAAAATATCTTGTCCTCTCGGGGTTCCCAATTATCCAAAATTGGACAACCTTTAAAGTTAAACATATTTTTCCTTTACACCTAATGAATGAGGTGTATAGAATGTAATTTTAGCAAATAAAAAGCTACAGACTACTTATAATATTACTTTTTTTCTACAATCCTTACAGCACATCACATGCGCAAATACATTTGCAAATAAATCTAAATTAAACAAATGAATATTACCACACACTCACACACAAACACAACTCATCACAGCATGAACCACAATATCCTGGCTGTTGGTTACATCTAATATACAATCGCCTGCCTACATCCAAATAGGACCTAGTGATGTAACCAAACATCTTTGCCTCTACTCTAACACACACAAGCAGACACACCAAGCATGTATCATACAGTAGGTAAGTAGATGTAGTACAATTCTAGCATGTTATCTCCAAAGTAATATTCATTCATGGTTGTGTTCGCCTAGATGTACATTCTGCCAAATAAATGATGTATGAAATGAATTGTAACAAATTGTGTATAGTAACAACTGTCAGAGTTATGGTACAAGCATATGGAATATATATGCATGTGTACATGTGTTTGTGTACATTTACATTTACATGTAGATTTTAGTGATGTAGATGAAGTTAAGAAAACATGACGCAAATGAAAAACTGAAAATGAAATGTTAGATTTTGTGCCAAAAACAACAGCAAACATGGTCGTTGTACACACATACTAAGATGTACACAATAGAAATAGAAGCAGCAGCAACAACAGAAAGTGAAAGTAGGCAATTCATGTCACAAATGTTATCTTTATGACAGTTTCATTTTAAGCTTCCCTCCCCGCTTATTGTATATTTGTATGATAAAATACCCAATGTGTTGTATATTTTTTTTTCTGTTACGACTTACAAGGGCTCTTAGGATTTGCAGGGGATAACATAAATGTGTAAGGAAATAAGGAAATTACATGCTTTGTTCTAGGGAAGGGGGAGGGTTTCTTCCGCGATTGTGAGGTTTTCTAATCAATTTACTGAAAAGTGTGATAACAAGACAGTTATATAATATGAGTTGGCTTGGATGTTGTAGCTCGATGGAAGACACAATGTGGGGTTAAAGCCGCACTTTTCGACCGCGAAGAGTCATATTACGTCCATCACAGATTATTTCCTTTTTTCCCCAAATAAATTCAACAAACATCATAAAAATTTAAAAAAATGCATAAAATTTCATATAATTCATAAAATTAATAAAACCAATGAAATTCATAAAATTCATAAAATTCATAAAATTCATAAAATTCATAAAATTCATAAAATTCATAAAATTCATAAAATTCATAAAATTCATAAAATTCATAAAATTCATAAAATTCATAAAATTCATAAAATTCATAAAATTCATAAAATTCATAAAATTCATAAAATTCATATAATTCATAAAATTCATAAAATTCATAAAATTCATAAAATTCATAAAATTCATAAAATTCATAAAATTCATAAAATTCATAAAATTCATAAAATTCATAAAATTCTTAAAATTCTTAAAATTCTTAAAATTCATAAAATTCATAAAATTCATAAAATTCATAAAATTCATAAAATTCATAAAATTCATAAAATTCATAAAATTCATAAAATTCATAAAATTCATAAAATTCATAAAATTCATAAAATTCATAAAATTCATAAAATTCATAAAATTCATAAAATTCATAAAATTCATAAAATTCATAAAATTCATAAAATTCATAAAATTCATAAAATTCATAAAATTCATAAAATTCATAAAATTCATAAAATTCATAAAATTCATAAAATTCATAAAATTCATAAAATTCATAAAATTCATAAAATTCATAAAATTCATAAAATTCATATAATTCATATAATTCATAAAATTCATAAAATTCATAAAATTCATAAAATTCATAAAATTCATAAAATTCATAAAATTCATAAAATTGATAAAATTCATAAAATTCATAAAATTCATAAAATTCATAAAATTCATAAAATTCATAAAATTCATAAAATTCATAAAATTCATAAAATTCATAAAATTCATAAAATTCATAAAATTCATAAAATTCATAAAATTCATAAAATTCATAAAATTCATAAAATTCATAAAATTCATAAAATTCATAAAATTCATAAAATTCATAAAATTCATAAAATGCATAAAATTCATAAAATTCATAAAATTCATAAAATTCATAAAATTCATAAAATTCATAAAATTCATAAAATTCATAAAATTCATAAAATTCATAAAATTCATAAAATTCATAAAATTCATAAAATTCATAAAATCCTTAAATTCATAAAATTCATAAAATTCATAAAATTCATAAAATTCATAAAATTCATAAAATTCATAAAATTCATAAAATTCATAAAATTCATAAAATTCATAAAATTCATAAAATTCATAAAATTCATAAAATTCATAAAATTCATAAAAATTATAAAATTCATAAAAATTCATAAAAATTCGTAAAATTCATAAAATTCATAAAACTCGTAAAATTCATAAAATTCATAAAATTCATAAAATTCATAAAATTCATAAAATTCATAAAATTCATAAAATTCATAAAATTCATAAAATTCATAAAATTCATAAAATTCATAAAATTCATAAAATTCATAAAATTCATAAAATTCATAAAATTCATAAAATTCATAAAATTCATAAAATTCATAAAATTCATAAAATTCATAAAATTCTTAAAATTCATAAAATTCATAAAATTCATAAAATTCATAAAATTCATAAAATTCATAAAATTCATAAAATTCATAAAATTCATAAAATTCATAAAATTCATAAAATTCATAAAATTCATAAAATTCATAAAATTCATAAAATTCATAAAATTCATAAAATTCATAAAATTCATAAAATTCATAAAATTCATAAAATTCATAAAACTCATAAAATTCATAAAATTCATAAAATTCATAACATTCATAAAATTCATAAAAATTCATAAAATTCGTAAAAATCGTAAAATTCATAAAATTCATAAAATTCATAAAATTCATAAAATTCATAAAATTCATAAAATTCATAAAATTCATAAATTCATTAAATTCATTAAATTCATTAAATTCATAAAATTCATTAAATTCATTAAATTCATTAAATTCATTAAATTCATTAAATTCATTAAATTCATTAAATTCATTAAATTCATTAAATTCATTAAATTCATTAAATTCATAAAATTCATAAAATTCATAAAATTCATAAAATTCATAAAATTCATAAAATTCATAAAATTCATAAAATTCATAAAATTCATAAAATTCATAAAATTCATAAAATTCATAAAATTCATAAAATTCATAAAATTCATAAAATTCATAAAATTCATAAAATTCATAAAATTCATAAAATTCATAAAATTCATAAAATTCATTAAATTCATAAAATTCATAAAATTCATAAAATTCATAAAATTCATAAAATTCATAAAATTCATAAAATTCATAAATTCATTAAATTCATTAAATTCATTAAATTCATTAAATTCATTAA
Organism: Muscina levida; assembly: GCA_964034835.1. Classification (NCBI taxonomy): domain Eukaryota; kingdom Metazoa; phylum Arthropoda; class Insecta; order Diptera; family Muscidae; genus Muscina; species Muscina levida. The sequence continues at coordinate 88,567,744 of OZ035884.1, forward strand.
ATTCATTAAATTCATTAAATTCATTAAATTCATTAAATTCATTAAATTCATTAAATTCATTAAATTCATAAAATTCATAAAATTCATAAATTTCATAAATTTCATAAAATTCATAAAATTCATAAAATTCATAAAATTCATAAAATTCATAAAATTCATAAAATTCATAAAATTCATAAAATTCATAAAATTCATAAAATTCATAAAAAATTTATAAAATTCATAAAATTCATAAAATTCATAAAATTCATAAAATCCATAAAATTCATAAAATTCATAAAATCCATAAAATTCATAAAATTCATAAAATTCATAAAATTCATAAAATTCATAAAATTCATAAAATTCATAAAATTCATAAAATTCATAAAATTCATAAAATATCATAAAATTCATAAAATTCATAAAATTCATAAAATTCATAAAATTCATAAAATTCATAAAATTCATAAAATTCATAAAATTCATAAAATTCATAAAATTCATAAAATTCATAAAATTCATAAAATTCATAAAATTCATAAAATTCATAAAATTCATAAAATTCATAAAATTCATAAAATTCATAAAATTCATAAAATTCATAAAATTCATAAAATTCATAAAATTCATAAAATTCATAAAATTCATAAAATTCATAAAATTCATAAAATTCATAAAATTCATAAAATTCATAAAATTCATAAAATTCATAAAACTCATAAAATTCATAAAATTCATAAAATTCATAAAATTCATAAAATTCATAAAATTCATAAAATTCATAAAATTCATAAAATTCATAAGATTCATAAAATTCATAAAATTCATAAAATTCATAAAATTCATAAAATTCATTAAATTCATAAAATTCATAAAATTCTTAAAATTCATAAAATTCATAGAATTCATAGAATTTATATAATTCATAAAAATCATAAATTTAATAAAATTCATAAAATTCATAAAATTCATAAAATTCATAAAATTCATAAAATTCATAAAATTCATAAAATTCATAAAATTCATAAAATTCATAAAATTCATAAAATTCATAAAATTCATAAAATTCATAAAATTCATAAAATTCATAAAATTCATAACATTCATAAAATTCATAAAATTCATAAAATTCATAAAATTCATAAAATTCATAAAATTCATAAAATTCATAAAGTTCATAAAATTCATAAAATTCATAAAATTCATAAAATTCATAAAGTTCATAAAATTCATAAAATTCATTAAATTCATAAAATTCATTAAATTCATTAAATTCATTAAATTCATTAAATTCATTAAATTCATTAAATTCATAAAATTCAGAAAATTCGTAAAATTCATAAAATTCATAAAATTCGTAAAATTCATAAAATTCATAAAATTCATAAAATTCATAAAATTCATAAAATTCATAAAATTCATAAAATTCATAAAATACATAAATTTTATAAAATGCATAAAATTCATAAAATTGATAAAATTAATAAAATTCTTAAAATTTATACAATTTATAAAATTTAAAAAATTTATAAAATTCATAAAATTCATAAAATTCATAATATCCATAAAATTCATAAAATCTATAAAATTCATAAAATTCGTAAAATTCATAAAATTCATAAAATTCATAAATTCATTAAATTCATTAAATTCATTAAATTCATTAAATTCATTAAATTCATTAAATTCATTAAATTCATTAAATTCATTAAATTCATTAAATTCATTAAATTCATTAAATTCATTAAATTCATTAAATTCATTAAATTCATTAAATTCATTAAATTCATTAAATTCATTAAATTCATTAAATTCATTAAATTCATTAAATTCATTAAATTCATTAAATTCATTAAATTCATTAAATTCATTAAATTCATTAAAATCATTAAATTCATTAAATTCATTAAATTCATTAAATTCATTAAATTCATTAAATTCATAAAATTCATAAAATTCATAAAATTCATAAAATTCATAAAATTCATAAAATTCATAAAATTCATAACAATTCATAAAATTCATAAAATTCATAAATTCATAAAATTCATAAAATTCATAAATTCTTAAAATTCATAAAATTCATAAAATTCATAAAAATCATAAGATTAATAAAATTCATAAAATTCATAAAATCCATAATGTTCATAAAATTCATAACATTCATAAAATTAAAAAAATATATAAAATTAAATTCAAATTTATTTAAAACTTCATGTAGACTACTTCGAGATGCCACTTTAGAAAAATTTGATGCGACCAAACTAAGTCCAAGTAATGAGATGACGACTGGGTTCATCGCCAGTTGTTCTATTAAGTCTGTTTGTTTGTTTAATGTTTGACATTATTGAAAGCTCCCTCGATGTCCAGGAAGCCGGCGAGTGTATATTTTTTGTTGTGTAGCGATCTACCGTTCGTGTAGGCGTATTGAGCCTTCGATAAATCTTTCGGTATAACAAATGAACTGATATATAAACAACTATTCTCTCCATAGTTTTAGATAAGAAGAAGAAAGGCTTTTCGGTCCAAAATCGTTGCCCTTAGTATGAGATACATTTTAGAGGGTTGTCCAGCCTTGAATAGAGCTTCCGGTGTAAGAGATGATCTGATATTTAAATCAAATATTCTGCCCTTAGTTTTAGATAGGAAGGAAGATAGGCTTTACGGTCTAAAATCCGTTCCCTTAATATGAGATACATTTTGGTGGGTTGTCCATTTCGTTGTTATGTGCGGCAGGCTCTGGAAATGGTCTAAAGCCAATGCGTCAATACATCGATGTTCTTCCGTAGATCCGCGAGAATAATACCACCGAGTCCCTGAGATCTAAACGAGTGGACACATTATGTAGCCCATTAGGCTCGGTGTATAGTAATCGGTATCCCGAAAAAATGTCAAAAATATTACTGTCCGAATTTTCTATATATTGGTAATTACTTTTCTGACCGCCTGGGAACTGTTTAAAATAGACACAATTTAAGATTTTTCTGCGATTTTCCTATTCTCTAAAAAGTGTTGTACCCTCCATTCTGTCTCCCTCATTTGCAACAACTCGTTAATATTCCTCATTTCATCTTCTTCCTTTTCTCTGTCATCTCCTCCTCTGGCCCTCGACAGCCAACGCGTCAGCAATAAACATTTGTTATTTGTCAGTTGGCAAATCGTTGACTAAAGCCAAAGAGGAAATAGTACAGGAAACGGAAGAATCCAACCAGCCAACCAACCGACCGAGATGAATGAGGCAAAACAAATTCGTATAAATAAATCTTAATATAACATTAAATAAATTACAAATCAAAATAAAGGAAAACCTCCCGAAACAAAATCTTTGCAACAATAACAGCAAAATGATTTAGTGCCAGATTTTCACGCTAGCAAAAGGGCAAACGAAAGCAACATATTTTATTGCCATCCATGTGTGTGTGTGTGTGTGTACGTGTATGTGTGCGTCGTCAGTTAGTGTTAATGGTCTATTAATGACCCTAAATTAATCAGAAATGTAATTACTGAGAATTAAAATCAAATAACAAAAAGCTAATTTTGGCGCAGAGAACAATGGACTAAGTAGCTAGTTAAGGAGCAAGAGGCCAGTGGTGCTGTAAACACTTGGGTTGGTGAAAGTCATTGCAGGGGGCTTAACGTATTTAAAGTGAGGTTATTTGGAAGCAAGTGCTGCAGTAAAGTATACAAAACCTGTAAAAACTACATGGTTCTAAATTTTTTATAACACGCATATTCATAAGCATGAATCCGGTCCATTACATTTAAAAATACTCATACGCCTGAGATGATCTTTGCAAATAATAACAATCATACGTTCACAAATTCGTATGAAATAACACAATTGTGTGACGAGAGACTTAACCTAACACAGTACAACACATGCAATATAACATAAGAGGCTAAAACGTGACAAGGTCCCCTATACGATATTTACTAACTTCAAATCGATATTAAATTATTATGGCATGTAACTTGACAAAACGAATGATGAAGAATTTCTTCTTTTTGGGGCTACTTTCACGTGCAGTTCTCAGAATTGATTCCCAAATCAATCAACTGAAAGATGATGTACTGTGTAAATTTTACATTTCTGCCAGAATTGTGATCAACTTGCAAAAATTGTGAAACTAGAGAATATATATCACAAACTACAATGTTAGCCCTTAAGAAGCAAAAACTAAACAATAAGTTACTCTGGAACCAATTACGCAGCAGTAATTGCCACATCACACACACACATATACAACATCTGAATAACCTTGTAATTCCATGGCAAATACATAAAGTTATCTTAATTTTTAATCATTCAATTTAAATTTATGAATATATTTTATATGCATATGGCGGTGTATAATTAAATAGTACAAAAAAAACTCAACCGTCAATGTCACGCAAAAACATTTCACTTTTGCCTTTGTGTTTTTTTTCGCCAAGTTAATTTCGAAAACATACATTGAATAGGTTTCCCAGAACTACCGGCAACAAACGCAGGTGAATAATTATATTGTGAAGAATTTATTATAATATTAATGTCAATACAGATACATGTACACAACTCAGACATTGCAATACATGATATGGCATTGTCATTGGCAATTTTACATAGAGATCCGTAATATGCTACAGATACACAAATATTTAAGTAAAAGCATTTTATAAACAATGGTTACCGTTGGGAGCACAGTGGAGCAATAGGAAACAATTTTAAAAAATTAAATTCAAAATTCAGAAGTAAAAATAAAAAATTAAAAATAAAAATAAAAAATTAAAAATTAAAAATAAAAGTACAACATAAAAATTAAATTAATTAAATTCAGAACCTATAGCCGTAAAAAAGCCCAATATTAAAATTCAAAATTCAAAATTTAAAATTCAAAATTCAAAATTCACAATTCAAAGTTCAAAATTCACAATTCAAAATTCAAAGTTCAAAATTCAGACCCTATAGCCGTACAAAAGCCCAATATTAAAATAGAGATCCGTAATATGCTACAGATACACAAATATTTAAGTAAAAGCATTTTATATATATATGGTTACCGCTGGGAGCACAGTGAAGCAATAGGAAAAATTTTTAAAAATTGAAAATTAAAAATTAAAAATTAAAAATTAAAAATTAAAAATTAAAAATTAAAGATTAAAAATTAAAAATTAAAAATTAAAAATTAAAAATTAAAAATTAAAAATTAAAAATTAAAAATTAAAAATTAAAAATTAAAAATTAAAAATTAAAAATTAAAAATTAAAAATTAAAAATTAAAAATTAAAAATTAAAAATTAAAAATTAAAAATAAAAAATAAAAAATTAAAAATTAAAAATTAAAAATTAAAAATTAAAAATTAAAAATTAAAAATTAAAAATTAAAAATTAAAAATTAAAAATTAAAAATTAAAAATTAAAGATTAAAAATTAAAAATTAAAAATTAAAAATTAAAAATTAAAAATTAAAAATTAAAAATTAAAAATTAAAAATTAAAAATTAAAAATTAAAAATTAAAAATTAAAAATTAAAAATTAAAAATTAAAAATTAAAAATTAAAAATTAAAAATTAAAAATTAAAAATTAAAAATTAAAAATTAAAAATTAAAAATTAAAAATTAAAAATTAAAAATTAAAAATTAAAAATTAAAAATTAAAAATTAAAAATTAAAAATTAAAAATTAAAAATTAAAAATTAAAAATTAAAAATTAAAATTTAAAAAATTATCGACAATTTGTTAGGCGGTATGCCATTAGGCCCCACGAAAATACACCTCAAATCAAAACCCAAAAAATTATAAAATTTCGTGTTGTTGTTTCCATATATTTTTTTGGGGCCTAATTTCATATTTTTACTGGGGTATATTTGCATAATACAATTAGACCCCAAATGTCTGTGTGACAATAGAACCCAAAAATTTTTCTGGGGCATAATTTCATAAAATTGTTGGGCCTCTTTTCGCATTTTTTGGGTCCAATTTCATTTTAGGGTCAGGCTTAATATTTTTGGGGTCTAATTTCCTTCGGAAAAATAAAAAAGCATTGGTTTTTTATTGAAAATAATAAAGTTTATTACCTTTAAACTTATTTGTAAACTTGTATAACATCTTGCACGAAGAAAAACCCATCCATCTTTCTGTCAAGAATTTTTTCAACCGTTATCTTCGCCTCTTCTAACAACACAACGCTTCAACGATTACAGACTCCTTGCTTCATCTCTGCTGTTTTGGCATACATATTAATAGGGAAATAAGGAAAACGTACAATTATCTCCTTGTAAAAACTAAAAACGCGCATTTCTTTAACAAACCAAAAAAAATTAAAAATCGCTCGATTTTTTGAAAATAATTTTTCGTCTGCGGCTCTTTTCTTAAAAAAAACTAAAAACATGAAAAATTAAAATTTTCTTTTTTCAAGAACATGAAAAATTATTTTAAAAAAATTGCGCGATTCACGAAACAGACAACTTACCATATGCAGTAAAAAAAACCCCGTGATTTTTACAAAATAGTTTTTCGTCTGTACCCTTTTTCTTTATAACGTGAAAAATTAAAGTTTTCTTTAAAAAAATAAAAACATGAAAAATTATTTGAAAAAATTCGCGTGATTTTTTTAAGTAATTTTTCGCCTGCGGCGCTTTTCACGGAACAGACAATTTACCATAAGCAATAGAAAAACGCGTGACTTTTATAAAATGATTTTTGTGTGGCCCTTTTCTATAAAAACTTAAAACATGAAAAATTATTTTAAAAAAATTGCTAAAACCAAGAAAAACTATAAAAAAAACGCGCGATTTTTTAAAAAAAAATTTCGACTGCTGCCCATTTCACTAAACAGACTATTTACAATTATGCGCATATCATTTCCGCTAACTTTCATATAAATATAGGCAACGTAAAACGTAAAAATTCGAATCTTTTTTATTAATTCGTATACTGTGTTTACTACTCAATGAATATTACGTTATGCAACTAACAATTTAAAACCCATACAAAACAGCAAAAATAAAAAATGTCCTTTTAGAAACTAAAATTTTTTTACATGTTCTAAAGAATTTTTCGCCTACGGGGCTTCCCCCTGATTTAACAATTTATATTACGCTATATATTCGTATATATTCTTATCTTCTTGCCATACAAATGAATAAAAAAATATAAAAGAATACGAACGTTAAATTTTACGTGAGGGCCAAAATATGTATTGTATGCGAAGACGGTCAGTATAGTTTAGCTAATATGCAATGATTATAAATTGAAGAAACTACTTATAATTGGAATTATATATTTTGTTTTGTGATTTTTCATAGAAATAATACTTTTTTTTGGGACAATTTTCAAAATTGGTTTAGGTAAATTTTTATTTTGGACAACTTCTCTTTTTCATTTCTAATTGGGTAATTTTTGTTTGAGTTATATTTTCTACCGCCGTTTTGGGACCTATTTGCGTGTTGTGTTTGTATATACGAACTTCGATATTTATTTGAAAATTAGACCCCCCAGACAATTATGAAAATATACCCCAATTTTATACAGAAAATAACAACACTATATTTTGGGGCATATTTGCATATTTTTGGGGTGTATTTGCATAGTTTCAAATAACAACTACGAAATTAGGCCCCAATATAAAAATTTTGGGGTCTATTTTCATTTTAAGTTTGGGGTATAATTTCCTGGGGCCTATTTTCATAATGTAATAATGTCATAGCGCCAATTTGTTATGGATCGAAATTTAGTTTTCATATAATGTAATGTAAAATGCTATTTTTTCCCACCGTTTTTCCCCATTGTGACTTCCCTAACATTCATATCTCTGTGTCTGCGGTGAAAATAGTAACATCACATATACATAACAATGTTATTTATATTAATAAATTTGTGAATTATGTTGTCAAGGCATAACCGTAAAGAGACATTTAAACGACAAAACCCAAGTACGCAGATAAACGCACAAACATACTGCCACCTTAACAAAACGCCACAATGAATATGCCAAAGGATGTCGTACACATACCAATACATGCGTGTAGCAACATTTGCCAAATACATTACAATACAATAAGGAGACATATACCGACAACGGCAGCCGTCGGGTAATAATAATCATACATATTATAACCACACACACAAAGACACAAAACATAAACATAAATATGCTGAAATACTAACGCCATCATATACAAACAAACACACAAAGGTGTTTCCAAATTGCGGAGGTATGTATTGCGAATGCAAAATTGTTGGCATTCACAGCAATTGGTATTTGGTCGAAAAGTCAGGTTATTGTTTGTGTCAGTTTTTGGCATAATTTTTATGCTGCCAGCCCAGGATGTAAAACGATGGCTGGGTATACCATACCAACTGTGCTATACGTCAAGGGAGATGTTATCCATTGCCAAAAGTATCACCTGCTGTCTGCTGGAAAGGCATACAAATGTTTATTATCTCAACAATAATAATAACAATGCTGACAACAACAGCCGTGTCATTGCTACAGCTACAATGGCTAATAATGGTCACATTTCATCGCAGTCTCGCTGTCGTTCATCTGTGAGCAACGAATTTTAAATTATCCATTTTCTGTGTTGGGTGAAAAATGTACAGAGCAGCTCGTTTCCTGTTGGTCTGGTGTCACACAGCAATTGAACCCAAAGCCGTAACCACATGCGGCGTAACCCAAAGTAATGCCGACAATAATTTTCACTTAATGAAAAATAATGCTAACCATGGTTGTTGTTGCTATTATCCTTATTACTCCTTTTGCACAGTTTAAATATTATAAAATGGGGTTAATGTGGGTAATCATGTGATTTACCAGGAAACATATTTTTCGCCTTTTACATTTTTATCTTGAGCATGAAAAAGAGAAGCATGTCTTGGTGGAGGAAAATGAAAATTTGTCAGCGGTGGCAAGGTGGATTACGATTTTGGAGACTTGATTCACAATGTGCAGTGTACTTTTATGAATGGTTCTTAAGGAAATTTAAAATTTTTTGTATACTTTATACATCTGTATCAGCTTGGCAAAAGTTAATATGACGGCATTGCAATTAGAGTTATCTAGATCATATCACAATGTTTCTAAGAACATAAAGGTAATACGTTAAACGTTGCTGATACTTTGCTGACTGCATTAGTTCTATAGTCAGACATTGTGATACCTCAAGAAAGGAAGCACGAAAGATGACTTACATCAGTGTAGAGTTTGAATTTTGATTTTCTAATTAGTTTTTAATTTTTAATTTTTTTTGCAAGATGTTATACAAGTTTACAAATAAGTTTAAAGGTAATAAACTTTATTATTTTCAATAAAAAACCAATGCTTTTTTATTTTTCCGAAGGAAATTAGACCCCAAAAATATTAAGCCTGCCCCTAAAATGAAATTGGACCCCAAAAAATCAAAAATAGGCCAAACAACTTTATGAAATTATGCCCCAAAAAATTTTTTGGGTTCAATTGTCACACAGACATTTGGGGTCTAATTGTATTATGCAAATATACCCCAATAAAAATTATGAAATTAGGCCCCAAAAAATCATAAAATTTCGTGTTTTTGTTTTCCATATATGTATTTTTTTTAATTTTTAATTTTTAATTTTTAATTTTTAGTTTTTAATTTTTAATTTTTAATTTTTAATTTTTAATTTTTAATTTTTAATTTTTAATTTTTAATTTTTAATTTTTAATTTTTAATTTTTAATTTTTAATTTTTAATTTTTAATTTTTAATTTTTAATTTTTAATTTTTAATTTTTAATTTTTAATTTTTAATTTTTAATTTTTAATTTTTAATTTTTAATTTTTAATTTTTAATTTTTAGTTTTTAATTTTTAATTTTTAATTTTTAACTTTTAACTTTTAACTTTTAATTTTTAATTTTTAATTTTTAATTTTTAATTTTTAATTTTTAATTTTTAATTTTTAATTTTTAATTTTTAATTTTTAATTTTTAATTTTTAATTTTTAATTTTTAATTTTTAATTTTTAATTTTTAATTTTTAATTTTTAATTTTTAATTTTTAATTTTTAATTTTTAATTTTTAATTTTTAATTTTTAATTTTTAATTTTTAATTTTTAATTTTTAATTTTTAATTTTTAATTTTTAATTTTTAATTTTTAATTTTTAATTTTTAATTTTTAATTTTTAATTTTTAATTTTTAATTTTTAATTTTTAATTTTTAATTTTGATTTTTAATTTTTAATTTTTAATTTTTAATTTTTAATTTTTAATTTTTAATTTTTAATTTTTAATTTTTAATTTTTAATTTTTAATTTTTAATATTTAATATTTAATTTTTAATATTTAATTTTTAATTTTTAATTTGAGGCCAATTTTTTCTCATAATTCCATAATTTCTTAACGAATAAAAAATAATTTTTTTATTAACTGTGCAACAAATCGCTGCATTCCCTGATATTGATTGCAATCAAATTGTCCTAATTCTTCTGAGACAAGGGTGGCAGTAACTCCAATTGTTATATGATGATTAGGCATTATTTTGATTAAGCATCACTGCAGTCACTTAAAATTGTTGAGCTGCATACCGCCAACCAACAAATACTACCACTTAAGCAGTTCTTCGCCACCTATTACTTGTGAGCGAATAATGTCCTCGTCAGAAAACCATACTGTAGCATAAATCGTTGCCAAGCAATATCTTTTATTGTCAATATCATGATGAGATTTTCTTCCTTTTTGGGATAAAGAGTCACAGGAAAATTTATACGTCTTTTGAGTTTTTGACTTATTGCTCAAGCAAGATGACTATCACATGACTACAACAGCTAACAGCATCAGGCAACTAGAATCGCTTATGCATAAGGCACAAAGGATGATGAAGATGAGAACGATGATGGTGCTTCAGCTGCTGCTACTGATGCGCGGCTCCCTAAGCTGATGGTGCAGAAGATGTATACAAAGATTGCTCAAACAAATTTGCTTGAGGGCCAACTGCATGGTTCCAATGATTTGAAAACTATTAAATTGGGCTGACAGCCAAATTTAGTTTTTCTTATGCTTTACTCTGAGTATTTCGTATTCCACAAAAAAAACCAGATTACAACTCAAGTTGCCTCTTTGTTGTTGAGGGTGGTCTTTGGTTGTTAGTTGTGTGGGTCTTTCAATGGCAAATTCTTTTCTTACGGCCAAGTACGAGTACTTACACGATTGTCAAGCGTAGATGGTAAGAGCTGACAACAACAAAATTTGCAATATATTGAACAGTTTTTTTTTTCTCTACTGCAACTCAAGCGGGGTCATAGTGATGTTGTGTGAAGGAAATTGGAAGTCTTTAAAATACTATTGTTAGGATTTTTCCTAGTTTTTGTTGAGGCCTTTTTTTTACAAAAGGACATGTTGACATATTTGATAACATGATGACGACATGATAAGTTTTAAAAACAATATAAAGGGGTTTTGTTTTGTTAGATGTCCAAAAAGATGATTTTGTATTTTGGGAAAAAAAAAACATTAAAATGCTGATCCTAAGTATTTGAAAATAAATTGCGATCTTTTTATTAGAGATTACCATTAAAAATTGGGGCAACTTTGTTAGCGTAGGTACATTTTTGAGTATGTTGGACTTAAACAAAAATAAACTAGAGAATCTGTCAACTCAAGGCGTCTTACATGTTTTTACTTGCAGCCATTTAATGTAATGGAAGGCGACGAACGTGTTTTTTCCAGAGCTCGCAAAATATGCTCAACCAAATTTTTCTGCGCGGTCTGCTCACTTAAAAGACCAAAAAAAAATGAAGCGACTCCTTAGTGTTTGAACAGCAACCCTCTTTTTCGCTTCGTTCGTGTTCTCGCTCTCAGGTTTCGGGATGAGCGTAACACATATATCAGTCTCTTACAGACCGCATGACACGAACAGAAATGATCGTCGCTCAGCTACTGAGAGTCAGTAAGTAAGCAAAAGAAGCAAAATGGCCCCCAAAAAGGGCTTTATTTTTATTGTTGTGTTTGCCTAATGTTGTTGCCTTCACTATTAATATTATATGTAAATGTGAATGGCATGAGCCGAGCGAGCGAACAAAAATGCTCATCGGTTGAGCGAAGAGCAAGCCAAAGAAGAACGAAGTTTGAAGGTTTCTACGCAACAGTTTCGTATCGTGGCAGTGGATGAGTGGTTTTTTTCTCACAACAAAGTCAAGAGAGACCAATTATTGCGAGCTCTGGTTTTTTCTCTTCTAACCTGCTGTCAGTTATGTTACCAACAAAAAAAACAGTATCAACGAATAATGATGATGAGAAAGTTCTTCAACCGATGGTGTATGAATAATAATATTAATGCTTGATAAGTGGTCACTGCTCATACGTATTTTGTCGCAAATAGACTTGATATGAAATCGATGGCGTATAAATAATTACACAGTACCTGACTCTGGGACTCAATTCTGAGAACTGCACGTTAAAGTAGCCGCAAAAAGAAGAAGTTCTGCATCAATCGTTTTGTCAAGTTACATGCCGTTATAATTTAATATCTATTTGAAGTAAGTAAGTATCGTATAGGGGAATTTGTCACGTTTAAGGCCCTTTTGTTTTATTGTTATATGGTGGCGTATGATTATCATGTTGCTTATGTGGGGTAACGTTATATGAACAGATTAAAGAAATTGTAATTCTTATTTTAAATTAGTTTCAGCTAAAACGGACTAGTGGTTCTTGAGTTATGTCAAACAGAAGAGCCTAAAACGTGACAAATTCCCCTATACGATATTTACTAACTTCAAATCGATATTAAATAATTATAGAAGAACTGTGGAACTTTTTCTTTTTGGGGCTAGTTTCACGTGCAGTTCTCAGAATTGAGTCCCAAAACAATGAGCTAAAAAATTTTGTACTGTGTTATATTTACGCTTGATAAGAGCTCATCACTCATACGTATTTTTTCGCAAATAGATTTCACGTGAAATCAGTGGCGTATGAATGAGAATATTAACGCTTGATAAGTGTTTAATACTCATACGTATATTGTCGCAATATATTTATAATAAAATCGAAGGCGTATGAATGATAATATTAACGCTTGATAAGTGGTTATGATTCATACACCATCCGTCGTAGAGAGATTTCATACGAAATCGGTGGCGTATGAATTTAACGCTTCATAAGTGCATAATACTCATACGTATTTTGTCGCTAAGGCGCTAAAGGCGTATGAATGATAATATTAAAGCTCGATAAGTGGCTACTCATACGTATTTCGTTGCAAAGTGATTTCATATAAAAAAACCTATATTAAAATTTGTGTTTTGTGCGGCCAAATTTTTAATATCGTTATCGACACAGTGTCCAGTGAGATCACAATATATTGTCAGTGAATAATGTGTGTGTTTCCGCTGCTCATCCTTTATATCTTGCAATTTTATTGAAACTCCAACGAATTGTTGCTCAGACCATTCTAATAACCTTCTAAGCTGTTGTTGTGAACTCCATTAAATCATGGCCAAATTTATTTGCCATTTGAAAACTATTTCTATAGAGTCTACATTGTTTACAATTTTATTATCTGCCACCCCCCCAATAATCCTTAAAGCCTTGGCGACCATTTTTCCTAGGAATTTGTTATACCAAGATTTGTCTTGCCTGTCATGTTTTAAAGGTTTTTGATTTCAAATTAAATCTTTTATTGAAAACTTAAAGTTACGACATGTTAACCAAACATTTGTTATCTCAAAACAAACTACTATCTTATATGTATCCCCCACCCCACCACAATGTATAGCAGAGATACCAAAAAAAAACTTTAGTGCAAAAAGGAAATATATTTTTAAACAATCATTAATTTCTCATGTCTGTTTGATTTTCAATTGTTTGGCAAGGCGAGAGGGAGCACCTATACGAATGTGTTACAAATCAATGACTGGCATTGTTGCCACCAACAGCTTTGACCATTGGAGACACTGTGGGAGATGTTTGTGCAGGTTCTTTGTGGAAACATTTTTATGTTAGTGTCTTTGCCATTATAAATCACTTTGTTTCAATTTTATCAGCAGGTTTTTTTTAAGGGCAGTTGTTGTTATAGTTGCATGTTTTTGGTTTGTTTTTTTTCTTGTGCTTGGGCTTTGTTTTGAGTTGGTTTTGTAAAAGATTATATTTTCTTGTTAAGAACACAATAAGAAACCATTAATCTTGTCTTGCTCTTTGTTTTCGTAACATGGGTGGGAGAGAGCGAGAATCCTGTCATTTGGACTACTTGAGAAAAAAAACCTGTGAATGTATAAAGGTAACAAATTCTGGTGTAAACATCAAACATTTTGACAATCATGTCGTTGGCTCGATGTTTGGTTTGGTAACTATAAATCTTTTATTGTGTAAAGGAGTAAGATTTTTTTCGGTGAAGTTTTTTTTAAGGATTTTTGGATTGAACTTTTTAATTTAGTTTAGTAAGTTAGTTGCCTTTAGAAGACTTTGTTTAATTGAGGAGAGAGGATATTTTCAAGAATTTACTCTGGTGTCTTTAGAGAAAAAGTTTACAGTTCATTTGTTGATACAAGTTATTGTCACTATGATGACAAACGAGCTCGGCTATGTTTTGTCTTTTGAGTTTAGTTTAAAAGACATCACTGAAATTAATTGAGTAAATACTGAGGCAATGTTATTAGTTTTTATTCTAGTGAAAAAATTGTTGTAATCTATATCTTTTGTGAGTCTATTACAGTAAAAAAATTGACTCCAGAATGTTGTTAATTTAATAAACTTGTCGTTTAATGATAAATATATGACGTACCGGGGACCGGCCGTGGCATAGTGGTTAAAACACGCGACTACCATGCGGGAGATCACAGGTTCAAATCCTGGCTCCAGTCATCTTAAAAAAAATTGTTCTTTCATTGTCGGCTCCCCTCGAATGTTGTTGACAGCAACTTCGCAGTATAAGTGTCCAGTCAATCGGCGTGTCTAGTAAGAGCTTCTCAAACAGTGACGTTTGAATTCGTCGATAAACAAGTAGATGCCGTTAGTTGTGAATCTAAAAATCGAAAGCGTGTTATTTCACAACAACGCGAGAAGCTATCCCATACCTCATTCATAGGGTGTAAAGGGAAATTCAGTTTTTTTTAAGTATATAACGTATACGTAAAAAAATACATTAAATTAATATAACTCATACGTGTTGCCTTAACGTATGAGTAGTATTAATAACATAATATGATTAATATAACTCATACGTTTGTGTTATATTAATAACATAATATAATTTCATATGTGTTGCCTTAACGTATGAGTAATATTAATATAATCTCAGTAATAGAGATAAATAAATTGTAAGAAATTGTCGTGTATAAAAAAAAACTTAATTTCCCTTTACACCCCATGAATGAAGCATGGGATAGTTCCTCGCGTTTTTGTGAATTAACACGCTTTCTATTTTAGATTCACAACAAACGGGACCCACTGTTTATCGATGAATGCGAACGTCAATGTTTGAGAAGCTTTTACTAGACATGCCGATTGACTCGACACTTATACGAGTACTGCGATGTTGCTGTCGACAACATCGAGGAAGAAAAATATAGATGACTGGAGGCGGGAATCGAACCCGGTATCTCCCGCATGGTATCTGCGTGTTCTAACCACTATGCCACATTGTCGTCTATAGTCGCTTGATAAATCAGCGTTTCCAATTAATCCTGCTCTCTGCGAAAGAAATTTTCATTGATATTTCAAATTTTATATTGTTTTACATAAATATTACTCACACGTTAATCAAATTAAATACAGAAGGATAAAATGAAAGGAGACTCATTAATTTTATGTATATAATCTATCAGATGTTTGCATTACTTCTTAGCTTTGGGTAAGATGGCCGACTAGGACATGGTGATTAGAACACGCGACTATTATGTCGGAAGTCATGGTTCGATTCCTGTATTAGTTGTTGTTGTTGCTGTTTTAACAGCTTAGACTTTACAAAATTTTAAAATTTTTAATCCGGGGGTCTCTACGAATGTGGTTCAAAGCTGCTGCATACGAGGTAAGGCATCCTGCACATAGATGCGTATGTTATCCTTGTACACTCAAAGGTCCTTTCTAACATGCCTCGGGGGAACATCCCAATGTGTAATGTTAAAGTTGGAATGACTCCTCCAATGACATGCCAGGAGGAACTGTTTGACAACATGACATTACGTTCCTTGACTGGGAGGACTTTCGTTTCCTCATGTAGATGGTGTTCTGAGGTTATCTGCATGTAGCCCATTACAGTCCTTAGGTCGGAAGCTTTGAATACCTCTCCCCTGGGTATCACTCAGCGTTGGATACCACACTGGAGCAGCATTGTTAATCACTTACCGGCCAATTGTTTTATAGGTTGCCAGCAAGGTTTCTTTGTCCATTTCTTAAGTGCTGCCGGCTAGCGCTTCGAGGACCTTGTTCCCACTTCGCAGTTTGTGCGTAATTGCAGTGGCGTGATCTGATCAGGTAAACAGGCTGTCAAAGTTGACCCCCATAATTTTTAGGTGGTTCACAGTCGATATTTGGACACCATCGACTACGACGCCTTAATTTAGGTTTACCTCCTTTGTCCAGGTGGTGAAGAGTGTTTTTGACGACTTCGACGGTGATAGTTTCAGATTGCGTCCAGTGAAGAAAATGTGTAATTCTTCGAAACATCCATTCACACTATCGCAAAGCTCATCAATATTTTGTCAGTCAATTTTGCCTAACTCGTGACAAGGATGGGCTGGCCAAGTGAAAATGTGGAGGGTATCGTGAGGACCCTAACCACATGCTGGGCATATAATCATTTTGTAGGTAGCCAACAAGGTTTCTTTGTTCATTCCCCAAGTCCTGCCGACTATCGCTTTGAGGACCTTGTTCCGATTTCGCCGATTTTAGCTGTGCCAGGGCCACTCTTGCCACAGGGGTTGGGCGAGCTCCAAGAACGACATTCATGCGGTAAACTGAAACCATGAAATTGATGGCGTCTCTATGAATGTGGTTCAAATCTGCTGCATACGAAGTAAGGCATCCTGCACATAGATGCGTATGTTATCCTTGTACACTCAAAGGTCCTTTCTAACATGCCTCGGGGGAACATCCCAATGTGTAATTTTAAAGTTGGGATGACTCCTCCGATGACATTCTAGGAGGAACTGTTTGACAACATGACATTATGTTCCTTGACTGGGAGGACCTTCGTTTCCTCATGTAGATGGTGTTCTGAGGTTATCTGCATGTAGCCCATTACAGTCCTTAGGTCGGAAGCTTTGAATACCTCTCCCCTGGGTATCACTCAGCGTTGGATACCACACTGGAGCAGCATTGTTAATCACTTACCGGCCAATTGTTTTATAGGTTGCCAGCAAGGTTTCTTTGTCCATTTCTTAAGTGCTGCCGGCTAGCGCTTCGAGGACCTTGTTCCCACTTCGCAGTTTGTGCGTAATTGCAGTGGCGTGATCTGATCAGGTAAACAGGCTGTCAAAGTTGACCCCCATAATTTTTAGGTGGTTCACAGTCGATATTTGGACACCATCGACTACGACGCCTTAATTTAGGTTTACCTCCTTTGTCCAGGTGGTGAAGAGTGTTTTTGACGACTTCGACGGTGATAGTTTCAGATAGCGTCCAGTGAAGAAAATGTGTAATTCTTCGATATATTCATTCACAAGATCGCAAAGCTCATCAATATTTTGTCAGTCAATTTTGCCTAACTCGTGACAAATTCCCCTATACGATACTTACTAACTTCAAATCGATATTAAATTATTATGGCATGTAACTTGCTGAAACGAATGAAGCAGAACTTCTTCTTTTTGAGGCTACTTTCACGTGCAATTCTCAGAATTGAGTCCCAAAATCATATGTTATACTATGTTATAGTTAATCTTGCAGTTTATGTTATATGACATCACAGCCTTTGCTTTCTTTAAGTAAACTTAATATTAATTTAGTTATTACAACTCATACGTTAACCTAATCCCATCATTGCTGACAAATTTTGAATTACTTTTTCAATTCCTTGTATATGTTGCCTTCTCTTCTGTTGCTTATTACAACTCCCCATTGCCATTTGATGACCCTTTGTTAAATGTAAATTTTTAGCATCTTGAGTATAACCTTACATAATTTGAATTCAATGCCAAAATCATTTTCCCCTGAAGCCCTCTGTCACCTCCTTGGGGAAATCTATGACTTAACCCTATTTCTTTTAGCAAATTAACCAAATATTTCATTCGCAAAACGTTTTGATTAAGAACCTCAAACCCACCCCCTCGCTCTCTGTAGAGGGATCCTCCCCCTTTACAATGTCAGCAACTACAGACTATAGCCATAGGGTAAAACAACCTAAGATAACTTGTACGTAAACATATGATACAATCAAAATTGAAATATTTATTCCAGTTACGTCCGTTTGTCATTGTCGCTGTCGCCACCATTGTGTCCCAGGAGAAATTAATTTGATTTATTCGTCACTTTTCGGTTTGACTATGGACGTAATTTAATAGTAAAACACCCCTGGATGGCACACACACACATAATACTGGTGTTTGCAGCAAACACGATTCTCTCATTGGCATCATGTTGATTTCCTATTTATAAAACACGTGACAACGGCGATGCCGACTACAACGACGACGACGACGACAATGATGATGACAAAACTGACAAAGGCGACAACAATGATGATGTTGATTTCTCACTGGTCTTGGTTGTTTTCTCATTTGGCCAAAAACTATGCAGCAGACAATAAGCAGACAAAACGTACATGAAAATTGAATTTATGATGGTATCCTTGCAACACAGCACAAGGACCAGCCACCCTCATATAGCATTGTAATTTAAAGTAGTGTGACGAACACACGTATTTGTGCTCTTAGTATTAGTATTTATATAACTTTATGCTTTACTTCCGCTTTGCTATTCGTATTTGTAAACATACGTGTGAGTGTGGGTTACAGTGTATAATTGTATGCGGCATCATTGTAATTGATGCATGCTAATTTAAGTTAATTTTGGGGAAAACACAACAGTTATGAGAACAAAGGAGAATAGGAAATGTAAACAATATGTGTGATAGGGGTGAATTGAGTGAAGGATATTTTTTAAAGAAATTTATTGTTCTTGTAAATGAAAAATAAGGAATTTTTAGAATGTAGATGTTTAGAATACAAAAACTTTTGAAGAGGTCACAGTATCAGTGATGCATCCTTGCAGGTGCAAAGTCAGACGTTCTATCTATTCGGTATTATATTCTAATATGTGTCTTAAAACTTCAAAAGCCGCCGAATTCCAACTAAATTCTTAACATTTCCTATTCAAGAAACAAAAAAATTAAATGTTTTTAATTTAATTTTTTTTTACGTTAAAGCGTATCAAATGATACATCAAATTCGGCTTACGATCAGAAAAGTGTTTTTTTAGTTTGATATTTTTGGTCAAATTCAGTGTGTCACGCACTAGGATGACGCGTTTCGAACTCCATGACGTGTTCATCTTTAGACCCCTTTGTGACGAACTGATGCACAATGGTACATCATCAGCTGTATATATATCTACAATTATGTCAAACATGTACATGCGAAGAAGATATCAGCCGAAAATGTCCAGCACCATTTATATTTTGAATTTGACCGTTAATATTCAAACATGAGAAATGGAGGAAATTCTTTACCCACGATTCCCCTTTTACAACAAACCTTAAGATTCTTTACAAAGTTTTTTTTTTGTTGGTAAACTAAGATTACTTTAAATTTTTCTATGTCAAAGTAAGGCATTTAGTTTTAGTCGATCGTGTTTTATATATTAAATTTACGTTAAAGTGTATCAAATGATACATCAAATTCGGCTTACGATCAGAAAAGTGTTTTTTTTAGTTTGATATTTTTGGTCAAATTCAGTATGTCACGCATATTTTTAATTTCATTTGAAATAAAAGCGATAAGTTTTTTGACAAAAAAAAAATACTTATAAATGTAATGATTCGTTGGAAGTTTTTAATAAATAATAGCTATTGAAACACACAGGAAAATTAAGAGATGGAACCTCCCACACATTGTAGACTCTCACGAACATTATAAGAACCATGATTTAAGGATGTGCACCTGCAATATCCAGATTCTCTATAGAGAAGGTGCCACTACCTGAATGACAGATGTTCTTGACAAATACAGGACTATAATCATAATAATCCCGCAGATGAGACGGACAGGACGAAAACGCACGTGACTTATAAGTAGAAACATTTATTACAGTTGCTATTTGAATTCTGTGAACGATCGAATAGCCATAGTCTACATCAAGGCGAAATATTTCTTAATGATTTGTGCACATGCTCCGATGGAAGATAAAGAAAGGTTTAAAAAGAAACTACCAGTGCCTAGAGGATCCATTCGACAGCTGACCTATGCATGACACAAAATTTGTCCTAAGATATTTTTATATTAAAATAGGAATTGAAGATGTCCTGGGTTCATAAATCAGAAATTTCAAAAAGCATACCGGCATGCCCGGCAATGTATTCAGGTTAGGACTGATTACCCGCTAGGAAAACTTGGATGGGAGTGGAACCAGGTTTGAGCTTAAAGATTACCACAAGCCATCTTGGCTATACCCTGATCAAAACTAAAAAAAAATCTCTCCGTATCTGAAACCAAATGTCATTCCCGTCCTTACAGAAGGGGATCCCAGTGCCACAACCTTATTTCTTAACACTCTGGTAGAATTCTGGTAGGCTTCATTTCTAACCCTAGAACTTTCAATGTCCTTGCTCTCCCGTTTGTGCCGCTTTTCCGCCTGAAGAGGCGTTTTGTCTCCCTCTTATTTTCATTACATCGTTCCGTTACACGTTCCGCACCCATTTCCATTGGATGCAGTTTTGCCTTGTTTGCGGCATCTACTGTCTCAGGAAATACGCGTCCCTACTCTTCGACATGGCCTCATAAAGCCTATTCCTTATCGTAGAGTCGAAGGCAGCTTCGTAGTCGATAAAGAGGTGGTAGGTGTCGATCTGCTTTTCATGGGTTTTTTCCAGGATTTGTCGTAACGTGAATATTTGATTCGTCGTAGATTTGCCAGGTCTAAAGACGCACTGATTTGGTCCAATTAGTTTTTCTACAATTGGCTTGAGACGTTCACACAATAGGGTTGAAAGGACCTTGTACGCAATTGGTAATAGGCTTATTCCACGGTAGTTCTTACATTCACTACGATCTCCTTTCTTGTATATGGGACATAACAGACTGAGACTTCAATCCCCAGGCATTCTCTCCTCTTGCCAGATGTTCTCCATGAGCTGATGCATGCTCCTAATCAGCTCCTTTCCGCCAGCCTTAAACAATTCAGCAGGAGATCATCGGCTCCAGCAGCTTTGTGGTTTTTAAGGCGGGAGATTGACACACGTATCTCGCTCTGGCTCGGAGGCGGACAATAAACATCATCGTTATGGATTGGAGCGGGGTCTTCTGGAGTGGTTTCTGCATCCTATAAGTTTTTAAAATGATCTCTCCATATCCTCAGAACGTTATCCGGGTCCGTCACTAGCTAACCATCGCTGTCCTTGCAGGAGGGTAACCCTGTTCCATGCATTCTCGCCCTAACTCTCTTGTAGAATTTTCGGGCTTCCCCTCTACTTCGGAGCAACTCAGTGCACTCATCCTGCCTATTCTTCAGCTCCTTCTTTTTCCGTCTAAAAAGACGAGTTGCCTCTCGTCTCTTTTCCCTGTGCCGTTCACGAACAGCTCGCGTTGCCATTGGCTGCAGTTTTGCCCTGTATATAGCAACCGTCTCTCTCGTGACATTGCGACATTCACCATCGTACCAGGCATCTTCTTGAGACGGCTTTGAGTACCCAAGTACGCTTCTCGCAGCCCGTTCTAAGGAGTCGGCTATATTTTGCCACTGCGAGGTTATATTGTCAGGGGTTTGTGCATTCCGCAGCAGTTAAGTTAGGTGGTGGGAGTAGGCGTCCGCTACCTCTGTGGTCCGCAGTTTACCGATGTCCAGCTTTCGTTGTGTCTGGTTACGTACGTTTTTCGCCAAGCTTAGCCTTGTGCGTACCTTAACTGTGGTAAGGAAGTGATCGGATTCAATGTTCGCACCCATAATCACTCGTACGTCCAGAACACTCGATGCGTTCCTTCTACCGACTACCACATGATCTATCTGAGTCCTAGTCAATTGATCTGGAGATAACCATATTGCCTTATGAATATTTTTATGGTCAATTCTAGTGCTGCTAACTACCATATTTCTTGCCGCAGAGAAATCAATCAGTCTGATGCCATTGTTGGACGTTTCGGTGTGCAGACTGAATTTTCCGATGGTAGGCTCAAATGCGGTTTCCCTGCCTATTTTAGCATTAAAATCGCCTAGTACAATTTTAATGTCATGGCTCGGGCTACGGTCATATACATTTTCTAGGCTGTCGTAGAACTCATCTTTGTCCTCATCGCTTTTCTCATCTGTCGAAACATGGGCACATATAAGAGTTATGTGGAAAAACTTTGTTTTCACTCTTATGGTGGCTATACGTTCACACACCGGGTTCAACCTTGAGACTAGGTGTCGCAGTCTCTTGCCAACCACAAATCCATATCCAAACTCATGCTTGTCCGCATGGCCACTATAGTAGATGTCGCACGTCTTCATGCGCGAGCACCCGTGTCCCGGATTTCCTGTAAAGCTGTTATGTCAGCCTTGTATTCTTCGAGGACTTCCGCCAGTTGGATGGAGGCACATGGTCTATACAGTGCTCTAACATTTCAGGTACATATCCTTAAATCAAGGTCCTTAATTCGTTTGCGGTGGTCTTCAACATTTTGGGGGGTCCATTTTATTCTTTTCTTACTTCATTTCATTGCAATAGTTCAAACGTCGGTGGCGGGTTGCAAGCCCAGCGCACCACGTCGCAGTTTTCTCGTCCTGCCAGGATTTTATTACAGCCGCCTATTCTGGGTCAGACGCTGACCAGGGTTCCGCTCACTCTGAGCAGACGTGCCTGGGTTTTATTATTTCTCTGTTTCAAGTTTTTTGGCTAGAATTAAATCTAAGACCAAACCATTTTCATTACGTTGCATTGTCCTTAGACGCTACACTCTCTCATACATTTATTTGTTTTCCGCAATTAAGGGATCGAGAAGCAGATCAGGGGAAGAGAAGCAGACCGCCCCTCACAGTTAGCCGTGCTCTGACGGGTGTCAGAAGCACGTTTCTAGGCGTCACCACGTGGAGGATCTCCGTTCGCATTAGTACCACGAATACAGAGCTCTGTGAGTAGACTTGAAGTGCAATTGGCAAGGATCACTCTGGGTTTGCCAAGTTAAATCGATCAGAAGCTTTACCTTGCATCACACTCCCTACGCCCAAAATCACAACTTCTCTCAAAATTCTTTTTGTACAAAATTTTTATGAATGAATAATAATATTTGTAATAAACATTTATAAATTACATCAATGCTTCTTATAGGGTCTTCATTGGTTGTACCCTGTATAAAGGTAGTTAAGTAGATGTGGATTGAAATGGCAACGTACCATGTAGTTCCCTTCAGGTTTCACGAACACCTTGCAACCACAGCACAAACCCCTTTCACCGACAAATTCAACGCAGTAGTTCAGTGACCAATACAAAAACATATTCTCCGGGGCGCTAAAAAAACACAATTCAACTGCAGATTTTAGTCACAAATATAGCAGCGCCGCATCAAAAACACAAAGTTGCCATAAAGTTAAAAAACTATGAATATGTGACCAACAGAAATTAAATACGACCATAAACTCTGACACTGAATGTGTTCACTTTGTGAGGAAACCTAGAGCGCTGTTCTCCTCTCACTCCCTCTTTCTTCCTCTTTTCCTCTCTTTTTCTTCCTCTCTTTTTCTCACTCAGTAGAGATTGTTTTGATTATTATCATCAGTAAAATTGTTTGTCTGCCTGGCTTGCAGTTAGTTAAAACACATATGTACGTTCTATACCATACAATGGCTAACTTTAATGTCATCATCATCTTTAGCGTCATCATCATCATCAAATTGAACATCATCACCACTGGGTCGCAGTGCTAGTCTTTGCAACTTCTTTTCATATGTCCAGGTTCACAGGCCCGTTTGCATCATGTTTTTGTCCTGCCGCTGCTGCTGCTGCTACGGCTGTTTTTGTTGTCTCAATGTTCTGTTGCCATCGCACATATGTTGTATGTTGAACGAGTGAATGCTCACGTGCATGCATACATACATATGTCACAGAGTTCTTACGTTTTTTTTTTCTTGGGTCCCTTGATACAAACATGGTTGTTGTCGTTGACGTGCCTGTTGTTTTTTTTTTTTCATTGATGTTATTTTTGTCGTTGCATGTTGCATATTTTGCTAGCGAGTGTGTTTTGTTTCTGTTGTTGTTGTTTTTAACTTTGCTTAAACTTTTTCTTTGTATTGTTGCCGTATGTGTTTCCTGATTTTACGGAGCATATTTTTGGGTGCCTGGTTTTTTTGTTGTTGTTACAGCTGTTAAAGGTCTTTAAAAATGTTGCTAAAGTGGAAACTAAACAAGAAATGTTGTTGGCGTTGAGGTATTGAAGTTTTCACTCAATTGTAGTAAATTAAAATTTAAAATCGAGAACCACTAGTCCGATTTAGCTATAACAATTTTTTAAAAATTAAGAATTAGAATTCCTTCAATCGGTTCATATAACGTTTCCCTTCTTTTCCATTCATTAAATAATTTTGAACTGGGTTCATTTTGTAGCAGTTGCAATATAACTGTTGAACTCCGTGGCGTATGATTTACGTTGAATATTACTTATGATACTCATACGCCACCGGGGAATGGGACTTTGCCCAGAGGTTGAAAGTTACTGATTGTCACTCACTTGGGAGTGACCAGAAGCGATTCCTTTGTAGCACTGTCCAAGCAGCTAACTACTTCCGGTCTTAGACCAAGTATTCCACGGGCAATGACTTTAAAGCAACCGCTTAGAAGTTAGCTAAAGTTAGAAGGCGAGAAGGCATGCTACCACCGATCCGTCTTAGGAAGTAGGTAACAGAAGTTGCTGAAGCTCAACACAGGCTCTTTTAGTGGCTTTGGTAGCCCCAAGAAACTAAGACCGGGAGCGATGGCCTAATAAGCCACTCTCCTTAAACAAAATTTATTATGAAAACACGAAAAATAGATAAAAAAGATCCCCCCCCAAATGTTGACGACCACCGCAAACGATATAGGAATCATGATTTAAGGATATGCACGTGGAATGTCCGAACTCTATACAGAGATGGTGCCTCTATCCAACTGGCAGATGTCCTCGACAAATACAAGGCTGACATCACCGCCATACAGGAAATGAGATGGACGGGACAGGGATGCACACGACGAAAGAACTGTGACATCTTTTACAGCTGCCATGCAGAAAGACAAGAATTTTGATGTGGTTTCATAGTCGGCAAGAGACTTCGACACCTGGTCTCGCGGTTTAACCCTGTAAGTGACCAAAAAGCCACTATTCGCATCCGGGCGAAATATTTTTACATCACGCTGATTTGTGTACACGCCCCGACGGAAGATGAAGACGATGAGATTAAAGGTGCATTTTACGAGCGCCTAGAGGAAACATACGACCGCTGCCCTGGCCACGACTTTAAAATTGTTCTGAGAGACTTTAATGCAAAAATACACGTCAGACAACGGGCTTAGGCTGGTTAGCATCGCAGCGGGAAGGAACATGGTAGTGAGTGGAACCAGATTCCAGCACAAAGATATCCACAAGGCAACTTGGCTATCCCCCGATCAAAACACCAAAAATCAAATTGATCATGTGGTAATTGATGGCAGGCATGCATCTAGTGTCATGGACGTGCGTGTGATCATTACCTGGTTGCAGCCAAGGTGCGCACAAGATTGAGCAGTGCGAAAAACGCACGTAACCAAACACAAAGAAAGCTGGACATCGCGAAAAACAACAAAGCAACCTGTGCCGACGGTCTGTCCGCAGAGCTCTTCAAGTCCGGTGGCGAGGAGCTGATAACGAGCATGCTCCTGCGCACGGTTTGGCTTATAGAGTGCATGCCCGACAATTGGAATGTAAGCGTATTATGTCCTGTGCTGAAAAAAGGTGATCCAAGTGTGTGCTCCAACTACCGCGGGATCAGCCTTTTACCCATCGCATAACATATAAGGTCCTGTCGAGTGTGCTATGTGAAAGAGCAAAGCCAGTGTTATCCAACGTGATCAGGCCTTATCAGTGTGGCTTTAGACCTGGGAAATCAACAACTGACCAGATTTTCACACAACTCCTGGAAAAGACCCAAGAGAAACAGATCGACACGTTAAATCTTTTCGTCGACTATAAAGCTGATACGTCTTTGCGGAATGACAAGGACCTTACGGAGCCATTCTATACCAGACGGGGCCTAAGACAAGGCGACGGCCTATGGTGCGATCTCTTTAACATTGTGATGGAGATGATAATGAGAAAAGCTGCAGTAAACACGAGTGGCACTATATTCAACAAAAGCCACATGCTACGCGCGTACGCTGATGACGTAGACATCATCGGTCGAAAACTGCGGGATGTGACTGCAGCCTTCTCAGGTATACAGAAGGAATCAGCAAAAATGGGCCTAACGGTGAACGAGGACAAAACGAAGTTATTAGTTTCAACGAACAAAGAAT
This sequence comes from Muscina levida, assembly GCA_964034835.1. Taxonomy (NCBI): domain Eukaryota; kingdom Metazoa; phylum Arthropoda; class Insecta; order Diptera; family Muscidae; genus Muscina; species Muscina levida. The sequence continues at coordinate 88,594,311 of OZ035884.1, forward strand.
CTACTCGTTTGGGAAACTGCGTGAACGTTGACAACTATAATTTCGAGGTGGTAGATAATTTTGTCTACCTAGGCTCCGCCATCAACAAAGCAAATAATGTCAGCCTAGAAATCCGGAGAAGAATCCTGCTTGCAAATTAATGCTACCACGGACTAAGCAAGCGATTCAATGGCAGAGCCCTCTTTCGACGAACAAAACTCCAGCTATACCAGATACTGGTTCTACCTGTATTAATGCATGGCTCAGAATCCTGGGTTATGACTAGGGTTGCCAGACGGTCTTGATTTTTCTTGATTTACAAGAATTTTGAATGCTCGTCAAGAATCAAGAAAAAATAAGTTTTGTCAAGATTTTTACAGACCAACCAAAAAATTCCATAAATATGTTTTCATAATTGCAAATTCAAAGTTTTGTAAAAATCAGATGTACAGTTCGTAGAAAAATAACTGTAAAAAGTTTCCTTTTAATATACTTGTTCTAAAATCCATCAACATTTATATTTTTGACAACATTAAACAGCCAATTTGAAGCAGAAGCTAATATAAATTATTGAGAAAATCCTTAATGGATCTATAAAGCCGTCGAAAGATAGTGACAGGACATCGAAGTAATGTCAACTCGTAATATTTCTCATTTTGTGCTGCGAAGTGTTAAATTTACCAATTTTAATATGTCGCAAAATAAAAATAACAATCAACATCAGTATTTCCACTATATTTTTTATATCCTCACCCTTAGGTGTGAGTTAATAGCAGACTAACCCTGAACAAATTTAAACGTTTGCCACAACCATTTTGGTACCTACAGTTCAAATGAGCGAATTTACCCTCATAATTTTACATACATATCATTTTGTTAGAGCACTGATTATATTAGAAATTTGACTCCGGAATGAATATGGACTATATCGGACGACCCTTACTGATTCTTCCCATACAAAATTACATATTTTTGGAAAATTCATATTTCTACCATTTCATCTAAACCGACAAATGAAGGATGCTTAAGTTTGGTCAGTTTTCTAATCTTGTGATAGTATAAAATCATCCAAAACCTAAACACCCTTTCCAGTATATAGTTCGAAAACACCCACATAGCTCTACACGCATATCTTTATGTTATGAACACTGAATTTAGTGAAATTTTGCACAAGGTAAAATTTTATTGAAATTTGACTTGCAAATAAAAATCGGTCTCTTTGTGTTGCCCCTGCGGGTACCTTCTGTAGAATTTATATGTACTTTAAATATTTTGCATATTTAGCCAACCTATTAGAAATTATGATTTCTTTAGAGATTTTTGTGCGAAAAACACTCTTTCGGTAACCCTATACAAATTATAATATGTCCAGAGATATAGAATTACAATTTCTATATTTGTTTGCAAATATATTAACACTTTTTACACTACAATTCTTTCAACGTTGTAATTACGTGTCAATAAAAGTCTGACCATACGACCGAAAGTCCTAACCGTTTACGCTCTACAACCTAAAAAATTTTAATATATATGTTAACTAATCTATATATATAAAACAGGATGTGTGTATATATGTAACGTATGGTCTCGAAAACGGCTGGACCGATTTTGATGAAATTTTCAGGGAATCTTCCGAATAACCCCGCGAGTAACATAAGCTACACATTGTTTGGATTGTTTTCTACATTTAGGGGGTGAAAATGGCAATATTCGATAACACAAAGTATTCCGCGCTTACAAGAAGTTAAAAATAATATATTATCAATCAATGATAAACAACTTTGTGTACTCTTTTAAGATACCTGCGTACGTCCATGGGAAAACCTTTAAAAAAATTCTTTAAATAACTCTCTGTATTCTAATATAAGGGGACATCCAATATAACGGGATATGCAATAGCGAAGCATTGCCGGGCCCACTAGTTTCATTTAAAAATCGTTTAGTTTCAATAGGTCGAGACCTTAGTAATATCATTCATAAGGTAAGGGTATTCAGTCCATCTGAAATAAATATCTGTAGAAGAATTTTTATGTGAAAACCATTTCTTAAAAAAAAATTTAATTGATGTATTTAAAACTTCTAACGTATGAGTGTTTTTATTTGTCAAGATTTTTGTTCACAATCAAGATATTTATTGGCGAATGTCAAGAATTTTACAATTTTAAATCTGGCAAGCCTAGTTATGACACAAGGGGATGAATCGGTTCTGGCGGTATTCAAGAGAAAAATACTCCGTAAAATATATGGGCCCATCATCGTTAACGGAGAGTATCGGCGTCGTATGAATTATGAGCTGTACGAGCTGTACACTGACACTGACGTGGTCAAACGCATTAAGGTGCAACGGTTGCGTTGGCTAGGTCATGTTGTTCGCATGGACGAAAATGCTCCAGCTCGAAAAGTCTTCGACAATGAACTCGATGGACTTCTCCGTTGGAAAGACCAGGTTACTGAGAATCTTACAGAACTCGGTGTGAATAACTGGAAAAGAAGCGCAGAATATCGAGGCACTTATAATATTTCTCTACATGCGGTATATAATCCACTGGGATTGCATAGAAGTACCAGCTAAGTAAGTAAGTAATCATACGCCACCAACAATATAACAAAAGAGCCTAAAACTTCAAATCTATATTAAATAATTATGGCATGTAACTTGGCAAAACGAATGATGCAAAACTTCTTCTTTTTAGGGCTACTTTCATGTGCAGTTCTCAGAATTGAGTCCCAATGTGTTGAGGTGTTGTACTGTGTAATGTTCCGTGATATTCACATGACGACCCTTCACTACGAGTTGCACCCAATTTCGTGACAGCTCATTCGGTGTTTTTTGTATTCTATTTTTACTTTAAATTTTTTTAAACAACTTCTCTTCACATTTCTTTGTGGGTGTCCCTCCCCCGTGGCCGTTGTTATTTTTGCAAAGACATCTTAGATTTAAATAACTTTCGTTACGTGTTTTTACTTTTCAAACTTTTGTCATAAATCATTTGTTTGAAAATCTAAACAAAAATCAATTTTTAAATATTTGATTTTCCGCATTTCAGCTGTACAGCAGCGCCAACGCAAAAACATCTGGTGTTTTGTGCCATCCAAAGTGTTTTTCTTGTTTCCATAAAAAAAGAACAAAAAAAACTTTTTACGTGATAACATCTTTTCAGAAAGAGATTGATTTTATTTTTAAAATATAAACTTTCACACAAGTGAAATTATTTTCCTGTTTTCAAATCGAATTTCCTCGTCGTATTTATTTCTGTATTGATGCCTCAAACATATGTTGTCTGTGTGTTGAGAATGGCAACAATTGCTTTTAATGTACTTTGCGTGTTTTTGCTGTTGTTTTTGTTTCTTTTTGTCGTTGTGTTTAACAGGAAATAAAAAATAGAACTACACAGTAGCAGCAGTTGTCTCAATTGTAGATAAATTTAGCAACACTTGTAATTGAGGCGTGCAAATTGACACCTATTTACTTTCAACAACAATAAGTCAAACACAATTGTTGAGTGGTAGTTGTGTTGTGTGCTACAGCAAGTGATGGTATGTAAACGTGCCTTCTGTTAACTGTGAGGGGAACAAAGTTGCTGTATTTTTAAGAATTGTTAATAAATATCTATCGACATGTTAAAAGTTTTAAAATAAGTATTTTGTGTAGTCAGTGGCAGCGTGGGCGGATGATTGATGAGAAATTGATGTTAAGTATACGTATGGTTGGTATGCGGATCTCGAGTGTTATTTTAGAAATGAAATATAAATGATATCAAAATGAAAAGCTTAGATGATAATATATAAAAACCTTCTTCCTGTTTATGCTGTGGCATTTCCAAAAATTTTTCGTTTAATCCAACCGGTTCGAACCTCATCAGTATAGCTTTTGATCTGATAAATCGACAAAAAACCATGGAAAAATCACAAGAAAAACAGATTTACACAGACGATGTCATACATATAACTCAGCCTAGATGCTATAGATACTATTACGGACAAAGCAAGCGTTTTAAGGACATTGCCGTTTTCTTTTAAAATAACTTGTATTTACATTGCGACCCAAGGCCTATCAAGCTTCCTTCCTGTAAAGAGCTTTATGGAAGGCCTGCGAAGCAAGACATTATACTATAGCTTTCAGTTCGTAGGTCTGATATGAAGCCATATTTCAATAGAAGGTCTCATAGTAGGGTTGAGAACAAAGGTATCAGATCAGGCCTGTACGAGAAGGCCTGACAAAGTCGAGGACATGTAAATGTATATGAAACTAACTTAGTAATTCTTCAAACTATATAGTTGTATTGAATACGCACTATTATTTTTTGACATTTCTCACTTTTATCTCTCTCTCTCTCTCTCTCTCTCTCTCTCTCTCTGGGACCGGCCGTGGCATAGTGGTTAGAACACGCGACTACCATGCGGGAGATCACAGGTTCAACTTCTGGCTTCAGTCATCTTAAAAAAAAGAAACAAATTTTCTTTCATTGTTGACAGCAACTTTGCAGTATAAGTGTCGAGTCAATCGGCATGTCTAGTAAGAGCTTCTCAAACGGTGACGTTCGCATTCGTCGATAAACAAGTAGATCCCGTTAGTTGTGAATCTAAATATAGAAAGCGTGTTGATTCACAACAACGGAGAAGCTATCCCATACCTCATTCATGGGATGTAAAGGGAAATTAAGTTTTAAGTAAGTATATATGTATTTCTCTCTACTTTTACAATTATTTTTGAACAACGATAGAAAACTTTGCTGACCTTTAAACCCACTAAGTTGTGATTGTTAGTCAGCCATGTTTAGATAGTCTATATTGAGCGAAACTAATGACAAACCGTTTGCCTTTTTTCCGTTGCCTTTTCTTTTCAAACATACAACTTTGTTTTCTACACTCATACTTTCAGTGCAAAATCTTTCATGAGAATCGAATTTTATTTCACAGGGCCTAAAAAAAAATTGTACATGCCGTGCACCCTTTTGGAGGAGTTCATTCTTCTGTTCTCAAAATAAGTCCACTTCAGCGCCACCAACCGGGTCAATTTATACAAAAAATTATTCCCATGATTAAACAAAACTACATTCTAAATTTCAATTGGTCCATTCGGTCAACTTTTCTGCATAAATCCACCCAAGTGCCACCTTTAGGGTAGCCAGACGTACTGTTTTTAGCAGTACATGTACTGTTTTTTTGTTAATGTACTTTTTTATGCACAACACCTAAAACAGTACGCAAAAGTACTGTTTTTCAAACCTTTTACTGTTTTTGTACTGTTTTTTTTAATTTTACTGATATTTTATATAACAATCGATTTCAATATTTTATAAAATATGTTTTGAATAGTCTACAAAAATAGCCGAAGATAATATAAAACACTGTACCATAGTTGTTATTGTTTTGGATGCATACAATTTTTAAAATTAGTTTGAAAATTACATTTTAACGTCGCTGTAAGATACATTTATACCCACACACTTAGGGATAAGGGTTTATATCATTTGATACGCGAAGGTATCAAATATATTAATACAAAATTCGTTTCAGGACTTTTTAAGACGATTGAGCCATGTCCGTCCGTCTGGCTGGGACGATAACTCGAGTAAACCTCCACTAATCCTTATGAAAATGTAACACTGTGAATAGTTTTCTAAACGAAGTCATGGGATTGGAAATTGTTCAAGCCTACCCCCCTTCTGGTATCACCTATTTTTGAAAAATGTATAATTCTTATATAAATTTTAAACGAGAAATTGCTGGATAATTCAGCATCGTCAGATTAATCTATATATATAAAAATGAAATGGTCCACGTATGTCATAGCATTACTTAAGAACGGCTAGAGCGATTTGGCTGATTTTTTTTTTATTCGATTCGAAATTTTCCGTAGATTGTTTGTGTTGAAAAAAATCAAATCCAGGTGGCGCTAGGGTGGATTTATATCAAAAATTTGAATGCATGTACCAATTCAACTGAAATTTAGAATGTATATTCGTTTGATCATGAGAAAACATTATATATATAAATGGACCCGGTAGGTGGCGCTGGGGTTGGTTTACAATCAAAATTTTAACGAATGGGCCAATTTAACTGAAATTCAGAATCAATGTTTATTTGATCATCAGAAAAAATCGTATGTACAAATGGACCCGGTAGATGGCGCTAGGGTGGATTTATATCGAAAATTTGAATGCATGTACCAATTTTACTGAAATTTAGTATTTATGTTTGTGGAACCTTGAGAATTTTTTGTTTGTATAAATTGACCCGGTAGGTGTCACTAGGGTGGAATTATAATAAAAATTTTAACGAATTAAAAAATTTGACTGAAATTTAGAATGTATATTTGTTTTATTTTGAGAATTTTTTTTTTTGTAAATATGGACCCGCAGTTGATTTGGCTGGGGTTGAATTATTTCGAAAATTTATATCAATTGTCCGATTTTACTCAAACTTAAAATATATGAGTTTTTTGGCATGAGAAAATTTTGAATGAATGTTTGGAACCAGTTGCCGGTGTTTAGCTTTTGATACACTTTATTTTTGGAATGTCATTTAGTCACTTTTTTTAACATCTTAGTTATTCAGAAGTCTATATATATAAAAAAAATTTACGTTTTGATGTCACCACTAATTGTGAAAACGGTTGACCCCATTTGTCCCAAAATTTCAGTGAAAGTTGGGGATTGGCTGTAGATGGTCATCCAGTCCGCAAAAAGGCTTAAAGAAGAATGACTTACTTTTATAATGGCGAACTTCCAACAGAATTAGAGAGATTCACAAAGTGGGGTTTCCCATTTCGAAATTTTAGGGGACAATGACGAAAATACTAATAACTGTTGATATCACCTAGACCATACGGTTAATGGGGTTGCTGAGCCTAATGAAGGCATTTTTGGAAATTCGTACTCCTTAGGATAAAAAGGGGCAAAGTGCTTACATGGCTCAGACCAAATACTTAAAGGTACAGTCACCCAGTACACCAACGCAGAAAGTTAAATGTCAGTCAATCGGCTTAAAAATATGGTTTTAGAATATATGCATGTCAATAAGTAAGTTTTCATCCCATCATTGACGACACTGCTGATCCGTTTTAGCAATTCTTATAATAATATATGTTATGTATAATAATTTTTAAGATATATGAAGAACAGAATTTGTCCGGGAAAACCTCGCCCTTTAAATTGAAATATTTTAGAGGTCAAAGAAATAAACCAATCGTTATTAGATTTCAACTACACTCAACATATTTTACAAAAATTTGGAGGCAGGACGAAGTCTGCCGGGCCAGCTAGTAACCTTATAAAAGCATAAAGTTATAAGACATTTGCCACACCCCTTCTGGTACCTCACACACTAATGACTTAGTTCACCGTCTTATTACTACATGCATAACTGGTTTGTAAGTACAAACTTTGCCCAAGGTTAGCATAATCTCTATTGAGCTCATATTTTTTTAATGGACAACGCAGTCAATTACCTCATCAACTGACCGGGGTGTGGCGAAATAAGTCAATTGGTTGGACTCTTATACTATTTCGCGCGAAACAGTTGATGTGCCAACATTAGAATAAGAGAGATATTACATCAAGATGTAATAAACTGGACTTGCTTAATTTCTGTATTAATTTATTAGAGCTTTGCTTGTTCAGCAAATGCGCTTATGATAGAATATTATTATTTTTTAACATTGTATTTGTTGCTTGTTGAATTAATTCTCAAAATATGTGAAGCTAAATACATTTTTATGTTTTATTTAAAACTAGCTGGCCCGGCAGACTTCGTCCTGCCTCCAAATTTTTGTAAAATATGTTGAGTGTAGTTGAAATCTAATAACGATTGGTTTATTTCTTTGACCTCTAAAATATTTCAATTTAAAGGGCGAGGTTTTCCCGGACAAATTCTGTTCTTCATATATCTTAAAAATTATTATACATAACATATATTATTATAAGAATTGCTAAAACGGATCAGCAGTGTCGTCAATGATGGGATGAAAACTTACTTATTGACATGCATATATTCTAAAACCATATTTTTAAGCCGATTGACTGACATTTAACTTTCTGCGTTGGTGTACTGGGTGACTGTACCTTTAAGTATTTGGTCTGAGTCATGTAAGCACTTTGCCCCTTTTTATCCTAAGGAGTACGAATTTCCAAAAATGCCTTCATTAGGCTCAGCAACCCCATTAACCGTATGGTCTAGGTGATATCAACAGTTATTAGTATTTTCGTCATTGTCCCCTAAAATTTCGAAATGGGAAACCCCACTTTGTGAATCTCTCTAATTCTGTTGGAAGTTCGCCATTATAAAAGTAAGTCATTCTTCTTTAAGCCTTTTTGCGGACTGGATGACCATCTACAGCCAATCCCCAACTTTCACTGAAATTTTGGGACAAATGGGGTCAACCGTTTTCACAATTAGTGGTGACATCAAAACGTAAATTTTTTTTATATATATAGACTTCTGAATAACTAAGATGTTAAAAAAAGTGACTAAATGACATTCCAAAAATAAAGTGTATCAAAAGCTAAACACCGGCAACTGGTTCCAAACATTCATTCAAAATTTTCTCATGCCAAAAAACTCATATATTTTAAGTTTGAGTAAAATCGGACAATTGATATAAATTTTCGAAATAATTCAACCCCAGCCAAATCAACTGCGGGTCCATATTTACAAAAAAAAAAATTCTCAAAATAAAACAAATATACATTCTAAATTTCAGTCAAATTTTTTAATTCGTTAAAATTTTTATTATAATTCCACCCTAGTGACACCTACCGGGTCAATTTATACAAACAAAAAATTCTCAAGGTTCCACAAACATAAATACTAAATTTCAGTAAAATTGGTACATGCATTCAAATTTTCGATATAAATCGACCCTAGCGCCATCTACCGGGTCCATTTGTACATACGATTTTTTCTGATGATCAAATAAACATTGATTCTGAATTTCAGTTAAATTGGCCCATTCGTTAAAATTTTGATTGTAAACCAACCCCAGCGCCACCTACCGGGTCCATTTGTATATATAATGTTTTCTCATGATCAAACGAATATACATTCTAAATTTCAGTTGAATTGGTACATGCATTCAAATTTTTGATATAAATCCACCCTAGCGCCACCTGGATTTGATTTTTTTCAACACAAACAATCTACGGAAAATTTCGAATCGAATAAAAAAAAAATCAGCCAAATCGCTCTAGCCGTTCTTAAGTAATGCTATGACATACGTGGACCATTTCATTTTTATATATATAGATGTACTGTTTTTTCTTCGTTTTACTGTTTTTTATTCACTTATGTACTGTTTTTCCGATTTTAATATCTGGCTACCCTAGCCACCTTCCTGGTTCATCTGTAAATAACTATTTTGCACATGATCAAACAAATTTATCATTGAAATTACAGGTAAATTGGTTCATACTTACAACACAAAGATGTTTAACATACTTAGTTTGAGTAAAATTGGACCACAAATATATACAATAACTTTGTTCTCATAACCAAACAAATATACACTCTGATTTCCAGTTAAATTGGTCCATTCGGTGGAACTTTCGATATATATCCACTCCAGCGCCACCTACCGGATACATTTGTACATACATTATTTTCTCACGATCCAAACATACGTTTTTATATTTTTATATTTTTATATTTTTATATTTTTATATTTTTACGTTTTTATCTATATACTAGCTGACCCGGCAAACGTTGTTCTGCCATACAACTTTTGACTCGGCGAACTTCGTATCTCTCCAAGTTAACGCCTTCATATAAGCTCCAGAGTAATATTAAAACACCTGTAGTTAAAATTTTAATGTGACTTATTTGAATTTAATCGAAATCAGTCAAGAGCGGCCTGATAAACAATGTTTTTCGATTTGTTTTCCGGCGCTAAAACAAACAATTAAGACAGTCAACACGCGAAAAACTGAGAAATTCGAGGTTGATCCCACAAACTTCCAATGATTGGCCTTGCGATTTATTGACTGTCATCGCAAAAGCCAATCGAATGGGGAATTGAATTCGCTAGAATTGAAAGGGAAAATCGGTTGGAATAATAGAAATTCGAGGGAGAAGGACTTCCCCTCCTTTGAAAAATTTGCCGGGGACGTCATCAATCCAATCGAAACATCAACAGCAATTTGGCCATTACAAAGCGCCAGTAGATATTTTGAAAATGCAGTAGCCGATAGGTCGTTTTGCAACGTGACTCTCATGTCCGTAGTTAATTTCAACTCCTGGTCATTCCGCCACAAAGACATTAATTTCATCAGCAGCAGTAGATTTTGAAATGGCGGGATGCGTTTGACGTAAATCTTCCGACAGAAATATTATAGCTCCACCAAATCGTTTCGATCTTTCGGTCAACTGCCTCCAGAGTTCGTTGATGCGCTATCGTGCATTCATCGTAAATGATGATTTTGTATTCTCGCAACAATTTCGGTGTCGCTGAACTTCTGGATATTGTGCCCAATGGCTTGTCAACTGTGAGAAGATCTGTGAAGCCGTCGATTTTCATATGAACAACTTTAAATGCAGTTATGTCCTAACAAAAATGTTTGATCGCAAAAAGGATACAGTTGGGATCTCATCTTAAAATAGATTGGGATCTCACCTCGAAATGAGTAGCACGCAGTCGATATTCATATGGATTGGTAAAAAGGTGGTTAATATGCATGTGATAAAATCGATACCTTAATTCTAAACCTAGGTATGTGTAAAATGAAACTTTTACAGAAAACGCCTTTAAAGTTTGTAAGAATGTTACATCATATAGATTGCACTTATATGTAAAGTTAAAATATCCTAAATCTTCTAAATCATGTATTCAAAAACCGAATTGTTGGAAAAAGGTATTTTTCGAATAAACCGGAAACCGGTTTTCTGAAAATTTCAAGAATATGAACACTATAATTGTATCCAATGCAGAAAATTTTGTTCGGTCATTTCGTGTTTTATCGAAGTAGAAATTGCACAACGTTGATCTAGTTCTATTGCCGAGTCTCCAACGAAATAGATCTGAAGGAACTTATGATCTTCGTTTGGTAGTGGTAACATAGCGCCAGCTCGATGATGTATTTGCCTTGAATCTGAATGTGTGGAAGAGCAGTCTTAAGCAGTTTACACTTTGCTTAAGATATTCCTAGAATATTTAATTTCATTAAATATTATGTCTTCGTTTCTTTTATTTAAGCAACAAAAAGAAATAAAATGTTTTTGCGACCTATTTTAAGAAAGCGAAAACATTTTTTTCACTGAGCTAGGGTTTTACTCAGCTCCAGTAATACTATCTAAACTGCTTAACTACGTTTGTGCGTTTTTTTTCACTGTTCCACTGTGTAATGAGACGCCATTACCTTTTAACACGGATTGTTGCCGGTTGATCAACAACTTCGGCTCCGAATGACGGCATTTGAAAGCATATTTTTGTGTATTTGCCGGAAATGTTTTGATTAGATTGTATTTCGATAGAGAAAGGAATATGTCACAATTGCACTGGCGGATGAATCAAAACGGCAATTTCACCATGCCACCAGCGCAACATAAGCCGGGAGTTTCCGATTGTAACTTCAATGCACTGCAATGCTAGCATAAGACAGACAGCGATCCGATATCAACTCAGCGAAGATCTTTGTAGGAGATTGTGAAATCGTATTCAAAAGCAGCTTCTAGTAACATTTTGTCGAATTTGAGGTGGTGATTGTGCAGCGCGAAACTGTGCAATATGGGTACGTCTCCTTTCATTTTTTTGGCACGTTCCTTTTGAGTTTGATTATTACGGACGTTCTGACTTATTATAGCACGACGCGTACGTCGTCCAAAGTTTGATTGTCCAATAGGAGGCATAAGTCTAGCAAATAACTCTCCCTAAAAACAACCATGTCCTATTCCAAAAATCCAAATTTTTAGATTTTTTCCGAGTTTTCCATCAAGAATTTGTCTATTTTTCCATTAGGAATGACATGTCGGAATAATTATCTAAACTTTTTAGCAGTTACATCGTCCAAAACTATCAAATCATACGACAAAATGCTAAATTTCGTCGAAAAAAAATTGAACTTTCGAACTTTTTTTTGAATTTTTTAATTTTTCCATTCGAAAAATCATTCGCAATTATTGCACACAAAATTCCATACAAAAAATACATTTTCGGTTATTCCAATTTCCCGGCTTTTCCGGAGGATGTTCCCAAAATTTTCTCTCACCTAAAACTTCTTCTGGCAATTGTGAACAACAAAAAAAAAATATCAGCAAAATCGGTCCAGCCGTTCTTAATAGATGAATTACTATAAGAATTACTATTACACCATTTTTATATATGTAGATATTATTTATCTCGTTAAATTTTCCAACCAACATCAAAATCATGTGAAAACTGCAAAGTTTCGTCGATAAAAAATCAAATTTTTTGCGCTCTTTCGAAATTTTCGGTGTTTTTCGCTAATAATTTTCTATTTATGCATTCGAAAAGCCATTTCGTAACAATTACATTCTAATTTCCGGGCTTTTCCTAAGGATTTTCCCAACATATTCTGGCATAAAATATCCTGCCATCCATATCTTTCGATTTTTTCCTGGAATTTTCCGAGTTTTCCACCAAGATTTTTTATATTTTTCCCATTCGAAAAGTCATAGTTGTTCGAAATTGTTCACATTTACAACGCCCAAAATTTTCCATAATTTTCCATCCAAAATTTTCTATTTTTTCATTCAAAAACCGACAAAAATGTAATTTTCGATTTACCTCAAATCAGGCGATGAAATGCAAAATTTTGCCGAAAAAATTCAAATTTTTCGATTTCTTCGGAATTTTCCACCCAGAATTTTTCCCTTTTTCCATTCGGAAAGTCATTTCGGAATAATTAACCAAAAGTTTTCGCAAGTAACATCGTTCAAAACTATCAAATCGTACGACAAAAACCAAAATTTCGTCGAAAAATAGTATTAAAGTTTTTCGAATTTTTCCGGAATTTTCCGAATTTTCCAAAAAATTTTTTATTTTTCCATTCGAAAAATCATTCGTAACAATTGCACACAAAATTCCATACAAAAAGGCAATTTTCAGTTTTTCCAATTTTCCAGCTTTTCCGGAGCATTTTCCCAAAATTTTCTTCTACATAAACCTTCTCCTGGCAATTACGAACAACTGAAAAAAAATTTCAGCAAAATCGATCCAGCCGTTCTCAATTGATGAATTACTATACATTTTTGCCACCATTTTTATATATATAGACTAGTGGGCCCGGCAATGCTTCGCTATTGCATAATAACTTGTAATATATTTCACATTTAGGTCTACAAACTACTTTGAAAAATATGTTAATAATATGTTGAGTTTATTAACTTATGTAACTAATTTCAAGTGACTCCTTAACATGGAAGTTAACCAATTAAGTTTTATTGTTTTAAATTCTTAATATCATAGGCTCTATGAAGATAGTAAAAAGTTCATCATCAAAGTCATATCTTTCACACATCGGAAACAGACATTCCGTTAAAGATCAAAATTCATTTTTTAATTTTATCTGTAGTGGCGTCTGATTACTAACTATCTCTTTGGGCGTAAAAAACACTTTTGTGATGCCCTCTTCGCCTACTGAACGCCACTAAAAATTTCGTTTGAAGCATGCCTTTAGCCATAAAAACCTCTTTTGCCATGTCTTCTTCTCTCACATATCAAGAATATTCCCGAATACTATATTTGTATTGGACTCGCATTACCATTTTTTGAGATAATTCGGTCACCAATGTTTGGCTTAACAAAGTGATGGTCTCACGCGCTGTATGACATGTTACGCCGTTGTGTTGGAACCATTTTTCCTTAAAATAATGTTTAATGACATGATAAATAAAAAATTCAATTGATCGTCCACTGGTTCTAGTTCTTGAGTGTAGGCCAAGCAAGATCTTTAATCAGCATTTGCAGAGACCGAGTTGCTGAGAACGGCGTCCGTTCAAAAAATTCAAGACCTGTCACACTTACGTCTACAGCGTCGATGGCTTCTAGTAGCTGCTCAGATGCACCGTAAACTTCACAAAGGGCTCTATAAGGGCTCCATAAGTTTGGCGAACAGAACGCGCATTTTGAAAGCAAATTTGCAAGATTTGTAAACGTCGTTTTTGTGTAGTCTTTACATTGTGATTTCCAAAGTATACTGAAACGAAGTTTATTACACTTCATTAGTATGACAGATAGATTTACACTTCTACCTACCAGAAGTTCTATACGTCAAAAAAATACCCCATACATAGGTTACTTACAAAAGGTTGCTAATGTTACCCCTAACATACTATACAAATTTAAATTGTGCCCCAATCAAACAAAAGTTGTTTTCCAGTATAACTACAATGAATATTGCTTAATTTTTCTATCTATAGGATTTATTACCGATTCGCTCTCCTGAAAAGTAATTGAAAAATGCATACCTGTAAAGTAAATTAAAAACAAATCACTGTTTTAGTCTGCGCAGCTACTTTGTGTTCTCAACTGCCTGGTGTACGGACCATTATTTGATACAGTTTAAAAGCCAAATATTGAATTGCGTGGTAATCGATAATTCCTAGATAATTTCACTAAGAAACTATAAGTCTAAAATCAATTCCTAGTTCGCGCTGAGAAGCATGAAGATTAGCAATGAGCAACTATCGAAAACATCAGACCTATGGGCCGGCTCTAATTTGTACCTACCATTCCCATGTTTGGAGACCAAGACGAAGAGAATGGTACACTTTTGACATTGTCTGGAGTCCCGCCCAATATTCTGAAAAATGATTTTTTAAAACTTAATTTCTGTATGCCAACTCTCAGTGGCCATTACTTTTTAACCAATACATAGATTTGCTTCTGTAATAAATCATTTAGTTTGTTGGGAAGTCAGTTTTACGCAAAAGGTCTCAAAAAATACATATCCGAATTTTTCGATTTGTGCTCATTTAAAAACAAAAAAAATCTTTATCTGAAATCATCATGCTTCCCAGCGCGAGCTAGGAATTGATTTTAGACACAAAATTTATTGGTAAAATTTTTTAACAATTCAACGTAGATTCCGGTTTTGGTTACGATTACTGTTCATATCTCTAGGCGAACAGCAATATACTGTGGAATGTTGACAGTTTTAACCGTTTGTTTTAAAAATGTATGTAATTCATACTGCAACAACAACATATGTAACAAATCTCATCTTCATACCTCTGATAGTTCATGAGTTATAGCCCTTTTAATTTTCAAGTTGAATGGGCGGTGCCACGCTCCTTTATCCAATCACACCAAATATAGCCACCGACTATCAACAGGTCAACAGTACCACTTGGTAAATTTTTCGTATCAATCGATCTATTAAAAAAGCCGTTAGAGCGATTTTTGAAAAGAGGGGGTGGCACCGCCCACTTCCTCCCTGGATGTAATTAATACTGCTCCAACAACATATATACCAAATCTCATCTTCATGCCTCTGATAGTTCATGAAATATAGCCTTTTTAATTTTAAAGTTGTATGGGCGGTGCCACGCCCCTTTATCCAATCAGAACCAAATATAGCCTAAGACTATCTACAGGTCAACAGTACCTCATGGTAAAATTTTTGTATCAATCGATCTATTAGAAAAGCCATTAGAGCGATTTTTGAAAAGGGGGCGTGGCACCGCCCACTTTCATCCTGGCTGTAATTAATACTGCTCAAACAACATATATACCAAATCTCTACTTCATACCTCTGATAGTTCATGAAATATAGCCTTTTTAATTTTCAAGTTGTATGGGCGGTGCCACGCGCCTTTATCCAATTACAACCAAATGTAGTCAGGAACTCTCTACAGGTCAACAGTACCTCATGGTAAAATTTTTGTATCAATCGGTCTATTAGAAAAGCCGTCAGAGCGATATTTGAAAAAAGGGGCGTGGAGACGCCCACTTTTTGAAAAAATAAAACCTTTTAAACCTCACGGAGCCCGAGACCTTGCCAACGAATGCAAAACCGTGGAAATCGGTTCGTGCGTTCTGGAGTTATAGCGTCAGGAAGGAAAACCCGACTTATTTTTATATAATACAAATAATAGACAAATAATTTGCAATAAAATAATATTGCGACTATACTTTAAGATGTAAGCTATCCTATCTTTCAAGTTGGATCAAACCGAACACGGTGTGCAAATTTGATTCAAATCGGTTAAGTAGTTTAGGAGTCCATCGCGGACAAACAACGTGACACGTAATTTATATATATTTAGATATAAAATTGAATGTGTGTTTGTTTATTTATTTGTTTGTTTGTTTGTTTGTACCTTATAGGAAACCAAACCTCTGGACCGATCTTCCTGAAATTTTCACAGCATCTAACTGGGACTCTGGCATAACTTATAGGGTACTTTTTTTTCGACCACGCCCACTTTTACGCCCATTTTTTTAATCTATATATATAAAAGGCTTGGGTGGCTGACTGATTACTCCCCAGCCCAAACGGCTAAAGCTAGAACCGTGAAATTTAGAATATAGGTTCCTTTTATGACGTAGGCACGTACTAAGACGGGATTTTTGGAAATTCGGACTGCAAAGGGGTTAAATGGGCGTGGGACCGCTCCATACAACTCGAATTTTCAAATGAATGTATCTTTTAAGCCATAATAGGTTCGAAGTCAAGATTTGGTACGTATATTGGACGTATAAGAAAAAATATTTTGTTTAAGGAACGTGGGCGGTGCCACGCCCCTTTTTAGTTATAGTTATATAGTTATATAGTTTAGTTATATAGTTATATTGGCCAAATAAATGGTCCGATTGTAATTATATTTTCTTTGTGTGATATTGCCCATAGGACGTTCATCATAGGCTACATGGAAACATATTAAGACAAAGGGGCGTGGCACCGCCCACTCAAGCCTCAATTTCAATCGGTCATATCTCAAGAGCCATTAGGGGTATGTAGATGAGATTTGCTACATATGTTACTGATACGAAGACGAACCCGTCTCGCTGAAAAATGGGCGGTGCCACGCCCTATTTTAAAAAATCGTTATCTTGGCGAAACAAATGGACCGATTGCAATGAAATTTGGACTGTGTAGTACTATCCGTAGGGTCTCTATCATAGGCTACATGAAAACAAACCTAGACAAAGGGGCGTGGCACCGCCCACACAAACCAAAATTTGAAGCGGTCATATATCGCGAGCCATTAAAGGTATGAAGATGAGATTTGCTACATAAGTAAATGGTACATGGGGGATTACGTCACGCTGGGAAATCGGCAATGCCACGCCCCTTTTGAAACAATTGTTATGTCGGTCATATAAGTAGAACTATTGTAATTACAATTTCGTATATTTCAAATTGGTTAACTAACTGATTGGGTGAAATGGCTGTAGATACGATGATGAAATTTGGGGTAGTTGTTCTCCTTTTCGAGTACACGTCAGCTAAGAATGGATTTTGGGTGTAAACATTACCAATAAGGGATAAACTCAGACGAATCGGTTTAAGCTTTAATCGCGAAAATTGATATGGACATGCTAACTTTCAAATTGGATTGAAGGTTTTTTTCGAAATCCGTAATTTCTGGGTAAAAAATATCGAAAAGGGATGTAATTATGATAATTTTATGGGCTTGTTCCCTATGGAATTAGAACGAAGCAAGGAGGGTTTTAGAAGTTCTTACCTTTTAGGGGCAAAAAGGCCGAAAATGAATAAAACTGGTACTAAACGGCTAAAGGATTAGACTTAAAAATTGAAATGAATGTTTTAGTTGTACAATGTTAATTAATTTTTCGAAATTCGTTCTTAAGTTGTAAAAATACTGAAAAGCAATTAAACTGGTACAATCGCCCAGACCAAATAACTAAAAGTAGAGCTACGAAAATGTATTTAGCATTGCTCCCTATAGAATTAGATACCCGCCAGATGGTGTATTCAGAAATTTGAACATTGCGAGTGAAAAAAACAGAAAGGGGATATAACTGGTACCATCGCCCAGACCAAACGTCTTAAGATATTATCGTATATGTGCATAGAATTAAAGGGGACCACTCAATTATAGTTTTAGGGATCAAAAGGATTAAAGCGGTACAATCACTCAGACAAATGGGATAAAGCTACAATCACATAAATTTGTGTCCGTTAGTCTTATGAAACGTTTGCATTTTATTTGTATTGATTACATTCTTAAGAAGTTTCATTGTAGGTACGGGTGAAGCAAAGCGAGCCGGGAAAGCTAGTACTTTTATATTTTTATGTATGTTTAAATTTTTTTGTTATTAAAAGTGAAATATATTTATTATTAATAGCCTACGAACGTGATTAAGTTCCCCCTTATTATTTTATTATGTTGCCTTTCAAATCGTACTCTGTCTTTATCCTTAATTCATTTCACTTCATTCACTTTCTAATTTAACAAAGTAAATTCCTTAATTTAAACCAAATTCATCAGCTCTCACATTACCTCACTGTGTGCGTGTCGTATGCTCTCATTTGCTAGCAATTACAAACGTAATAAAGCGTTTCAACTGTATGCGTTACATTGTGTGTGCCTATGGTAAGCCTCTTAGAACCTGGAGCCTTGTCTGAGGTTTAACACACACATACAAATGTATGTATATGAAAGTCTAACAACTACATACAATGACACATAGTCCTACTATCAGTCAGATACGAGTATTACACGCAAACACGATTAAAATTACATGACACCATCAGCAAAATTTATTCAGAGGGAAGGGGACTATCTCCAGTCTCAGTATCTGTATCGAGCGAGATATCCAAATCAGCATCTCATCTAAGCAGACATTTACTTTAATGTATATTTGAACAATTCTGCTAAGCTAAGAGACGTAAGGCAGACAAAAGTGAACATTCCGTCTTTTTTTTTTGTTTGCGACAAAGAAAAACTTTGAAATTTTCCAATTGCAATGGCCTCCAACCACAGAGATGGTATGGTAGTAGGGTGAGGGAACTGAGACAGCATAAACGGTATTTGCCATTAAGCTCAATAAGACAGCAGCCAGAACTGGAACAAAAAAAAAATAGAAAGAAAAATCACACAGACAAATGAATTGGAAGGCAGTAGAAATTAACGCAGATCATATTGACTTGAAGTGTTTGCAATTCAAAATCGATACCTTTACGATTTTAATTGGAGAGCACTTGAAATGATGCTTAACTGCAAGAGATAGAGAAGGGGAAACCGAGTAAATGAGAGAGATTAATCGTTTCAAGCCAGGCGAAGGACTGACTGAATTTTTAAGAGGGCAACAAAGTAATCATTTACGTTTAAGTATAGGAGACACAAATATGGAATCAATACAGCTGAAGGATGAACTTATATATTTGTTATATTAAGTTATTCAATGTTTTTTATTTGACTTAATATTAAATTTTAACCTAGAAACTGTTTACTAAAATAAAATTTTAATCTCAACATTCTCTCATATAACCTGAGCACCAATTTTCTGCCATGTTTTATGAACTTCAACCGCTTTATGCATCAGGGCCATATAAATTATTGCTGCTCGTATATTAAAATAACTTATACATATATTCTTTCTTGTATCTTTAATAACCTACCCAAGAAAATATGACTTTAATTCCCATTTCTCCCCGTGTTAAAATAAAAATTCTTAAATTCCAACTTCATGGCAAAATATTGCACAAAATTATAGGGGGAATTGTTTTAAATCTCAGTGGGGATTTTCGTATTTTGCTCCTCGTCTTTAAGTATTTCACTGTGAGCACTTATGCACATATTCGTTGGCGGTACTTATTTCCATTTCACTTTTCACGCAAGTGGAAAAAAATGTTTAATTTATTTTCTACGATTTTCTGTTGTGCCAAACCAAGGTGAACTAAAATCAGAAAAAAAGTATGATACGAAATGAAATGCAAATTAAAACGACGTTGCATATGTAGGGATAGGTGCAAACATCTCAGAGAAATACTTGCAATTAAAACACAAATTGTAGGGAATTTAAAGGAAATTGTTTTTAAAGTTAAAAAAGGTGGACTATTGTTAAAAAAGTTTATGCGAACATTTCCTCATAAACAATTTATCAGTAGCAACCAATGTTAAACTTAATTTTTATAAGAAAAAACTTTCATTAATGAAAAATTTACAAGAAAAATAATTATAAAGATAACACAGTGCAACAGCCAATCTGGGGTTTGAAAATGTTTTTCTCAAGGGTTTTGAATTCCTAGGACAAACTATTTTCATAGATTTTCCTCTATAACTCCAAAATTCTGGCCATATATGGGCTGTCTCATCTGTGATAAACTGTGATCATTGCTGATGATACGGAATGATGACCCCGACCAAAGAATATACTGTAGCGAGTTTGCAAAAAGTAATCGATTCATATGTGTGTATGTACAACGTATGAGTAATATTAATTAATGCGTATTTAGTATTAATCTTACGCACACCATTCCCATATTGTGAATTTGTAATTTTAAAAACAAAGTGCAACAGCCAATCTGGAGGATGAGAAATTCGAAGTCAGGGTGAAGGTACTAGGTAAGTACAGTAAAACCCCCAAAAGATTTTGAGTTCTCTAGCCAAAGTTTCTTCATACATTTTCCTTATTACTTCAAATTTTTGGCCATATATGGGCTGTCTGGTCTGTGATAAACTGTGATAATTGCTGATGAAACTGAATGACGATCCTGACCACAGAATATACTGTATTGAGTTTGCATTAGTTACTCAATTCATATGCATATACAACGTATGAGAAATAATAATTTTATGCGGATTTTATATAATAAGATGCACATCGATGCCATATTGTGAATTTGCTTGATTCATATGTATATACAACGTATGAGTAATATTAATTTTATGCAGATTTAATATTAATCATACGCACATCATAAAACTGTGCGACAGACAATATGGAGGGTGAGCAATTTCAAGTTAGGGCGACGGTACTACGTCAGTATAGTAAAACCCATAAATTTTCCCCAATAACTCCAAATTTCTGGCCAAAGTATGTACTGTTCTGTAAGTATGTAGCGTATTTGCACGCGATTCATATCTATATACAACGTATGGGTAATATTATAGGCCGTCTTATCTGTGATAAAACGGTCATTGCTTATGATATTCTATGACGACCCTGGCCAAAGTACATACTGTACGGTACGTATGTAGCGAGTTTGTACTCGAATAATATGAATGTATAACGTATGAGTAATATTAATTTTATGCGGATATTATATTAATCATACGCACATCATTCTCATATTTTGAATTTGTGGTTAAATTAATTTGTGGTTTGTGGTTTCCGAGTCCGGCTTACGGTACTATGTCAGTATAGTAAAACTCCCAAAGGGTTTGGCGTTCTCTATAATTCTTTTGAAGAATGAAATGAGAAATCGTCCCCTTAATATAACAAAAGTGTATGTGCTCATACACCATTATTTTTTTATTGCATATTTAGAATCTCCATCATTGATTCTATGCCTGGTCAAAATTTCGTCAAAATCTACTTCCACAAAGTGCGTCAAAAGGTCACTGGAAATAGTGTATAATTTCTTTTTCAAAAATTTCATAGACATTCGATTTGACGAAAACTTTAAACTCGATTTTCTCAAAACACCAAAAAAATTATACACTATTGTTTTATTAAGGGGACGAGTTAGAGCTGAAAAACAATGCGAACATACATCAAAATAAGCAAAAACCAGTAAGATAGTTTCAGTCGCGAAGCCCGACTTACATATCCCCTCACGCTCAGTAACACATAAAATTTTCTAGCACATTGATATTATAACTCGATTTATAAAGTGGGCGGAGTGGTACATTTGTATGAGAGGTACCAGAAGGGGCGTGGCTAGACTTCCAGTTTTTTCTCCAAAACCTTATCCTGATTTAGCTTTACTAAATACAGAATTTGGGAACGATAGCGTTTTGGTTGCATTGATATTATTACTCCATTTCTACATAGAGCGGAGTGATACATTTTTATGAGAGAGACCAGAAGGGGGGACCGGCCGGCATAGTGGTTAGAACACGCGACTACTATGCGGGAGATCACCAGTTCAACCCCTGGCTCCAGTCATCTTAATAAAAAAGAAAAAATTTCTTTCATTGTCGGCTCCCCTTGAATGTTGTTGACAGCAACTTCGCAGTATATATTCACATGAAGACTTATCCGCTTGGATATGTTCTCCAAATTATAATAATTTAACTTCCTTGTCACTGTTATAACTTGTAATATGCCTAGCTCAATCTAGCAGAATTTGTATTGGCTTCTTTGTCAATATGAAAGAAAACAACCGTTTAACGGTATTAACTTATGGACTTTTATTCTCGTCTATGCTCTTAGTTCGACTGACTTTTCATGTCCGTCGAGATGTTATAATTCTTATATTAAACTTAACTTATTACTTAACTCAAACATCTCTTATAATAACTTAAACTATGCTAAATAGAGTATATTTATATATATATACTTGTATATATATGACTATATGTGCCGAGTAATCGGCAGTCTAGTAAGAGCTTCTTAAACAGTGACGTTCGCATTCGTCAATAAACAAGTAGGTGCCGTTACATGGGGTGTAAAGGGAAATTAAGTTTTTTTTACCAGAAGGGGGGTGGCTAGACTTCCAGTTTTTTTACATTTGTAGAGGAGCTACCGAAAGGGGCGTGCTTGACTTCCAGGTTATTCTCCAAAACTTTATGCTGTTATAGTTTTACTAAATATAGAATTTGAGAACGATTTATAAAGTGGTAGGAATGATATATTTGTATGGAAGGTACCAGAAGGGGCGTGGCCATGTAGCCCATTTACAGTACCGTAAATAGTTTTGCGGAAATATTGACTCGTTTAAAGTTTCAAATCATTTGGTTGCGTCTTTCGAAAGTTATCGAGCGTACCAATGGCGGACAGACGGACAGACAGATGGACATGAATCAAACGAATTAAAAAGTCATGAATCGAATTTTCAAAGAAACTTAGGGTTTAGACCTACTTGACTTCTACTATGTGTTACACTTTTGGATCGTATCAAATGATATATAATATATTGATATAGGGTACACAACTTAAAGGTCATACAAAAAGTTTAACCTGAGAACGCAAACCCTTTGGGTATTCACCCTCAGTGGGACTCCGTTAAAATATATGTATAGGGAAGCGGCTGCGATCTCTGGAGGAAAGTAACACATCCCTTATATCCCCTTTGATGCCTCCTCTTTGGACTTGACTTCTTTCCGCTTACAAAACGATTTTATAGTTCTTTCTTTCATTTGTCAAAGTGATATATACCCTGACACCTGTGGACGACGATTTTAGAATTCCCAGACTTACTAAGGCTTCAGACTTCCAGACCTGAATTTTATAGACGAATCCGAATGTCAGCTGTTTGACCAGCTTTCAAGTTGTTGTTGACAACATCTAGGGGGCCGCTGATGAATCGAATGCTGGCCTTTCGCGTGACATACTTACACTGTATAACATTTTTCAGCTCATTGATTCCGGACTTAATTCTGAGCACTGCACGTAAAAGTAGCCCCAAAAAGAAGAAGTTCTGCATCATTCGTTTTGTCAAGTTACATGCCATAACAACTTTAGTTTATCTGCAGCAAACATCCTTTCACTGAGAAATGTGCCACAAAAACCATCTCCTACCACAAAGCTCACATTCCCTTTGGAAACAATCCTTTAAAACAACCCATTTAAATAAATAACTACCACTTAACCTACACAATCCGCACATATAATTATGCCGCTGGGGCAACAAATACAAAACAAAAAATATAAGTAAAACTTCTCTCTGTGCCAAAAAGGAAAGTGATCTGTGTTTCTCTGTTAAGTTCGTTGTGATGATTTCCATTTCACAATTTGATGGCAATAAAGTATTAAGTGTCCTCAAAAGCCCATAACTTTTGCTACTATACAAATGTCACATCACACTAAGGTAAAAGGATCCAAATCCCCATGAGTTATAGAAAAAAAATGAAAGTGCTAGCCCTCTCTCATCACAGATATACTCACACACATTGCCATC
This sequence comes from Muscina levida, assembly GCA_964034835.1. Lineage (NCBI taxonomy): Eukaryota > Metazoa > Arthropoda > Insecta > Diptera > Muscidae > Muscina > Muscina levida. The sequence goes on from OZ035884.1 coordinate 88,618,280, forward strand.
ATTATGAGACTACTTGACAAGTTGTGAATTTTATAAAGTGGCTAGATAGGAGGGGGAAAAAATACATAAATAAGTGTAATTATAAAATTGTTCAAGTACGAGTACTTTACATATAAATAAATGTACCCACACCCAACACACAGAGTATGTGTCTCCACGCATAAATCTGTGTGAGTGTGTGTTTGTGTGTGAGCCCGTGCCGACTAACAACTCAAGTCCTTTCGTGGCAATATATATAAATTTGTCAGTGGCTGTGTGCGAGTGTGTGGTATTGTCTGCTGATATGATTTTGCTCTCACTTGTACACATGTGCGTGTGAATGTGTATTGCTGCAATTGTTAAGTATTTATAGAGCAAATGAATGTTAAGCAAAGTATGCACTACATAACTTTTGAGGTATTTTGCACACAAAAAAGAAGAAGAAATAAAAAATACATTAGAAATCTATACATATATTTATAAAAATACATATGAAGATGAATTGCTATAGTCGTAGCGAGGAGAAGGGAGTCTTTTTTTATCAGAGCATATGTGTAGAGTTAGAGTTATTTTTGGCCAATAGTGTCAAATATTGATGTGGCCTATGTAAGTAGTAAAAATATACTAAAGTAGTAAAAAGAACGCCCAATCAAAAAAAAAACATTGAAATCAACTGATCAACTTACCAAAAGCCTATCGCATTTCGTTAATAAAATCCCTATATTTGATCACAGCACTTAAATTCAAAACATTGATTTTGATTTTTCTTTTTGCATTTCAGCTGACGATATAAAGAAATAGGAGCCCAAAAAACAACAAACTATAATTTGGAAATTTTACAAATTATACAATTTTCAATTTTAAATATATTTTGAATTATGAATTGAATTTGTAGGAAACCCTTCATTTCCTTTAATCTGAACAATTTTAATGTTATCAAAATTCTTCAAATTGCTTAAGATTTCTTTAATTTGACATGTTGATATCAGCATGCATTTCATGCAGCTGAAGAAATAAAATGAACCCTGTCTGTTAACGACGACGATTTTATATTCATATATGATGCGAGCACTTTGCCACTAAATATTGAACAAGTTGAGACTAGTTTACAAAAACTTTTGTATGTTCTTGAATCAAAATATGTTACGGACTAATGTCGTCAAATTACAACAGAAACATAATTTTTTTTTATTATGTTTTTCGCCCGGGTAGTCACCCTGTATTGGGCTTATCTTAACATAGAGCATTCTGATCAAGCCTAAACGTGTCATTATTTTAAAGTAAACTATGTGGTGTATAACTGTTCTAAACAAAGTTTTTGAAAATGTTTACATATATTGGACAAAAGAACATGTAAAAACAAATATTTTCTTGAACTTGATTATACAAAAAAAATTTTTTTTAGAAAATGTATTTCTTGTCGTTAAAGTGTTAAAAAGAATATAATTAATTGAAAAATATGTCATTAGTTAAAAAAATATAAATAAATTGTATGGTATAATTTGCATGAAAATATGGTACAAAACCAAAAAGTACTTAAATTTACCCAAAATTTACTTTCATTCTCAGAAGTACATTAATTGTACCAAGAAGTACATCTAATCTACCAATAATTACATTTACCGGCCCCAATAGTACTTTCTACAAAACAAGTAAGATAGTTTCAGTAGGGTTAATTGACTAACATATACCCTTAAAAAAACTTAATTTCCCTTTGCACCCCATGAATGAGGTATGGGATAGCTTCCCGCGTTGTTGTGAAATAACACGCTTTCTATTTTTAGATTCACAACTAACGGCACCTACTTGTTTATCGACGAATGCGAACGTCACTGTTTGAGAAGCTCTTACTAGACACGACTATTGAATCGACGCTTAATACTGCGAAGTTGCTGTCAACAAGAAGGGGAGCCGACAATGAAAGAAAAATTTTTTTTTTCTTTTTTTAAGATGACTGGAGCCAGGTTTGAACCTGCGATCTCCCGCATGGTAGTCGCGTGTTCTAACCACTATGCCACGGCCGGTCCACGGCCCTTACCCTCAGTAAAAACATAAAATTTGCTAATATAAAACTTTTAGGTATTCTGGGAGGGGCTGAAGTGCAGAATATGGGGCGGGAGCCCGATTATTGCCATTGTCTTCGTGTTGGTCCCCAAACATCGGAAAATGGGCCCCTTTCGGTTCTATGATGACCCCCCATGTACTCAATCCAACGATGTTATTTTTAAGTTCCTACGGGTCTCCTGGACCGAGCCATTTAAAAATCCGGGAGATACCAAACAAAAAAAATAATTTTAAAAAAATCGCGAATAATTTTTGCCTGAGGCGCTATTAATCCCTACATATCCATGTTCACTCTAATTTACAAAAAAAAAATATTTTTCCCGGGATATACCAAAAAAAATATTTTTATTTTAATAATTTTGCCTGCGGCGCTTTTACTCCTAACATATCCATTTTCACTATAATTTACAAAAAAAAAATATTTTTCCCGGAATATACCAAAAAGACAAATTTTTACCTGCGGCGCTACCCCACCCATCTCAAAACATAGCTTTTTTTAAATATTTTTAAAATTTTTCTTAATTTTTTCCACTTTTATCCTTTTTTTAATCAATTTTCTCTTTTTAAATATTTCTTATTGGACTTTTTCTTGATTTTTTCAAATATTTCTTGAAATTGTCCATTTCTTTCCTTAATTTTTTTTCTCAATATTCTTTTTTTAATTAAAAAGCCTTAAAAATAAAAAAAAAATTCAAAATTTTCACACCTTTTTGATGACATTTTATTCTTCTATGGAATTTTACAATTCGTTTCCTTAAATTATTTTAATTTTCCATTATTTTTCTCCATTTTTTTTTTAATTTTTTACGGGGTTTTTGCAGGAAATTTTTTATTTTTATTTTTTTCTATTTTTTTTTTTAGAATTTTTCAATTTATTTCCTTAAATTTTTTTAACTCTTTCCATGATTTTTTCAAATTTTTTTTTGGTATATCCCGGAAATTTCTGGCTCTAACTCGACCCGTAGGAACACCACCGTTGGATTCGTCTCGAAAGTATCTTTCAGTTGAGTACCCACACATGGGGGGTTATTATAGAACCCAAGAGGCTCCTTCTTTGGGCCCCAGAAAGTTATCGTGAGTACCAGCCGGACAGACAGAAAGGCGAACATGGATGAACGACTTGGTTAAAAAAACCCAGGGTCGAAAGTGACTTCTTCTACGTGTTACACTTATGGGTCGTATCAAATGATATATACCCTCCTACTCGTAAGTTGAGGTTATAAAGAGTACTTTTATTGTATTCTTCCAAACAATATTTTTATTCTAGTACTTTTGTTGTACCAAAGTTCTTTGATAGTACTGAATTGTACTATTATTCTTCCACAAAGTACTTTTATTGTACCTAAAACCACATATTATCTTTCAAAAAGTACTTTTATTGTACCATGAAGTACTATTATTGTTCCAAAACCTAATTTTTATACCAAAAGGTACTTTTATTGCACCACACAGTTCTTTTGTCTACAAAAACCTAACTTTGTTGTACCAAAAATTGGGGGGTTTCTACCAAAAAGTGCTTTAGTACTACCAAAAAATAAAATTTAATCGATCAACAATTATTATATTTGTATCAAAATGTACATTATTGTACCGAAAAATATCTTTATTGTTCCAAAATTTTCTATAATTGTATCAAAAAAGTACGGTTATTGTCTGAAATAGTACCTTTTTAGTACCAAAAGTACTCTAATTATACTCGAAACACTATTACTAAACACTTCTACTTTACAAAAACTACTTTTATTGTACCAAAAAGTACTTCAGTTGTACCAATTCAATCTGAAAGTACTCGTACTTGAATTCCACTTAATAGTACCAAAAGTACCAAAAAGTATGTTTAATCTAACAAAAAGTAATTTTATTGTCCCATAAAGTTCTTTTGCCGTATCAATGAGTACTTTCATTGTGCACAAAGGAACTTTTGTTCTACCAAAAAATACTTTTATATTACCACAAAGTGCTTTCATGGCGATAAAAAGTACTTTTATTACACCAAAAAGTACTTTTTGTACCAAGAACTGCTTTACTCGTTCTAAAAGTATTTTTATTGTATCAGCGAGTACATTCAATATACCAACCAGTACAGAAATTTCAGTCAGGTAAATTGACTGATAAATACCATCACCCAATATAAGATATTGTTTTAGTCTTGAGTTGTTGAAAATAATAGATTTTTAATAAAATTAAAAATACTTATATATTATTTTGTATCTGCTTGTGGAGAAAATCCGTATTTGTACAGGAGGTTTAATTAGGGCCAGTATAACTTGTCTGATTTTTTTCCTTAAATCAACGTTTAATGAACTCTTACCTTGGCAAAAAATTGTCTGAATTCAGTGTACATACAAAAATGATATGTATGTAAAAGGGAAAATATCGGTTATTTATGTGGGAGGTGCCATAAGGGATGCGTCAAATAGTTACGATTTCTTATATTTTGCCACCAAATTAACTGACCAAATTCGATTTTCCCTTAAGTGCCGGTTTAGAAGTTATGGGAGAAATAGTTTTTTTTTTAAATTAGGTAATTTTCTATGGGAGGTACCAGAAGGAGTGATCCGATATAATCCATATTGATTCTTGATTCAAATTTTCATAAGCGAACATCGTATGGGCGACCAAAACTCCGTTGGAAAGAACAGGTTACTGAGAACCTTACAGAACTCGGTGTGACTAACTGGAGAAGAAGCGCAGAAGATCGAGGCGCTTATAATATTTTTCTACGTGCGGTATATAATCCACAAGGATTGCATAGAAGTACCAGCTAAGTAAGTAAGTAAGACCATCGTACGCAAAATTTGAGTGAATTCAGTTTACTTACAAAAAAGATATGTATGTAAAACAATGATGTCAATTCGGTCATTTGTATGGGAGTTACCAGAAGGGGTGTGGCAAAGGTTTCGGTTTTCATAAGGTTTGTCTACTATTGCAAGATCAATGATCTGACCAAATTTAAATATCCTCCGATAGTCTGTTTGGCAGTTATGGAAGAAATATTAATAACACAAGGGAACAAAATGGAACTTTTTGAGTGTTGTTTGGAATTCTATAGCAGTTTTTTACTAATTTGAGGTCGCTGATTTCAAATCTAATCTCCATTTTTCTCCATCAGCTCGAATTTTTAAGTTACAGGCACTAAACGTATTTTCGCCTTTTTTTCAAAAAATTATAGTTCAAAAATCATAATTTTTTTTTTCATAAGCCGGATTTTAAATTTTGTTTTTTTTAAAGATATCGTTGTTACCTTTGAACAAAATCAAATTTTTTAATATCTCAAAAAAATAACTGAGTAGAGGCACTTTTATCAAAAAAAAAAAAATTACACATTTTAATTTCTTCACGCTGAAAGTTAATCGGTTGGGGGGGGGGGCAAATTGTTTCTTTTCATTAGCTTTATTGAATATCATATTAAAGTAGCTTTCTAAAACATGTATGTACATAATAATCGATTGAAAATTGAATGAGTTATGCTTAGTTCGGTGATAACAGATTTTTCCAATTTTTTTGTTTCTACCCAAAAAAAATTAAAATTTTGTATTTTTAAAAATCATGACAAATTTGCAATTTTATTTATAGTTTAATTACAGTTTTGCCTCCTATTACAATATTAATTAACTGACCAAACTTAATTAATCGGCAGGTTTTCAATTTGGAAGTTAAGGGAAGAAATATTAATTTTCCAAAATAGGTCATTTTGTATGGGAGGTACCAGAAGGGGTGATCCGATATAGTGCAACTTCATTCCTGATTCATAACCGTATAACTTACGCATAGTTTGACTGAATTCAGTGTACTTATAAAAAAGATAGGTATGTAAGACTATTGGGGTAAGTAAGGTCATTTATATGGGAGGTACCAGAAGGGGTATGGCAACGGTTTCGGTTTTTTTAGGGTTTGTCTACTTTTGCGAGATAAATAAACTGACCAAATTAAAATATCCTATTAATTATCCAAAAATAGTTAAATTTGTATGGGAGGTACCAGAAGGGGTGGGGCTATTTCGCCTATTTACAATCCCATAAGTTCATTTCGAAAAATATTAATACTGATAAATTTTCATAACGATCCGTTAAGGTTTACTCGAGTTATCCTGCCCACCAACCACACATAGCATAATCATCTTAAAAAATCCTGAAACGAATTTGGTCTTAAGATACTTGGGGTCTAACTCGTCTCGCGCGATTTTTTTAAAAATAATTTTTGCCTGCGTCGCTACTAAACCCAACATATCCATTTCCACTCAAATTTACAAAAAAAACAAAATTTTCCCGGAATTTACCAAAAAGAATTTTTTTTTAAAAAATCCCGCGATTTTTTTAAAAATAATTTTTGCCTGCGGCGCTTTTACGCCCAATATATTCACTTTCACTTTAATTTACAAAAAAAAAAATAATTTTCCCGGAATATACCAGCGGCGCTACTGCAACAATCTCAACCGTTACAACTCTAATTTAAAAAACAAATAATATTTTAAAGGGAAATATCAAAAAAAAAAAATTATAATTACAATACATAGATTTTTTTTAAATATTTTTCACATTTTTCTTAATTTTTTCCACTTTTATCCTTTTTTTAATCAATTTAATTTATTTCAATTTATTATTATTCTAATTTTCCATGATTTTTCCCCATTTTTTTAAATTTTTTTACGGGGTTTTTCAGAAAAATTATTTATTTTAAAAATCGAGCGGGTTTTAGGTTTTCTATTTTTTTTAGAATTTTTCAATTTTTTTTTGTTATATCCCGGAAATTTAAATGGCTCTAACTCGGTCCAGGATACCCGTAGGAACTTAAAACTAACATCGTTGGATTCGTCTCGAAAATATCTTTCATTTGAGTACCCACACGTTAGGGGTCATCATAGAACCCAAGGGGCACCTTTTTTTGGCATCCCCGGGCCACCAGGCCCTAGCGCCAACTTTAAACCCGATTTTCGTGTTTTGGGGCGAATTTGGGGGGGGGCGGCATTTTTTTTTTTTTTTGGACTCCCACCCCATATTCTGCACTTTTGCCCAAATGATATATACCCTCATCCCTAAGGGTGATGGTGTAAAAAGTACTACTAGTAATGTAACAAAAAGTACAATAAGAACTTTAAATATACAAAAGTGTAGAGAAATGGCTATTTATACCTCTATCCCTATGATTAAGAAAATACTTAAAAATTATCAAATTGGTTAACTTATCTTTAACTATTTATTCATGGATTTATTTAAAATATGATGTGTTTGTAAATTTGTATACTGTCAAATCTTGATAAGACTGTAGTAACATCTTGCATTGCGGTCCCTGCCATCATATCAGCCTAGTAAGATGACGACTTTTATTTCAGTTGGTTGCATTCATAAGTTTACTGTAATATCACATAAATTTTCCTAATTTTCTCCTTTAAACAAATTTCCATAATTTCCACTTAATACCTTTGCATTCAAACTCACTGTAAATACACATTTTATTTGCACTAATTTGTATGAGTGCCATATGGCACACACACACATGCAAAACATTATCGCCCAACCACACTTTTACATTTGTGCAAATGCACATATGTGCATCTCTCTTTCCTCCTCTCTGTGTCCTGTACCCCTCACTCTGAGCGTGGTTTCAGTGGTTTACTTATGCCAAAAGAAGATTACTACTACCTCGACAGTTATTTAAACAGTTTTGCATCCAGTAAATATAGAGAAATTTTTGGGGAAACTACAATTGCAAATATTATGTAGTGTTAGTATTTTGTTGTTGTTGTTGCTGTTTTTCTTTCCACTTGCACATATTTTTGGGTTTTGGCTTTTGATTTCATCATGTAAAGTTGTGGAGCGGCAAAGTGTTGTATTCAGCATTCCATTAAGGCAGAGAAAATAGAGAAATACTACATATACTGTGAAATAAACTAGAAATCATCATCATCAAAATGTGGTAGAGAATACTAATACTTATATGTAGTATAAGTATACTTAGATGTATGTGAGAGTTTGAGTGTTTGGCAAATGTGTATAGATGCATGTGTGTTTGAGTGTGTGTGTGTGTGTGTGTGTTTGGATATGTGGTGGTACTAATACACATTTACAACATTTTAATGTTAATACTTTCACTTGGCATTTGTTTGTTGCAAGTAATTACTTTTAGATTTTATGTGTTACTCGTACATTGTACAGGCAAGGCGAGGCGTTCACATTTTTATGGGACAGTAAATTGGACAGTGGTCAAAAATTGGGTATGGCAAACTGTAAAAATTGATGCAAACTACTATAAAATTCAATAGATATCATGCAAAATATTTAAAATTTCTTCAGCAAGTTTTTGTTTGGAAGGGACAAGAAATGTCTTCAATAACTTTTGCAATCTTTACCGAAATACAAAATTCCTTGGGGTGGAAGTCCTTTTTGTATAAAGGACGATAATGAAGGTATGATAATGAAAATATCATTAAATGAAAAAAAAATTCCTTACCATATCATCATAACGTCTTTCATTTTAACCCCAAGATCTTGAGCAAGGTCATCCTTTTTCAAATTCGTAAAAATTTAGTCAAATTTCCCTTAAAATTTTGCTAATTTTCGCCCACTGTTCCTTTGCCCAGCATAATGCTTACCTAAGCAATCATGTTTGTTTGTTTGTTTTTGTTGTTGCTTCAGCCGCTGCTGTTTGTGTTAACACTTAGCCTTATGCGAAGGAGAAAGTGAAGTGAAATGAATGTAAACATTATGGTTAAAGCATGACCAAGCTAAGAGAAGGTATACTGGTCCAGTCACATCATATTCCTGTACATATAACACTGACGAGTATAAAGTGAACATAATGGCTATTTGGCCGGCTGGCTAGGCTGTAAAATGTTAACAACACGAGGCGTATTTTATTGCCTCACCACTACATGATCAGCAATATAAATACATAGATGGAAACTTTCCTACTCCTTCTCACTTTAGCTGTTATAGTACAAAGACTATGGATGTGCTGTATTTTTTTGGACATTCAATTCTATTCAATGTTATGAATAGCACACATACACACACACACTCCCCGTGCTGGCTATAAAATTAGGCATGTCCTGGCTCCACCAATGTCTAATCATTTTCGCCACTTGCATTATCATCATGCCATCGTGTCTTGTTCTTGTTGGTAATGTATGAGCTCAATACAATCGGCATTGTGTAATTACATAAAACGCCCCTTGTGCATCGGTGAGCATTACGTTTGTTTTACTAGTTTTTTTTTTGTAGGATTTAGTGTTTAGAGTTTTTGTTGCCACTCGTCCGAGGGACTAGAGCATGTCCTTTTAACTAATCCTAGTCCTTGTAAAAATTGGGCATACAAGCTATTTCAACTGGAGATGGAATTGGTCATAGCGGTGTGAGAGGATTATACGAGGTTGGTGCTAAAATAGTCATTAGAAATGAGTATTAAATTTCGAAGAAGGCAAGCATGAAATAAAAAAGGATTTTTATTTCAATAAATAGCAGTTTAACTGTAGAAAAAAGTACTATTATTTCACTAAAAATGCTATGATGATATGAAAAAGGACATTAATTGTACTAACAAAATGAATTTTACAGTACCAAAAAATACTTTAGATATACCAAAAATACTAATGTTCTACCAAAAGTACTTAAGTTGTACCACACAGTACTTTAATGGTACCAATAACAACTATAATTGTTTTTGCTATACTATTGCTATAATTGCTATACTATTTTTAACGATAAGTTATTTTAATTGTTTTAAAAAGTACTTTTATTCCACCAAAAAGTACTTCCGTAGTATCGCAAAGTACTTTTATTTGACAAAAAATAACTTTTGTTGTATCAACAAGAACATTTATTCTACCAAAAGGTACTTTAATTTGTCCAAAAAATATTTTTATTTAAGCAAAACTTACTTAGATTATACCAAAAAGTACTTTTATTAGTAATTCAACAAGTACTTTTGTTCTATCGAAAAGTACCTTTTTTGTTCCAAAAAGTACTTTTCTTGTACCAAAAAGTACTTTTCTTGATCCAAAAACTGCTTTTACTCCACTAAAAAGTATGGTAGTTGTAACAAAAAGTTCTTTATTCTGCGACAAAGTATTTTAGTTGTACCAAAAAGTACTGTTATTGTACTAAAAAGGACTTTTATTGTACCAAAGGTACATTTGTTCTGCCAAAAAGTACTTTTAATGTATCAAAAAGTAGTTTTGTTGTGGCCAATAGTTAGTCTAAAAAGTAATTTTTTTCTGCAAAACGGTACATTAATTGTTCCAATAAGTACTTTTATTCCAACAGAAAGTCTTTCTTTGTACCACAAAGTACGTTTGTTGGACCTAAAATTAAATTTATTGTACCAAAAGGTACTTTAGTTGTTATAAACTGTACTTTTATTCTACTAAATGGTTCTTTAGTTGTACCTTAAAGTACTTTTATGGACCTTAAGGTTCTCTTACTGTAGTAATCTACCAAATTGTTCCAAAAAGTAATTTGATTCTATCAATAGCATTTTATTCCAGCAAAGGGTATTTAAGTTGTACCAGAAAGAACTTTAATTGGTCCAAAATGTACTTTTATTCTTCCAAAAAGTGCTTTAGTTGTGCCACAAGGTACTTCTATTGTCCGGAAAGTACTTTTACTGTACCAAAAGGTACTTTTATTGTTTCACAAAATATTTGTATTGTTCCAAAAAGCGCTTTCATTCTAGCAACACGTACTTTAATTATTCCAAAGAGTACTTTTATTCCACCAAAAAGTACATTAATTGTTCCAGAAAGTACTTTTATGGACATAAAGGTAATTTTATTGCACCAATGATTACATTTATTCTACCAAAAGGTACTTTAGTTGTTCCAAAAAATACTTAAATTGGTCCAAAAAATACTTTTATTCTACCAAAAAAAGCTTTAGTTGTGCCACAAGGTACTTTTATTGTCCGGAAAGTACTTTTACTGTACCAAAATGTACATTATATTTACCACAAGGAACTTTTATTGTTCCAAAGAGTACATTTATTGTTCCACAAAATACTTTTATGGTTCCAAAATGTACTTTTATTCTAGCAACACGTACTTATATTATTCCAAAGAGTAATTTTATTCCAACAAAAAGTACTTTTGTAGTACCACAAAGTACTTCCATTCTAACAAAAGGTACTTTTGTTGTACCAAAAAGGACTTTAATTGTTCCAAAGAAGTATTTTTATGGACATAAAGGTACTGTTATTGTACCAATAAGTACATTTATTCTACCAAAAGGTTCTTAAATTGTTTCAAATGGTACTTCAATTTTTCAAAAAATATTTTTATTGTGCCAAATTGTACTTTTATTGTAACGAAAACTCTACCACAAAGTACTTCAGTACTTTAGTTGTTCCACAAAGCACTTTTATCGTACCAAACGGTACATTTATTGTAGGAAAAGGTACTGTTATTGTGCCACGAAGTATTTCTATTGTACCAAGAGTTATTTTTATTGTTTCACAAAGTGCAAATTACTTTTTTTGTAACAAACCATAAACTTATTGTACTAAAAATTACCTTAATTCTAGCAAAAAGTACTTTTCCGTATTAACAAGTACTTTTTCGTACTAAAAAGTACTTTTCCCGTACTAAAAAGTACTTTTCTGTACAAAAAAGTGTTTTTATTCTACCAAACAATAATTGTATTGTACCAAAAAAATATTTTTATTGCACCAAACTATAATTTGCTGCACCAAAAATTACTTCTATTGTAACAAAAAGTACTTTTTTTGTATAACAAAGTACATTTATGGCACCAAAAAGTACACTTATTGTACTTTTTCTATGCTAAAACATGAAAATATTAAATTACAATAAATAGCAATATAAAAAAACAGACAACGGGCTTCCGTTGGCAACTTTTTACAATGACTTAATAAACGCTATTAAAAAATTTCATAGAAATTGCTAGAAATTGCTAGTAATTGTCCTTTTTTATTCTCAACTTTCCTATATCAATTATAACAACACTAAAGTTACTTGTATTGCTACCGAATTTACTTTTATTGTACCACAAAGTACATTTCCTGTACTGAAAAGTACTAAAAAGTACTTTCATTGACCCAAAAGTACTTTTTCTGTACTAAAAAGTACTCTTATTATACCAAACCAAATTTTGATTTTAATACTAATACTAATACTAATACTAATACTAATACTAATACTAATACTAATACTAATACTAATACTAATACTAATACTAATACTAATACTAATACTAATACTAATACTAATACTAATACTAATACTAATACTAATACTAATACTAATACTAATACTAATACTAATACTAATACTAATACTAATACTAATACTAATACTAATACTAATACTAATACTAATACTAATACTAATACTAATACTAATACTAACACTAATACTAATACTAATACTAATACTAATACTAATACTAATACTAATACTAATACTAATACTAATACTAATACTAATACTAATACTAATACTAATACTAATACTAATACTAATACTAATACTAATACTAATACTAATACTAATACTAATACTAATACTAATACTAATACTAATACTAATACTAATACTAATACTAATACTAATACTAATACTAATACTAATACTAATACTAATACTAATACTAATACTAATACTAATACTAATACTAATACTAATACTAATACTAATACTAATACTAATACTAATACTAATACTAATACTAATACTAATACTAATACTAATACTAATACTAATACTAATACTAATACTAATACTAATACTAATACTAATACTAATACTAATACTAATACTAATACTAATACTAATACTAATACTAATACTAATACTAATACTAATACTAATACTAATACTAATGTGAAGAATTTATTCAAAATCATTAAGAAAAATTTACCCCAACTTTGTTTCCCTCCCCTCCTAGTTCAGTTCTTTAAGCTTAAGTCTGGACAGATATAAGTGCCAGAATTACACATCTAAGTCCGCACTGCTATGATATTAATGCCAAATGAGCATTTTATGACATCAGAATTTAATTCGTCGCCGTTTGTTTGAGTTGCGTTTTATGACGCGATTTTACTTTCGTTACTTTTCGCAATTCCCACTAAGAGATGAAAAACTCTCACTTGGTTATAAGGCAACGTCACAAGGGAAATGTAATCATCGACAGAAGGTGCTATAGGTTAAACAAGCTATAAAACACAAAACATTTTTAAGACTTATTTTTATTTAATTGAAACGTGTGAAAAGTGTAGTGAATGTATAAGGACATCAGCAAGGGTAAAAGATAAAAGTTGTAATAATATTATTGTGAAGCACCTTAGTTACTAACTTAGTTACTAGCTTAGATACACGACTGTAGCAATACAAGTAACTTTAGTGTTGTTATAATTGATATAGGAAGGTTGAGAATAAAAAAGGACAATTACTAGCAATTTCTAGCAATTTCTATGAAATTTTTTAATAGCGTTTATTAAGTCATTGTAAAAAGTTGCCAACGGAAGCCCGTTGTCTGTTTTTTTTATATTGCTATTTATTGTAATTTAATATTTTCATTTGATTAATTTATTTTCTCCCTAAATGCCTAAATAAATCACTTTAGCTATTAAAAAATATTCTGATTAAATGTTGTACCCCACCACGCAGCTTGATGTCTCCTACTATGCGTTATATCTAAAAGCTAAGCTATGTTTATGCCGTTCTTAATATTTTAGCCATTTGAATAAATTGTGGTAAAATACTACTCTGCTTTATCTTTGTTTTTGTTTTGTTATGTGTTTTAGCACAAAAACAACAACAAAAATCCTTTATTATTTATAAAGTCTTAAGCTTTTTTTTCTATTCTGGTTTTGTTCTTTCTGCTTTGCCTATTATACCATGTGGTGGGGTAAACAACAACAAAATAAAATAAATTACCCCCAGAGAGATTGAGACCGTGAGGAAGAGTAAACGAGCTGGCGTATAAATGAAGAGCATCAAAAAAGCGTTTTCTTGGTTACTTATTTTACCATAGCCCACACAATTTATACTTTTTTGTCCGCTTGAGTTTGTTGTAACATCACATGATACTCCGATTATTTTGTGGTAGCCGTCCCCTCTGTTCAAAAAAACAGAAAGTATTATATTTCACTTTTTTTTAATAAAGCTAAACTACAAAGGAGCTGCTGTGTTATGGGGCTCAGCATGAAATTTGGAGGGAGCTGGGAAGAAATATTATTAGTGTTTACGTATTGGCGTTTAAGGATATTATCGGATATTATCTAAGTGCAGTGAAATCATTGGTCGAAAACTGACTTTTCAGAACATTTCCTTTTTCCTTTGTATGTTTTCATTTCATGCAGTCACCCATATAGTTAAGTAATACCCGCTATTTTTTGTTGCCCCAAACAAATGTATTCATTTAGGCAACAGTTGGGTATGGTAAATATGAATTTTTAAAAATGTGTATGAATATATCCCATGCCCATGTGTGTGTGTGTGTGTGTTCTCTTCTCTATTTATGGCATTGTGAGCAAAGTGTAGGTTGATTTAAGTTACTTAGCATTAAACAAGCTCACCAGCCAGCCAACCAACCAACCAGCCATCCCACCAACCAACTGGCAAACAGTGCAGGTCTATGAAAAAAAGGCTCTTTGCAGGATATCCAACTGTCAAGCAGTGTAAAATTTATGGTAGTGTTGAAAATTGGCTGACGCTTAGCAGCATTTAACTACAGGATGAAAAAGAAAACCAACCATTGCGACATCATCGGCAACGATGCAGCACACAAGAAGAAGAAAAAAAAGACAACTGCGTTGTTTTTGCACTACAAAAAAAGTAGAATATTTTGTTTGTCGCTTCGGTTTTGTATTTTTTTTTTCCTTCACTTCACTCTAGCTACTTTGACTGAGAGTTACAAAGCGAGCTGTGGGACAACAGCATTAATGGAATGAATAAATCTGATCCCTGTGCAATTTTTTTCTCGCCGAGCTCTTTATGTTCACGAGAAGAAAAATTTAAGTATGAGAATTATAGTCTGTCATGATTGAATATATATGGGATTTAATGCATATTTTAAATGGCAACCAAAAGCGAAAGGCAAAGAGAGTGGGAGAGCGAGAGGTAGTGAGTCAAAAGAATCGCGTACAAAAGTGGTTTTTGACAACGAAAAAATGTAGAGGTTTTTGGTTAATAATCTAGCAAAGAGATTTTTCCAACTGACAAGTTTTAAAAGGAGGGGGAAACAACGGATAGTTAATGAAATATAAAGGGTTTTATATCGGACGCAGAGAAATTAATGTTTTTTCTTATAATTTATCAAAGAAAAAATCCAAGTATTTTTAACAAGAAAATATATTAAGATGTAATATGCAAAATTTAATTAAAATATTATTTCGATTTTGAATTGAAAGAAGAAGATATGACAAAATTAATAAAAGTCAAAGCTTTAACAAGTTAGTGAAAATTTTAAGATAGCACATATTTCCAGGAACTTTTCTATATATCCTTTTTCTACTCTTGTTTGAAACTTCGTCAAATAGGGAAATATGAATAGGATACTGGTGAAGATGTACCTTGTGAATGATCCTTTTAACAATATTCAACATTTTTGATAACTTATAGTTTAATAAGAAAAAAGGATATATGGTAAGGTTGGTGCAAACAAGCTTTAACTAAGAACACTAAATGACAATTATAAGCCTACACTTTTGCACAAGTTGTAAACGCAACTTCAGTTGGAAAAGGGACATATAGCAATGCTGGTAAAGTGTTACAAGAAAATTGTTTTGCTAAATAGGCATATATAATTCAGATTTGTATTGCAAATATGCTTACAATTTGTGCAAAAGTGAAATCTTAAAAGAGTCAGTGAATATTTTAAGATAACATACATTTTCCGGAACTTTTCTATATATCCTTTTTCTACGATCGCGTGAAAATAAGACAAATAGGCAAATATAAATAGGAGGCTAATCAAGATGTGTCTTGTAAATGATCCTTTCAACAATATTCAAAATTATGGATACGTCTTCGTTCATCAAGAAAAAAAGATATATGGTAAAATTAGTGCAAACGAGCGCTAACTAAAAACACTAAATGGCAATTGACTACACTTTAGGACAAGTTGTAAGCGTAATTTCAGTTGAAAACTGAAGGTATAGAAATGTTGGTAAAATGTTACAAGAAAACTGTTTTGCTTAATGGTCATATATAATAAGGATTTGTTTTACAAATATGCTTACAGTATGTACAAAAGTCAAAGCTTTAAAGAGTCAGGGAAAATTTGATGCTAGCATACATTTTCAACAACTTATCTATATATCCTTTTTCTACCCTCACTTGAAACTTAGCCAATTGGCAAATATACAGAGGAGACCGGTTAAGATCTATCTTGTGAATAATCCTTTCAACAATATTCAACATTTTGGATTACTTGCGGTTTATCAAAGAAAAAAAGGATATATGGTAAGATTAGTGCAAACGAGAGCTAACTAAAAATACTAAATGACAATTTTAAGCCTACACTTTTGCACATGTTGTAAGCGTAGAATGTTACAAGAAAATTAATTCCTAAATGGGCATATATAATTCGGATTTCTTTTGCAAAGACGCTAACAATTTGTACAAAAGTCGAAGCTTAAAAGAGTCAGTGCAAATTTTAACATAGCATACATTCTCAGAAACTTTTCTATATATCCTTTTTTATGCTCACTTGAAACTTAGTCAAACGGTCAAATTTAATTGGGATGTGTCTTGTGAATGATCCTTTTAACAATATACAACATTTTGGGTATCTTGCCGTTAATCATGAAAAAAGGATATATGGTAAGGTTAGTACAAATGAGCATTAACTTAATTCACTAAAACACAATTGTAAGCCTATACTTTTGCACCAGTTGTAAGCGTAATTTCAGTTGAAAAAATTATGTTTTGCGATGCTGGTAAAATTTTCCAAAAACATTTTTCGCTAAATGGGCATATATAATTTAGATATGTTTTGCAAATGACTTACAATTTGTACAAAAGTCAAAGCTTAAAAGAGTCAGTGAAAATTTTAAGCTAGAATTCATTTTCAACAACTTTTTTATATATCCTTTTCTATGCTCGCGCGAAACTTAGCCAAATAGGCAAATATAAAAAGGAGACAGGTCAAGTTATGTTTTGTGAATAAACCTTTTAACAATATTAAAAATTTTTGATAACTTGCAGTTCATCAAGAAAGTAAGGTTGGCAGAAACAAGCTTTGAATAAGAACACTAAATGACAATTGTAAGCCTACACTTTTGCACAAGTTGTAAGCGAAATTTCAGTTGAAAAGAGGACGTATAGCAATGCTGGTAAAATATTGGAAGAAAATTGTTAGCTTAATGGGCATATATAATAAAGATTTGTTTTACAAATATGCTTACAATTTGTACAAAAGTCTTACCTTAAAATAGTCAGTGAAAATTTCAAAGTAGAGTAAATTTTCATGAACTTTTTTATATATCTTTTTTCAACGCTCGCGTGAAACTAAGTCAAATGGGCAAATATACAAAGGAGACTAGTTAAGATGTGTCTTGCGAACGATCCTTTTAACAATATACAACATTTTAGATATCTTTTAGTTCAACAAGAAAAATAGGATGTATGGTAAGGTCGGTGCAAACGAGAGCTAACAAAAAATACTTAATGACAATTGCAAGCCTACACTTTTGCACAAGTTGTAAGCGTAGGTTTAGTTGAAAAAATGACGTACAGCTAATTGTATGCATCCTTTTTTGATATAAAATGTTTTTTTGTTTGTTTTTGTTTCATATGCTAAAGCAAACATTTACCTTCGCCCCAAGACATATCCCATATTTTCCTTCTTGCCAAAACATATCTATTAAATTTTTTCATTTCCACTTAATTTGAAGCTGCCACAACAATATTCTACAAACTACCAGCAAATTTAACAAAAAAAGAAATGAACAACAGCAACAAAAACCTCAATCGTAGCAACAAATTTATGAACAACACGATTAAAGTGGCATAACAGTTAAAATTGCCTACGCAAAACAATTTCGTCCTGTTGAGATAATTAAATAAAATGTCCTGTGGTGCGGTCTGTCAACGGCTCTAAATGCCAGCACCAGCAGACACAGGACATCAGTGGCCTAATAGTGTGCGCACGTGTATGTGTGTATGTCTCTCTGTTGGTGTTCGTGAGAGTCTGTGCATATGGCAATGGCAACCGCAACATATTGTTGCCAAAATTGTGGTATTTTTTCTGTTTTTTTTTTGTGTTTTGTTAGAAATATAAAATTTTGATTAACAATTTAACGGGCAGCTAAGCAACGGAAGAAAATTAAACTATAAAAGAAATGGCAATAATAAATTTATTAAAATGATTTTCATAGCGGGATTAAAAATGGGGATATGGTAATATTGTGAAATAGCTTTTAAAGGAAATTAAGAGGTACTTTGCTAGAAAGTTGGGAACATTGTTCTCAATTTGTAGTAGAGAAGAGGATAACAATTATCACGTCGTTGGTATTAAGTTATAAGTGACGTGGATCGTGTATAATATTACGTATACGTCTATAAGTGATATTGTTGTTACATACGTATACAAAATATTATTTTAGGATTTATTACTCATACGTAAATAAAGTCGCTTTTGTTTATAAGTTTTTTATTTGATATTTTTAGTTTTTTTATTACCATTTTAACAAAAGATCTTAAAGCGCATTTTTTGTAGTAGCTGAAGCCTCCGCTGTCAGTTATTGCCGACGAGAGGAATCAGTTGATTATTGCTGCAATAATTTTGCAATATCTTTTACTGCCTCTTACTTAATGTTTTCCACCATCTTGACATTAAATTTTAAAGTAACTTGTATACTACACCATGGCCTCCAGTTTCTCTGCCCTTTACCGCTGGTAATGAACATCACAAACTTCTTCTGAAATTCCCCAGCCATTGGTGGTTGATTTTGTACTGATTCCTGTCCGCAATTGAATTGATGACAACGACTATGGAGACGGCAACGGCAGCTACGACAACGATAGCAATGTCTTTAATAACAACGCTGCCGATGTAGTCACCATAGTCACCATAGTAGTGCATCACATCAAGAACTTTGTTGCCTTTTGTTTGTACGGTATCATTTGTCACTTTCAACCACTCTGGAGCAAATGACAAAAGGACATTCGGCTGCCATGATAAAGAAAAATCTATAGGAAATCAAGAGGCGGAAATGAAAATGTGATTCAAAGGCAGCTGCCTGAAATCAATGGCATAGACATACTTAAAGCGAAGATATACCTTAAACGGAAGTGCGTCACAGTGAAGTTCATTTATATGTTTCCGGTATATGAATAGGAAATTAATTTCGTTAATATCGGTGAGGCAGGAACAAATTCAAGTGTATTGTTTTAGGTTTGGCGGTACTTTTTCATTAATGGGAGAAAAATTTGCCAACAAATGTTAATGAGAAGGGGAAGTGGAATGTCAAAGCGAAATTGAAACTTTATTGTGAAAAAGAGAAAATAGATAAGAAAACTATGCAATTTGCTATTTGTTATTTGTTATTTGTTATTTGTTATTTGTTATTTGTTATTTGTTATTTGTTATTTGTTATTTGTTATTTGTTATTTGTTATTTGTTATTTGTTATTTGTTATTTGTTATTTGTTATTTGTTATTTGTTATTTGTTATTTGTTATTTGTTATTTGTTATTTGTTATTTGTTATTTGTTATTTGTTATTTGTTATTTGTTATTTGTTATTTGTTATTTGTTATTTGTTATTTGTTATTTGTTATTTGTTATTTGTTATTTGTTATTTGTTATTTGTTATTTGTTATTTGTTATTTGTTATTTGTTATTTGTTATTTGTTATTTGTTATTTGTTATTTGTTATTTGTTATTTGTTATTTGTTATTTGTTATTTGTTATTTGTTATTTGTTATTTGTTATTTGTTATTTGTTATTTGTTATTTGTTATTTGTTATTTGTTATTTGTTATTTGTTATTTGTTATTTGTTATTTGTTATTTGTTATTTGTTATTTGTTATTTGTTATTTGTTATTTGTTATTTGTTATTTGTTATTTGTTATTTGTTATTTGTTATTTGTTATTTGTTATTTGTTATTTGTTATTTGTTATTTGTTATTTGTTATTTGTTATTTGTTATTTGTTATTTGTTATTTGTTATTTGTTATTTGTTATTTGTTATTTGTTATTTGTTATTTGTTATTTGTTATTTGTTATTTGTTATTTGTTATTTGTTATTTGTTATTTGTTATTTGTTATTTGTTATTTGTTATTTGTTATTTGTTATTTGTTATTTGTTATTTGTTATTTGTTATTTGTTATTTGTTATTTGTTATTTGTTATTTGTTATTTGTTATTTGTTATTTGTTATTTGTTATTTGTTATTTGTTATTTGTTATTTGTTATTTGTTATTTGTTATTTGTTATTTGTTATTTGTTATTTGTTATTTGTTATTTGTTATTTGTTATTTGTTATTTGTTATTTGTTAAAATTAAAAATTAAAAATTAAAAATTAAAAATTAAAAATTAAAAATTAAAAATTAAAAATTAAAAATTAAAAATTAAAAATTAAAAATTAAAAATTAAAAATTAAAAATTAAAAATTAAAAATTAAAAATTAAAAATTAAAAATTAAAAATTAAAAATTAAAAATTAAAAATTAAAAATTAAAAATTAAAAATTAAAAATTAAAAATTAAAAATTAAAAATTAAAAATTAAAAATTAAAAATTAAAAATTAAAAATTAAAAATTAAACATTAAAAATTAAAAATAAACAAAACACATTACACACAGAAACAATATAATAACAAAAATTACCATTCACAAATATTATGTTTAATAAAGTTTCGATTGTTTTTTTACATTTCCAATACATACTTCCTCTTCCTTTGCTTTTCCCTATAATCCATTTGGCTTCATTAAATGTCAATAACAATCAAATTTCCATTTGCCAAAAATTTTCTAAAGAAAATAATATTCTCATTCATCGCCAGGTTTTTATTTGACACCAAAACTCGCTGCTTTGCTTGCTCGTTTCATGTTTAAACATCAAATTCGTTTGCATTTTTGTCTTCATTGCTCCGGTGTGTTTTTGTTGCTGTTTTTTCTACTTTCTTCTTGCTCGCCTAAAATTATTATGCACGACACACATAGAATCTGAGCGCAATATCAAATATTCTTTCGTTTTTTTTTCATGTCGCTGTGTTCGAAAGTCAAAATAACATGACTAGGTAAAAACAGCAATAAGCTCACGCTGACAACTAAAGCTAGAGTAGAGAGCAGAATGGAACGAACAAGCGGAAAAAAATCCTGTGAACATTCCAACTAATCCAGAGATGAACAGTGGATATACTATGGAGGAATAAAAAATACTAAGGCGAAATGTTTAAGGTGATAAAAGACAAAAAAGTGCACTACTGACAAGGACTTGTATATTTTTATATTGTTATGTTTTGATATTTTATATTTTTATATTTTTATATTTTTATATTTTTATATTTTTATATTTTTATATTTTTATATTTTTATATTTTTATATTTTTATATTTTTATATTTTTATATTTTTATATTTTTATATTTTTATATTTTTATATTTTTATATTTTTATATTTTTATATTTTTATATTTTTATATTTTTATATTTTTATATTTTTATATTTTTATATTTTTATATTTTTATATTTTTATATTTTTATGGTTGGTTGGTATGCAGGCATCTCCTTCTTCAAAGGAGAACACTTAGGTCCCTATGGACCCATTGTGACACCCGTTGGGCATTTGTGCCATCCCTTCAACCTATGCTATCAGCGCGTGTGCTGACTGATCGCGTTGCCAGTTGTCGATTGGGAATCCGGAGTTTCGATCCAATCCGTCCAGTTGATAATTTTGCAAAAGTTGTTAATCCTTCCGATGTCCAACGATGCAAGTTCTTCTACACCATTTAAAAAGGGTTTCCCCAGGGTTTCCAGTCTCCTTCTGTATAGCGCTGGGCAATCACAAATAATGTGGTCGGTGGATGGTTCACTGCTACTGTTTCCGCAGTAGTAGCATTCGCTTTTCGTTGCGAATCCCATTATATATATTTTTATATTTTTATATTTTTATATTTTTATATTTTTATATTTTTATATTTTTATATTTTTATATTTTTATATTTTTATATTTTTATATTTTTATATTTTTATATTTTTATATTTTTATATTTTTATATTTTTATATTTTTATATTTTTATATTTTTATATTTTTATATTTTTATATTTTTATATTTTTATATTTTTATATTTTTATATTCAATTATATTTTAATACAAATATTTCACGTTAATTGTCTAACACTCTGCCCTCCTGTAGGGTATTACCATGGGAATTCCTAATATTTACGTTAGTGGAATTTTTAAAGGTGCTGTGTACTATGACGGGCGCTACAACAACAACAAATAAACTGTTACCCACCAAAACCAAAACATCATCCGTATGGCGATGAAGTATGAATGAGCAGTAGAATAACAAACCCTGACACAAGGACCAATACGAAAAAACAACCGCCCGTTACTAAACAAAAGGTAAATATGAGGAAACGAAAAAAACAACGCAGGTGAAGGTGAACGTGAACATCGACAAAAAAAAACGCAAAACAACAACAGAAAATATTTTGGTGTCGAAAATTAAAATTCCACACCATAAACACAGACAAGCAAGATAAGCAACAAAAAAAAAAACCAAACTACATCCAATAGCGGGTGCCAGAGGGTGTTTTGAAAACGTTGTAGTTCACCTTTGGGACCCTCTCTAGCAAATATTTTAAATTAAACAATTTCCCAATATAACGACTTATCGACAAGGCAAAGGCGTTCATTCGAAGCACAAAGTTTATGACATACCATAGAATGGCAGCAACATAAAATCAATATGTTTTGTTGCACAATGCAGTCAGAAGATGCTGCTAGTCTAGGTTGCACGTAAAATACCCGGCTTTTGGGGTTAAATAGCTGTTCATCAAACCGGAAATGCATATGATACAAGTACGAAGAAACTAACAATTCACAGCGTTCATAATCTACAAAACTGAACATACACATGAACGCACGCACGCACTCACTTATATAACCAACAATGCTCTAACGGAAATTCTACAGTTGTGTTCTGTGGCGGTATATATGCGTAGATGTGTGTATGTGCGTGTGTGTGTGCAACTGACATCCTTGCTTCGTTGTCTCGTTCAGTCGCTCATATTGTTGGGGTTAGAGATTGTCTGTCTGTATGTGCTTCTATCTGTCGTCGTTGTTCGATCAAATACATGCATTTCATTTCCAGCATTTAAGATTGCTGCATACTTTTAGGATGAATTTGTATGCAATGTGTGAAAGGTGTGTGCCCCTCCTCCTATTGCCAGCATTATTATCGGCACCAGCACCCAGCTCCCAGTAAAATACAAGAATCCATTTTATAACATGCATTTTACTAATGAAGTGTATCAGTAGTTGTAGTTGCAGAGTATTAGCTTAAAACTTGATTACATGCATACCAATAAGACATAGACTACTAACACCACTATTGCTACAACTACTACTAATACAACTACATACAACAATTCTAAACTTTTAAAGATGCAAACATAGACACCGACAGACTCAGACTTTTAGTTAGTCAGGCGCATATGTTGCATTTGAAAAGAGTGACAGAGAATAGCAATTGCAGTCATTGCTGTTGGAAATCGAGCTGGATTTTCACAGGGGATTAGAGTAAGTTAACCTTAGTACAACGATTTTGAAGTTGTTTATTTTTGTGTAATTAGTGTTCGCACCTTGTATTAACTATAAAACGAAATAATGGCTTTACATTAATATATATAGGAAGCTTAGGACGAGTAGTGTATGAGTGAGCTTTACTATAATTTTGTATTATGGTCTTTGGTACTAAGAGCATTTACACAATATTTTTTTATGGGTTCTAGGAATACAAAAGTTAAACAGTAAATTGCTCATTGATGTATATTCCAAAAAGTAAAATGTCCATCCTGGAAAAGAACTACCAATAAACTTTATTTAAGCTATATTATCCAAAAGTTTTCTAGGAAACGAAATTTTGTTTGTGTTTTACAGAAAATTGTATGTGAACACTTTTGATTTCCTCAGAGTCCCTGTATTATTCTGTGAGTCCTTTTTTACATCCTTCTCATATTTGCTGGTATATTTTAGACCAACAATAGGTATTCTAATGTTATTATAACTACATCGAGTTCCTATTATAGTTTTTAGTTCTTTTTGATAACCTTTCTATAGGTCCTATTGGATATCCTGCAAGTCCTCGACCACGTCTTAAAGTCAAAATCCTTCTGATATGAGTCTGATGTGAGTCCAACGGATATCTTTTGAGTCCTTGTGATATTCTGTGTTGCCCTGGATATGTCTGATCTTGTGGACTAACAACATGCAGTGTAATGTTATTGTAACTCGTTCGAGTTCTTATTATTATTTGTCTGTCCATTTTGAAAACCTGCGTCCTCTTGTTATCACTAACATAAGACTTATGTCATTGGGCATCCAGTAATTCTTGGACAACATTTTAAAAATCAAAAGGATGTGTTTTCTTATTCTTGTAAGTAAAATCCTTTTGATAAGGTTTCAGTCCATCAGGTATCCTTTGTGTCCTTTTGATGTTCGGGAGTCCTTTCTTATGTCCTGGATTTGTCTGATTTTGTGGACTAACAACATGCTGTGCAATGTTATTCTACTCCTTCGAGTTCTTATAACAATGTGTTAGTCCTTTTCGATAACCTGCTAGTCCTTGTTAGCACTCTGGATTATGTCATTGAACATCCTGCAAGTCCTGGATAACTTTTTTAAAATCAAAAGAATATGTTTGCTTTTTCTTGTGAGTCTAGTATGTGAGTCCATCGGATATCCTTTGAGTCCTTATGATATTCTGTGAGTCCTTCCTGATGTCTTAGATCGGTCTGATCTTGTAGACTAACAATGTTCAATGTAATGTTATTCTAACTCCTTTTTATAACTTGTCAGTCCTTTTTGGTAACCTTAGAGTCCTTGTTAACAGTCGGCCTTATGACTTTTTACTGGTTGTATTGGACATCCTTAAAGTTCTGGATAACATTTCACAAATCAAAAGAATGTGTTTGAGTTTTCTTGTGAGTCAAATCCTTTTTTTAGTGTGTGAGTACATCGGATATCCTTTGAGTCCTAGTGATATTATGTGAGTACTTCAAATGTCCTGGAAATACTTTCCGTTGACTGCGGACAACGATTTTTTTGTATCAGGCTATGCTAAATAAGTCGGTTCCATGTTGCAACCTATCCAATCTTTTTGATATCCTTCGTATCCTTGTTATATCTTATGTGCTTTTAATATCCTTCGAGTCCTTGTTAGTAATCTGTGAACGTATAATTTGCCTTTAACGTCATTCTAATATTCCTCAATTCTTTTGCAGATACTCTGCAAGTCCTTTCTGCCATTCTGCGAGTCCTTGTCAATATCGTGAGGACAAGATAAGAATATGCGGGTAAATCCTGTAAGGTTTTTGTTCGAAGTTTGGTACAAATTAGTACATCTCTCCAGTTCTTAATAATATCTTGAGCGCCATAAGAGTATGGAGTGTGGAGATCCTTTGTATTTTGCGTGTTCTTTCCAACATTCAGCGAATCACGACAGTGAGATTTCATGTAAAATAGTGAGTCCTTGTTGGCATCCTCTGGACTAAGTATAAGTAATTGTTCTACATTTTTTCAAATGAGTACAATCCTTTTGTTAGTGTGTGATTCTATCAAATATCCTTTGAGTCCACGTGATACTCTGCGAGTTCATTCTGATGTCCTGGTAATACTTCTCGATAACTGTGGACTAAGATTATTCTGTATCAAGTTAATCTAAAAAATAATAATTTAACCTATTATATATTTTTAAAATCCTTCTCATCCTTATTATATCTTGCCAATGCTTTTTGATATCCTTCTAGTCCTTGTTAATATTCAGGACGAGTAATTAGCCGTGTGGCGTCATTCCAAGATTCCACAATTCTTTGCTGATACTCTGCAAGTCCTTCCTGACATCCTGCGAGTCCTTCCCAATATTTTAAGGACCACATAAGTCTATGCCTTTTTAGGGAATACTGCGAGGTTTTGGTTTGTTTTGAGGTTTGGTACAGAATTATGTATCCTGCGACTACTTGTCAATATCCTAAGCACCATAACAGTATGGAGTGTGAGGTTCCTTTGCATTTTGCTAGATCTTGCCAATATCCAGCGAATGAAGACTGTGAGATTTGTAATGAAAAAGTGTATCCTACGAGTCCTTATTGGTATCCTCTGGACTAAGCATCAGTGATTGTTTTATATTTTTAAAATCTTTGTGATGTCCTGGAAACCCATTCTGAGATCCTTTTAATGATGATTTGCATACTGTCATATGATGTCACCTCAGATTGTGTAAAGAATATCTTATGCCTACTGTTATCGATCTCTTCGGTTTAATTTATTCAAGCAAATACCCCAAACTCTTGGTTTCCTTTGCCTTATCTTCAGCAACACCCTTTTTGCGTCAGCCGAAAAACATATTACCTGATTTACAATAACGGTTTCTGTTACATCGACTACTTTGTAACGTAATAGGGTTACGGATATCCTACTCCTTCATCCACCCTCCCCCACCATCAACTTTGCAAAATCAGATTACCTTGGAAGGAGTTACCTGGCTGCAAATGATTTTAAAACTTTTGTACGATGATATTGTAATTTAAGTAATTTTTTTTTGCTCTGGCAACTGCGTCATCATGTTATCAGCAATACTCGTTATATGAGAAAAAGGATAATATTGATTGAAAATGTTAAGGACATGAACATGAAGTAATATGAGCAGAGAGCAACAACAACAAACACACACACATCACAGCAGTAAAGAAAACTTGGAAAGGATATGAAAAACTTCAATGTAAAAGTGATGACTTCCTTTTTCACAACAAACAAAAAGTTAAATGCAGTCAGGCTGAGAACATGAAAAAAACGTAGGGGGTTTAAATCAGAAAAACAAAATGACTTATTTTGTATACATAAAAAGTAATTTTTATACTTTGTATTGTATATATGCTATTCTAACTTGATTCTACACAATTGTCTATATTTATTATTCCCATAGCATTCTACAGTTTTAGTTATTTTTATGATTTCATTGCACTATTACGAGTACTATTAATTTTTACTTTTCTTTGTTATTTGTATTTTCTTATCGTATATATAGTTTTTCTTTTCTCCAACAATATCTTCTAATTGCAATCAAAGCAATTAAATATTTATGGCTCAGTTCTTATGGTAATCTAATCAAAATTTCCTTAGAGAATCTTGCATTCCTGCCAGGATAGACATATCAATATTAAATTATGTACATTTTGTGGTTAGTTTTTTTATATTTCTTTTTTGTTGCATATAAAATACCTAAGTAAAAAATGTGGCAATGCCTTTTAATGTAAATTGTAAATTGTGTTAAATATTCGTATCGAGAATTTGAAATATAAATGTTGGTATTATGCAATTATTTGCAAACACTCTACAGTAAGTGCGTATGCAGCATAGAAGTGTTTGAAACTTTGAAATGTGGAACAAAATTATTGTATAACAAAAATCAGTTTCGATTATCACATACATTTGACAAATATTCAGGTAAAATTATAAATTACTTAGTGGTAAAATAGTCAACAGTCGATTGACTGATTTTATTGCCAAAGGGACTAGGGGCGTATAAGTTATGTATGGATTTTTTGTAACTCATTCGTAAAAGTCATAACTTAACCCTTTAATGACGAGAGCGAAATAATGGGAATTTTTTAAAGATTTTGTCAGTACTACGTATAAATAAGTCAAAAAACGAATTTTACATAAAAAAAGTAAGTCGAAAAATTTCAGAAAAATGTCCATTTTTACTAGTGTTATGACGACTGTGACCATATGGTAACAGCTTTAAAACAGGTTAAACAAAAGAACCAAGTACAAAATAATTCATGCAATACGTTTTTATGATATTTCATATTCTTCTCAAATAACAGAAACTAAAAAAATTTATTTAATATGGAGTGACTTTTTATATCCCTCTATATTGCTGTTTTGCGCACATGTAAAAAACACCTATTTTATATGATCCCCCACGCTCGCTTCTGACGTCTGATCGCATAGCGGTAAATCAAGAATGAAAGATCAAAGCATGCTTTGATGTAATCAAAAAAGAAAATTCTTCACATTTAATCTTATGTTTATTTTATTGCATGCAATATCTAACGCTGTCGACGTTACCATATGGTAACAGTCGTCACCAATGGGTTAATATAATTCAATATGCCCAATTTTTATAATTTTACTGATTTAAAGTAAAAATACATTTAATGATCCACCAGTCTAATTAAACATCCAGCAAGTCCAAGGCAACATTGTTCATTTCTAGGTCGCTAAGCATGCCCTGATGTAGGCGCTTCTGTTGTCTTGTAAGTCTGGTCCTTCTGATTGTATGTGAGTCCTTTTGATATCCTGCGAGCTCTAGTGATATTCTGTGAGTCCTTCCTTTGATATCTTTTTAATGCTTTCCGCTATCCTGTGAACTAAGAAATTTCTATTTCAGGATAATTTTCCAGTCATTGTTAATAGTCGTGCTTATGACATTTTACATGTATTATTAAACATCCTGGACAACGTCCTAAAGACCAACGAAATGTGCTGGAGTTATCTTGTGACTCGAGTCCTTCTGATTGTATCTCGTTTTCCCTAGAAAGTCTGTGAATCTATCGGATATCCTTCCAGTTCTTTTAATAATCTGTGATTTATTTTTGATATCCTTTTAATACAAAACTTAATTTCCCTTTACACTACATGAGTGAGGTATGGGATGCTTCTCGCGTTGTTGTGAATTAACACGCTTTCTATTTTAGATTCAAAACGAACGGCATGTTAGCGTCAGTGTTTGAGAAGCTTTTACTGGACATGCCAATTATCTCGAAATTTATACTGCAAAGTTGCTGTCGACAACATCGAGGGGGGAGGGACTAAAAGACAAATGTAGATGTTTGGAGCTGGGAATCGAACCACAGATCTCCCGCATGGTAGTCGCGTGTTTTAACCACTATGCCCCGGCCGGTCCTTATATTATCCTGTGAACCAAGGATATGCTATATCAGGATATTCTGCGGGACCTTGTTAGTATACATGCTTATGACTTCTTATAAGAGTTATTGAACATCCTGAACAACGTGCTAAGAACCAAGGGAATTTGCTTGAGTTATCTTGTGACTGAAGTTCTTCTGATTGTATGTGAGTCTCTTAAACATTTTTCAAGTTCTTGTGATAGTTTGTAAGACGTTTTGATATCCTTCGAGTCATTACGACATTCTCTGAGTCTTTTATTATGTACATTTTATATCATATTTTTGGGCATTTTGTGGACTAAGAATATGCAGTGTCAGGTTATTCTAAATCCTTCGAGTTATTATCATAAATTTTCAGACTGATTGATTTCTCTGCGGCAAGAAATATGGTAGTTAGCAGCACTAGATTTGACCATAAAATATTCATAAGGCAACATGGTTATCTCCAGATCAATTGACAAGTAATCAGATAGATCATGTGGTAGTCGATGCAAGGCACGCATCGAGGGTTCTGGGCGTACGAGTGATTAGGCGTGCGAACATTGACTTCGATCACTTCCTTACCGCATTTAAGGTACGCACAAGACTAAGCATGGTGAAAAATGTACGTAACCAGGCACAACGAAAGCTGGACATCGGTAAACCGCGGACCTCAGAGGTAGCGAACGTCTACACCAACCACCTAACTCAACTGCTGCGGAATGCTCCAACCCCTGATAATATAACCTCGCAGTGGCAAAATATAGCCGACTTCTGAGAACAGGATGCGAGAAGCGTACTTGGGTACTCAAAGCCGTCTCAAAAAGATGCCTGGTACGATGATGAATGTCGCAATGCCACGAGAGAGACGGTTGCTGCATACAGGGCGAAACTGCAGCCAATGGCAACGCGAGCTGTTCGTGAACGGCACAGGGAGAAGAGACGACAGGCAACGCGTCTTTTTAGAAGAAAAAAGAAGGAGCTGAAGAAGAGGCAGGACGAGTGCACTGAGTTGCTCCGAAGTAGAGGGGAAGCCCGAAAATTCTACAAGAGAGTGAAAGCGAGAATGCGTGGAACAGGGTTGCCCTCCTACAAGGACAGCGATGGTCAGCTAGTGACGGACCCGGATAACGTTCTGAAGATATGGAGAGATCACTTTAGAAATTTACTGGATACTGACACCACTCCAGAAGACCCCGCTCCAATCCATGACGATGGTATTAACTGTCCACCTCCGAGCCAGAGCGAGATACGTATGGCCATCTCCCGCCTTAAAAACAACAAAGCTGCTGGAGCCGATGGTCTCCCTGCTGAATTGTTTAAGGCTGGCGGGGAGGAGCTGATTAGGAGCATGCATCAGCTCATGGAGAACATCTGGCAAGAGGAGAGCATGCCCGGGGATTGGAGTCTCAGTCTGTTATGTCCCATATACAAGAAAGGAGATCATAGTGAATGTAAGAACTATCGTGGAATAAGCCTATTACCAATTGCGTACAAGGTCCTTTCAAGCCTATTGTGTGAACGTCTAAATCCAATTGTAGAAAAAATAATTGGACAATATCAGTGCGGCCTTAGAAAACCCTGGAAAAACCCATGAAAATCAGATCGACCTACCACCTCTTTGTCGACTACAAGGCTGCTTTCGACTCTCCGATAAGGAATAGGCTTTATGAGGCCATGTCTGAGTTTGGTATTCCTGCAAAGCTGATTCGACTTTGCAAATGTACCTTAGACAATACCAAATCCTCGGTTAAGATTGGTAAGGATCAGTCTGAACCATTCAATTCGGAAAGAGGTCTCAGGCAGGGCGATAGCCTGTCCAGTTTCGCCATCGGATGAACCATGAGCTGTATGAGCTTTACCACGACATCGACTTAGCTTAAAGAGTCAGAATCCAACGACTTCGATGGCTGGGACATGTTGCCAGGATGGATGTAAATGCTCCAGCGAGAAAGGTGTTTGAAGGCAAACCTGAAGGACAGCGCAGAGCAGGGAGACCCAAACTCCGTTGGAAGGACCAAGTGGTAGGCGATGTGCCATCATCTGGTAGGACTAACTGGAGAACACACGCAGAAGACCGAAGCGTGTGGAATTCTTTATTACTTCAGGCCTCAAATTTATGAACTACGTTTCGTAAATTGTAATTGGCCACTTAGGTAAGTAAGTAAGTAAGTTTTAATATCCTGTGAGTCCTTCTTAGCCTTAGAGCTAACGACTTCGCACAAGTCTTATTGAACATCCTGCAAGTCCAGGTCAACATTCTAAGAACACAGTGTGGTCTGGAGCGTCGAGTCTCTCTGATGTCTGTGATACCTTTCGATATCCTTCGAGTCCTTGTGAAATTCTGTGTGCCCTTTTGATATCCTATTATTTGTTCTCGCTTTGTTATTCTGAATAATTCGGTTTATTGTTATATCATGAGTCTATTTTGATATCCTGCGAATCCTTGTTATATCCTAACAGTCTTTTTTGTTATCGTACAAGACTTTGTGAGTATTCTGCGGCTACCATGTGACCATGTAAGATTTATTAATTACTTGCAAATATATTAGATGTCCTTCCTGACTTCATACAACTCCTAGTCAATATTTTGAGACCAGATGAAAGTGTCGTGTAAGAGTAAATGTTATCCTGCGAGTCTTTTGTAAAAAACCTACATATGAGAATAGGTGGGAGACATTGTTTCCTGCGAGTCCTTGTCAACATCCTAAAGACGATCATTTGTATTTTGCAAATTCTTGCCAACATCCTACCCATGAAGACAGTGAGATTTGTGATGAAATAGTGTATCTTGCAAAGTTCTTCTTTGTTTAATCTGGACTAATAGTAAAAAAAGTAAATTTTTTCCTGAGTGTCCTTGTTAAAATCCTGTCTTTTTTGATGTCCTGCGAATTCTTGTTATATCCTAATAGTCTTTTTTAATATCTTACAAGTCTTTGATAAAATTCTGTGCATACCATGTGACTTCATATAAGATTTTTTACTTCCTTGTAGATATTTTGAATGTCCTTGCTGACATCATACTAGTCCTAGTCAATATTCTGTGTAGAAAAAGAAAATGTCGTGTAAAAATAAATTTTATTCTGCGAGTCTTTGGTAAAAAACCTGCATATGAGAAATGGTGGGAGACACAGTTTACTGCGAGTCCTTTTCAATATCCTAAGAAGATCATTTGTATTGTGCGAATTTTCGCCAACATCCTGAATATGAAGGCTGTGATATTTGTTAAGAAATTGTGTGTCCTGCGAGTCCTTCTTTGTTTAA
The DNA here is from genome assembly GCA_964034835.1 of Muscina levida. Lineage (NCBI taxonomy): Eukaryota > Metazoa > Arthropoda > Insecta > Diptera > Muscidae > Muscina > Muscina levida. The sequence continues at coordinate 88,650,669 of OZ035884.1, forward strand.
TCTGGACTAATAGTAAAAAAATAGTAAATATGATCCTAAGTGTCCTCGATTAAATTGTCTTTTTTCATATCCTGCGAATCCTTGTTATATCCTAATAGTCTTTTTTGATATCGTACAAGTATTTTTTAGTATTCTGTGGATAAGATTTCTTAATTCCTTGCAGATATTTTTGTCCTAGTCAATATTCTGTGGACCAGATGAAAATTTCGTATAAAAGTAAATTTTATTTTATTATACCATGCGAGTCCTTGATGAAACCCTGCAAATGAGAATTGGTGGGAGTTTGTGTTTCCTACGAGTCCTGGGCAATATCCTAAGGAGGATCATTCGTATTCTGTAAATTCTTGCATCCTGCGTATAAAGACAGTAAGATTTGTGATGAAATAGTTATTTTTCTTTTGCTGTGGACTAAGAATCACCATGATTTGTGAAACAATTGCCATATCCTGCTACTCCTACTCCATGCTTATATCCTGTAAGTCTTTCCTGAAATCCTACAAGTCCTTGTAAATATACGGAGGACCAGATGAATATAGCTTGTTAGGTTATATTTAATCTTTTGAGTCCTTCTCAAAATCCTAAAAATAAACATAGTGAGATTTGAGGCGAAATTATGTATCCTGCAAGTCCTTGTCAGTATTATATATTCATTGTCACAAATATATATTTGCATTTTTATTTTGCGTGTCCTTGCCACCATCCTATAAAAGACGACAGTTAGATTTAAAACCTCTCGGATATCCTCCGAGTCCTTTAAGACGTCCTGCAGGCCTCTGTCAATATTCTGAGAACGAAGAGAGTAAGCGAACTGATGTTATTTTTTAATATAGGTGTCCTTGGAACATAAGTAATACCGCGTATGATCTACGAGGCCTCAGGTCTTTGGCGACTCCTGCCAACAAAGCTAGTGTGATGACTCCTCGATGACATCTTGTAATTGTACCAACTGTAGCTTACAAATCTTTCCATGCCATTACATTTTTGCATCAACTCATTTTTTTTATCGACTTCTCTTCCGTATAACATCTGGAATTCACACAAACATGCATATAGTTCCTTTATGCTATGCAATCATTTGAATTTCAATTGAATTTTTTTTAAATTTAGTTTAAAAAAAATAAATTCCTAATATATAAAGTAAAAGTTATATCATGATATTTCGATGAAATGTAAAATATTTATTTTTTTTTGATTCCATTCAAATTTGCCACAACACATTGAAATGTGTTTGAAATTGTAAATGATAGACATAAAATGCATATAATTGACATATAAAAATATATTAAATACTATGTTGTAACATTATTAAGAAAACTAATGGATGTAAATTGTAATAACAATGATTTAAGACTTCAGTAAATATAAAATGAAAAATCTGTGTAGAATGTTGGTATTGGCCATTAACCACAATTTTTTTTAAATTTTTGGACCTTTTTAAAGTTTTTTGCCCTTTTTTTGTTTATTACAAGGTGACGCATATAGAAATCAAATTGAATTGTATTAACTTTCAAAATTACTCCGAATTTTAGTGTCATCGTATGACAAGTAATCAATTACAACAATCAAACATGAAATGTTTATTTGTCATAACTCATAAATCTAATTTTTACAATAATAAAGGAAAATTACTTGAAAAATGGTCGACTTTCCATAACCAAATTGTAAAGAACATACCTACGTTAACTAAAAAATGGACAATGAACAGAAGAGGTATATTTTTCAGCTATGAAGAAGTGTTTCAAACAAAATTGTTAATGCTCGCAACAAAATGTTTTCTTTAGTAAAAAGGATGCGTCCACCGAAACTCCTTATCCCAATGTGGCTGACTCAGCGTCGACTTTCTCAACAACATCCGCGCAAAGCCAAGATACCTTTACTGAAGATAGCAGAGGAGTACCTGAGAAAAGTTATCGAAATGTTCAGACCGAAACAGATTTCCCTATTATAACTAGTTTAACTATAACGTATACCTCAACTACCGATATGGGAGAGGAATACTCGGAGGATTCCAAGACAGAAGAGGATAAAACTTCCATACAGGGTAACTTGCTAAATTAGTATGATAAACAAGGGATAATTAAGAACTTTTGCGTCTTTTATCATATATTTTGTATTTTTATCATAAATATTTTTCTAAAGATTTCCCTTGGGATCGTAGCACGGAATCTTCCCCGCCACCAAGCAAAGAAGAAGAATTCACTCTTAAATCTAGTAAATCTCATCATGTTAAACGAGTTTCTCATGCTAGGGATAATGATAGCTCTAGCGATGATGCTGTTGCACACCAAGAATTTGCATTAAAAACTGCAAAATCTCAACATGTCAGGAAACGACATAGTTCAAGTGATGAAGGACGCAATACCATGACTGATTCCAATCTACAGAAAGGGAATGTGTTTGTAAGTATTGGTGATCCTTTTCTTATAAATTATATATTCTATTAAGTATTACAAATGATTTTTCTATGCGAAAATTGATTTTTATTCATACAATTTTTATTTTTGCTCAACATCAAAGTTTTAGGTCCACCGGAACATGGTTTCTAAGGACTGCTTTTCAGAACAAATTATCAATTGCATTTCCTTTCCAGGTTTACATGGTCATACCCCCTGATGGCGGCTATGGTTGGTTTATAATGTGTATATCGTTTCTGTGTCAAGTGGTGGTGGATGGCATTATCTTTGGCATCGGTATAATACTGCCACACATAGCTAAAGAGTTTGATATGCCTGGATCCCAAGTGGTTTTGGTGGCTTCCATGCAAGTGGGTATGATAAAATTTTGTAAATTATACATAAATACTTGATTATACATTTTCTAAAAAATACATAAGATGAATTTCATATCAAAACCGATATTCATTGAACCCGACCCTCTCAGATTTTAATGAAATTTTGCATACAGGTATATTTTACCTACAGAAACATAACCTCATTTTTAGAAATTGCATTTTTGAAAATATGTGGGCGTGGCAAGGTATCGAAATATTTAAAAAATGACGGTAATAGGTACATTTAAACTGCAATTACTATGGAACGACTTAGCCGATTTAAAAGATCTTGGTGTCATTAGAAAGGTATATGAGTCAGCTTTCGAAAACATATACTGTAAAAATTTTATATTACACTGAAAAAATTTTTTTGCCAAAAATTAAAGTTTAAACTTAGAAAACACTTCGAAGATCAAGCCTTTTTTTGCAAAAAAAAATATTTTTAGATAGGCCTATTTAATATATATAACATATCTGAAAACAAAAATGGCGTTTTTCTTAGTTTGTTTTTAAAAAAATTTTAAGTAAAGTCTCTCTTGTTAACTTCCTTATTTTTTGATATTTTTGTGTGACAAACTGCAATTACTATGGAACGACTCAGCCGATTTGAAAGATCTTGATGTCATTAGAAAGGTATATAAGTCAGCTTTCGAAAACATACACCGTAAACATTTTATATTACACTGAAAAAAAAATTTTCTCAAAAATTAAAGTTTAAACTTGGAAAACACTTCGAAGATCAAGCCTTTTTTTGCAGAAAAAATTATTTTTAGATAGGCCTATTGAATATATATAACATATCTAAAAACTAAAATGGGGTTTGTCTTAGTTTTTTTTTAAATAATTTTTAAGTAGACATCTCTTGTTAACTTCCTTATTTTTTGACATTTTTGTGTGAAAAAAAAAGAATTAAGTAGCTAAACTTTGGAAGTTATGCAGGTTTTTTTTGGGTTATCTTATAGATTAAAACAAGAATCCCTGCATAACTTCCAAAGTTTAGCTACTTTATTCTTTTTTTTTCACACAAAAATATCAAAAAATAAGGAAGTTAACAAGAGATGTCTACTTAAAAATTATTTTAAAAAAAACTAAGACAAACCCCATTTTAGTTTTTAGATATGTTATATATATTCAATAGGCCTATCTAAAAATAATTTTTTCTGCAAAAAAAGGCTTGATCTTCGAAGTGTTTTCCAAGTTTAAACTTTAATTTTTGAGAAAATTTTTTTTTCAGTGTAATATAAAATGTTTACGGTGTATGTTTTCGAAAGCTGACTTATATACCTTTCTAATGACATCAAGATCTTTCAAATCGGCTGAGTCGTTCCATAGTAATTGCAGTTTGTCACACAAAAATATCAAAAAATAAGGAAGTTAACAAGAGAGACTTTACTGAAAAATTTTTTTAAAAACAAACTAAGAAAAACGCCATTTTTGTTTTCAGATATGTTATATATATTAAATAGGCCTATCTAAAAATATTTTTTTTTGCAAAAAAAGGCTTGATCTTCGAAGTGTTTTCTAAGTTTAAACTTTAATTTTTGGCAAAAAAATTTTTTCAGTGTAATATAAAATTTTTACAGTATATGTTTTCGAAAGCTGACTCATATACCTTTCTAATGACACCAAGATCTTTTAAATCGGCTAAGTCGTTCCATTGTAATTGCAGTTTAAATGTACCTATTACCGTCATTTTTTAAATATTTCGATACCTTGCCACGCCCACATATTTTCAAAAATGCAATTTCTAAAAATGAGGTTATGTTTCTGTAGGTAAAATATACCTGTATGCAAAATTTCATTAAAATCTGGGAGGGTCGGGTTCAAAATGTCCCTTTTTTTATAGGTTTTGATATGAAATTCATCATAAATATATTCATATTCATACATAAATAATTTATTTATTATTAAATATATTCTGTAAATAATTTATATAATTTTTTTAATATATTTTTTTATTTAATTTAAATTTTTTAATTTTAACATTTCCAGGTTTCTATTTCCTTGCTGGTACTGTATCCAGTGCCTTTATCAATAAATATGGATTTCGTCCTGTGGCCATGGCTGGTTGCCTGCTCTCTATAACCGTGCTAAGCATAGCCACTTTTAGTACAAATCTAGGGATGATGGTATTATTCTATAGTATTTTGGGTAAGTTTTGTTTTAATTTTTGTCTATATGCATTCAAAAGTTCTACTTAATATATAACAAAGTAATTTTTTTGGTGAAATATTTCTACACAATTTTTCAAACATATGGTAATGAAGCAGAAGCACCTTTATTTATTTAAGATTTATTTAATAATTGTTTTTCTGTTTTGTTTTTTCAGGTGGTCCCGGCTTAAGCATGATCTGGGTATCTTCCCAGTTGATTATTGGTTATTACTTTGAAAAATATCGCCCTATAGCTAACGGTTTGTCATGTTCTGGCGCTGGTGTAGGCATTATGGTATTTGCCTATATGAACAATGTTTTGGTCACGCGTCTTGGTTGGCGAAATCTTATGAGACTGCATATTGTCTTCTTGGTATTTGTCTTGTTAATGGGTTTAACGTTTGTAGAGGTGGCACCCACCAGGATAGGAAGGGTTATAGAGGCTGTAAGTTATATATGACTTAAGTATTATTTAAGATTATAATACATTTTTTTTTATTAATTTCAAGACGACCGTAGATGATACGGAATCCGATTCCTGGGGCTCTGTCAAGGATATGACTAGATTTTCTCGATATTCGGTGAAATTTGATGATCAGCACTATTCGTTAGCTGATGATTTTGAGGCAGCGTTAGGTAAGATTTAAATTATTATATGTTAATAACAAAAAATTTGCCATTAAATTAAAAAATAAATTTTATTTTAAATCAATTCTTCAATAATTTAAAGAATATTTAAAGAAATTATAGTAAATTAATATATTGTTAAAAATAATAAATTTTGGAAAAAAAACTTATTTTTTTAATAATAAAATTATTGTATATAAAATATGAATGAAAATTTTTTAAAAAAATGTTTTCGTATTTTAAAAAATCTTTTTTTAATTTCAAAATAATCACAATGTAATATATAAAAAAGCCACATAATTTTTCAAAGAATAATTTTTTGCTTTCTGTCAAAAAAAAATTTATTGTTAGAAAAAATTGTTTTTATATTTTTTTAATCAAATTAAAAAGTTTTTTTTAATAATAAAAATCATAATTGTTTTATAATAAAAGCAAAAATTGAAATACGACCAAACATTTTTTTTAATTACTAACGAAAAAAATTTTAAATGCTGTACGAAAAAATTTATTTTATTAAAGTGTATAAAAATTGTACATAATTTAATAAAATTCTGGGATTTTTTTTCAAATAATAAATAATTTTTTTACGTTTAGAAAAAAACATTTTTTAGAAAATATAAAAAATATATTTATTTTTCTTTTTATATTTTATGCCAAAAAAAACGTTAAAAAGAAACAAATTTTTGATTTTTTTTAATTTAAACAAATAAACAAAATATTTTTCCAACTGTTGAGATTATAATTTTTGTCAATAATAATAAATTTAGATTTTTTTAAATCATTGAAAAAATTATGAAAAATATTTTTCATACATTTTTTTGTTATCTTTTACAACTTATGACTTAATTAAAAATTATTTTATATAAACTATATAAAAAATATCTATAATCATTTAGTGAAATTTTTGTAATAATAAAAAATATTTTTTTTTAAATTTTTTTTTGCGATTTTTGGGAAAAACATTTTGAATAATAAAAATTATTTTTGATTTTAAATTGATTTAAACAAATAAATAAGAATAATTCTTAATAAGATTAGGAATTTTTTTGCAATTTTTGAGAAAATATAAAAACTAAAAATACTTTTTAATTTTTTTTTAGTTCACAACGAAAAAAAATGTGAAAACTATAGGTAAAAAAAAGTATTTTATACAAACTATATAAAAAATATCCATATTTATTTAGTAAAATTTTTACATATTAAATAATATTTATTTTTTTTATCAATTTACGTTAGTGTATCGAATGATACATCAAATTCGGTTTGTGTTTTTTTATTTTCTATTGTTTGACATTTTTGGTCAAATTCAGTGTGTCACGCACACTAAATAAAAATAAAAAAATTTATTATCTGTTTATTTTTATACCAAAAAAAAATCTAATTAAAGACAGCTCTTTAGTTTTTTGAAAAAGTTTTCTTTTTAATTATTTTTTTTAATTTAAAAACATTATTTTATCAAAAATTATACACTATTTTATTTCCGAAAAAATTATTTTTGTTGTTAAAAGTATATTTGTTAATTTAATTAAAAAAAATAAATTTTATTTATTTATAAAAATAAATATTTTTTTTGATTTTTATTAACAAATAATTTTTTTTTTTAAATACTTATATTTTTAGTATTTTTATTAACAAAAATATATTTGTCATTAATAACCAAAAACACAAAAAAAAATGTTTGGTTTATTATTACCATTCGATTATGAAAATTGTGAAAATTTAAAAAAGTATGTATTTTTTATTTCTATTAAAAATTAAATTATTTTAATTTACTACAAGTAATAATTTTTATTTATTTATAAAAATAAATATTTTTTGTATTTTTATTAACAAAAAATTATTTATATTAAATTACTTATATTTTTAGTATTTTTATTAACAAAAATATATTTATATTTAATAATCAAAAATATAAAAAAAAAAAATTTTGGTTTATTATTACCATCCGATTATGAAAATAGTGGAAATTTAAAAAAGTATGTATTTTTTATTTCTATTAAAAATTAAATTATTTTAATTTATTTAAAATATTTTTTTTTTTAAAAAATTAAAAAGCAAAAAAAAATGTTTCGCAATTTTTTAATATATAACGAAAAAAAATATGAAAACTAGATAAGATAATATTATTTTTATTTATTTATATATTTTAATAAAGGTACAGAAGATTTTTTTTTATTGAAAATTTTTTGGAAAAAGATTTTCTGATAATATGCAAATATATTTTTTACATTTGAAAAAAAAAATTGTTTTTAATCCAAAATATGTAATAAAAAAATTATTTCACTTTATAATCAAAAGGATATTATTTTAATCGTTTCAAAAGTAATTTTCTTTGTATTAAAAAACAAAAGATTTATAAAAAAAAATTTTTTTATATAAATTTCATGCTTAAAGTTTTATAAAAATTACTTTATATTTTATTTTAGTTTTAAATAAAAAAATGTATTTGCTTACTATGTAAAAAAATATTAGTTTTTTTTATTAATCAAAAGTGTTTTATAGAAAACAATTTTATTTTACATCCATAAGACAACATGTTTTTTGTTAATAAAATATATTTTTTTTTATTTTATTTAAATTTTATAAAAATATATTTCTTGTTCCGTTTTTTTGATTTTAGAAGAAAAACTAGTAAGACGGTTATCTTCGGCTATGCCGAAGCTCAGATACCCTTCACCATTTGTAAAAATGGTGGTAAAACTGGTTATTTGCACTTCAACTATATTTTATTAAACTTTGTACCACAAAACAGGGGAGTTGGTGAGAAGTGGACGTTACTTTTATGTGGGATGTGGGAGTAGTTTAAATCCGATCATGCTTATCTTAGAACTTAACCTCTGCTTCTGGACAGAAGCTTACATACCAAATTTCAGCCCGAAAGCTCATAAACTATACTGACATACAGACGGACAACCCCAAAAAGGGTGAGTTTGTATGGAAGCTGGGAGAAGTATTCGTCCGATATTCCTCATCTTACAACGTAAGCTCCCATTATAGGATTAAAGCTTTCATATACAATTTCAGCTCAATATTTCCTAACCTACGGCTATAATCGCGGGAGCAGTTACGCGGACACCCCAAAAAAAGGTAGTTTGAATGGGAGGTGGGAGTAGTTTTTGACCGACATTGTTTATCTTAGAAAGTAGCCTCCGCTTAGATATTGAACCTTGCGTACAATGTCAGCTATATACCTCTTAAAATACGGCTGCAATCGAAGGGACAAACCCAAAAAAGGGAGAGTTTGTGTGGGAGGTGAGAGAAGTTTTTGACCGATCGGTCTCATTTTAATACTCAATCTTCGCTTAGAGCAGAAAAGCTTTCGTACAATATTTCAGCTTGATTGCTTTTAAATTACTACTGTAATCGCGGGGACTGACATACGGACACCCCCAAAAAGAGGGATTTTGTATGGGAGGTGAGAGAAGTTTTTGACCGATCGCTCTCATCTTACTACTCAACCTCCGCTTAGTGTGGGGAAGCCCACATACAAATTTTTGTAATTTAATTTTTTAAGAATTATTTTTAAAATTGTTAAAAAAAAATTATTTTTGCTAATTATTACATTAATGTTTATAGAAGTTGTTTTTTTCTGTTTGATTAAAATTATATTTTTATTTAATTTTTTATACAATTTTTTTTTTTTAAATATATATTTTTATTACTAAACACGATTATCTTTTGACATACAATATTAATTTATTAGAAAAAAAATATTTTTTTGAAATTGTGTATCTTAGGTTGCTAAAAAATATTTTTTTTTTACAAATTGTTCAATTTATTTCTTTGCAATGTGTTTTCTTAAATAAAAAAATATTTATTGAAATTTGTTAAATTATTAAAATAAATATTTTTTTTTTATTAAATTAAATTAAATTTTTAAAATTTTTTTTTAATAAAAATACTTAAAAAACTAAAACTCAAATTTTTGTTAAATTACGAAAACTAATAAAAACTTTTTTTTATTAATCTGTTTTGTTTAAAATCTAAAAAAAAAATATTTAATTTTTAGAGATTTTCTAATTATAAAAATAAACAAAATTTTTTAAAAAAAATTTAGTTTTGTTTTTAAATCAAATCAAATATTTTGTATTTTCCTTTTCACCCAGAAAAAGTGCCTGAACCTGTGACAGAGCCTCGCCGCCATCCCACTTGTTTTGCTAATTGCTGTCAATCTGGCTGCCCCTGTATTTTCCACTACCTCGAACGTCGCCGCGAAGAATTGGCTCAAGAAACCGCCGTCAAGCGTTATGTTATACATCAGGATCTTATGGAGCGGCAAGATCTTTTCTATACCGGCACAGCTCAGATACGTAAAGCCACCACCATTGATGATCGCCGTAAAACTGTTAACTTTGGCGATACCGAAATGAAAACAATTTCTTTGGATGATTTAGAAAGAAATATAGATGCTCGCACTGTTGTACAACGTTTGTCATCTATGAATATAAATCGTCCAATGGTCGATAGACGGAAGACATATGCAGAATTAAAGAAAACACAAAAGTGTCCTTTGTTGGCTTATCTAAAACCGGAGAATTTAATTCACCCCAAAATACGGAATGGATTTCGTTTGTTGTTTGATTTTCGCCATCTGGCGATTATGGAATTTAGGGTGTTGTTGGCCTCGGCATTTCTATTTCCAATGGGTTTCAATATACCATTTGTGTATTCAACAGGTGAGTTGGAGAAGTAATAAAATTGTTTCCAAATGTATTAAGTGGTTAACCAAATTAAGAAAACGTTCGCTAAAAAAATTTTAAAAATTGTAAAAAAAGTTCAAACCTAAAAATTTAAAATATTTTCAAAAGTATTGAAAAGTTTGAATATTTTGAACATGTTTCATATGAAATAATTACTAATATGTATAATTGTTTGGATACGTTTAATTTTTAATTTTTTTTTTATGTAACGACTATTTCATTTGACCCCCTGCCACCATATCCTTAACATTTTTTTCCCCAAAAAAATCCCACATCAAATTAAATTTGTCTTTACAAACATGTTTACACGTTTACCTCCTCGACATCTACTTTAAGAGCCCTCCATTCGTTCTCCTCTAGAGAATTGCATTACACTCAAGAGTTAACCCTTGGGCATTAACTGCCCTTTAATTAGGAACTGTGTGTGTGTGTGTTTCAGCTTCAGCGAAACAAAACACCTTTCTGACACGCTGAGCCTGAATCCTGTGGCAAAATCCTCTCATACTCAAGCTTTGCAAATGCATTTACATTGTTTTTAGTGTGTGTTTACTTTTAACATCTCGTATCTACTTTTTACCCTTTCTCCTCTATTTATTTCTCGGTTATATGTGTATGCCTGCCTATTGTATTGTGGAACTGACTGGCCTGGCCTGGCTTGGCTTGGGTGTTAAGTGCGTGTCCAAATTGAGCCAAGTTTTGCGAAGCTAATTTCACCCTCCATTGGTTTCTCGAATTTCGCCTTTCGCATTGCATCTGGATTCGTTGCCTACCGTTTTCGTGAGCACACGACTTACATCTGTGGCGGGGGTATGGTGTTTGGCGGTGTGGCCGTGTTTGCAAGTGCTTTCTATGGCCTCGATGTAGTGTGGTTTCAATTTTTGTATGCCATCTGTTATGGCATTGCCCCAGGTAAGTTTTTGTGTGGGTGGACGGCAGAAGTGGGAGGGCGGGAGAGCGGGCGTGGCAGCGCACTTATGCACGCACAAGCGAAAACAAAAACTTATTTGGTCTCACTCGTTCAGAGATACAAACACATACACGCGGCCGTACACGTGCATAAACTTTATTTTTGCATACATTTATCATGGGCTCATCAAGCACGTTTTTATGGTTCCACACACAGACAAAATGATGCGGAGGAGGCTATGAACAAAATAGTAAAATAGCGTAGCATGTAGTAAGCGGTGGTATGATAAGTGTGGTAAAATATAGAACAATTTGTACAGAAGGCAATACTGAATTTGATAACTTGACTTCCCTTAGCAAAAAACTATATAATTAGTAATTTCGTTGTGAAGAACTGTGAGGTCTTGAATTTCCTTTGGAGAGCGACATCAAGCCTTTGCACTGACACTTTATTGTGGCAAAGCGTTTTATCGAAATTTTTGTATGGCGTAGTTCATTTTACATTAAAATGTTTTATACAAAATTTCAGACAAATTCAAAATGCTTTTGAATGATTAAGTTTCAAGAATTTGTCGATGCAGATTTAAATAACCGGTTCTTAAAACCCGGTTATAACAAATCGCTCTTAAAAAACTATACAGGTTTTTTGAAACACTGGTTATTTTAGTTTAGAGTAGCCGATTTAAAAACCGGTTCCAAAAACCGGTTTTATGTGTGAATTAAGTTCCGCAATATTGAAAAAAACAATTTAAACAAATAAAAAATTATAAATTTAAAATGAGGCTTACTGGTTATGCAAAATTCGGTTTAGAATTGGTTTTCAAAACCGGTTATATGTATAAGATAAGTGCCCCAATTATGTCGCTGTCCATCAAAACACTGGTCCTAAACCTAACTTTAAAACCTGGATATGAAAATGTTGTTTTGGAATCGGTTTTCAAAACCGGATTTTTATACAATTTAAGTTACACTATCATATTGCATCCCATTAAAAAACCGGTCCTGATATCTACAAAATAGAGTATTTTTTAAATCGGTTTTTAACTTTTTAGCTCATATTGGGTTCATTTGTAACCGGTTTTCAAAACCGGTTTTAAATATAAATTAAATTCAATAATTTTGTCGACGCTGCCACAAAACCGGCACTTTAATAGGCCAATTTTAAAAACAGGTTTTGAATACGTCATTTCAAAATCGGTTTTCAAAACCGGGTTTATGTACAAATTAAGTTACACAATTATGTCGCTGGCCGTTAAAAACCCGGACCTTAAACCTGATAAGAACAAATAAGATTAATTTTAGAATTTGTTTTTAACATTTTAGGTTATAGAAGGTTCTTTTGTAACCGTTTTTTATAACAAGATCAGTTGTAAATGAGGTTGTTTAGAAAACCCGGTTATAAAAAAATCGTTTTAGAAATAGTTTTCACACACGGTTTGATGCATAAATTAGGTTTCACCATGCTATTGACGCTAATGAAACAACCGGTTCTTAAACCCGGTTTTTGGGAACCGGTTTATATGAAACAATAAATTCAAAATACGGCTATTTTAAAAATCATTACCGGATTTTTAACTAAATATCGGTGCACAATTGGTTTTTACTACCGATTTTATGCTTAATAAAGTTTCACAATATTGTTGACGATTATAAACCAACCGATTTTGAGTGTTTAAAAAAACGGGCTTCAAAAATGTCGGTTTGGATTCGGTTTTCTAAACTGATGATATGGATAAAGTAAGCTACACAATATTATTGACGCTGATGAAACAACCGGTTCTTAAACCCGGTTTTTGGGAACCGGTTTATATGGAACAATAAATTCATAATACGGCTATTTTAAAAATCCGGTTATGAAAATATCGGTACAGAATTGGTTTTCAATACCAATTTTATGCTTAATAAAGTTTCACAATACTGTTGACGATAACAAAACAACCGGTTTTGGTTATTTAAAAAAATGGGATTCGAAAATGTCGATTTAGAATTAGTTTTTAAAACTGGTTTTATGTATAAATTAATTCCATAATTCCGCGCAGTTACAAAAATACAACAATTTCGGTTACTATGTACAAGTGCAGTTCCACAGAATAAACAAAGTCAATAGAAAACCGGGTTTGAAACCCAGTTTAAAAAAATACGATATATCCAAAGTTTTGATGACGTTGATAAAAACCGGTTCTTAAAACCGATTTTTTGAATCGGTTTTTGGAAAAGGATCAGTTAAAGTTTAATATAAATTGAAAAAAAAACTCGTTATTCACATTTTTGTTTAGAATCGGTTAAAAACTGGTGCTTCAATCGGTTTTTATGTATAAGTCAAATTCCACAAATTTGACAACGTCGATTGAAACCCGGTTCTGAAATCTAGGTTTATAAAAACGAGGTTTTAAAACTAAGAGGAGTTTGAAATTTGATTGTGGATTGTGTAATAAACATCCCAGTAGGAAGTATCGTCATACACGACTTTGTCGTCAACGCTGTCCTCAAGACAAAATGTGAAAAATGTATGTACTTGTCGTCAGAACACTCGGTTGACGACAAGCTGACCGACAAAATACTAATGTCGTGCATCAAACAAAAAAGTTCAATATCACGGAACAATAACGACATAGAATTGAAGACAGGAAAGTAGAAGTAAAAATTTTTAGTTTGTTGGAAACAGCAGTGCGTGACTGTTCATGTATCGCACGTTTTCAATAAAATTACTTCAATTTGTTATTTTAAATTATTAAGCACTGGTAACGACAATTTGACCGACATTGTCGGTTATTATGTCGTGCATGATTGTGTGGGCGACATGTCGCTTATTTAGGCATCAACGACAATTTGACCGACATTGTCGCTCATCAGATCGTGCATGACAAAGCGGACACTTGTATGAAAATTTCGTCGACGATTTGTATGGACGGTCCCCTACGTGTCATCAACGATTTACTATGGTCATGCACCTATCCTTGAGGATGTCTTGCAGACACTTCCTACTGGGATAGTTTTGTCAACGGCGATAAAAAATACCGGTTCTTAAACCCGATTTCTGTAATCGGTTTTTGGAAAACGATAATTTCAAAAATAAAAACTCCTTATACACATACTTGTTAAGAATCGGTTAAAATATCCGGGTTTTTTGTTCGGGTTTTTGGTAAGCGGTTTCTAAACTGTTATCAACTCATTTCTTATATATAAAAATGAATTGCTGTGCAGTTGTCTCGCTAAAACTCAAAAACGGCTGGACCGATTTCCAAAATTTTTTTTTTGTTTTGTTCGCTATAGCTTCCGGATGGTTTAAAAGGTTTTATTTTTTCAAAAAGTGGGCGGCGCCACGCCCCGTTTTTCAAATATCGCTCAGACGGCCTTTCTAATAGACCGATTGATACAAAAATTTTTCCATGAGAACCTGTTGCCCTGTAGATAGTTCCTGACTACATTTGGTTGTAATTGGATAAAGGGGCGTGGCACCGCCCATACAACTTGAAAATTAAAAAGGCTATATTTCATGAACTACCAGAGGTATGAAGATGAGATTTGGTATATATGTTGTTCGTACAGTTAGAATTACAGCCAGGGTGCAAGAGGGCGGTGCCACGCCCTCTTTTCAAAAATCGCTCTAACGGCTTTTCTAATAGACCGATTGATACGAAAATTTTACCAAGTGGTACTGTTGACCTGTGGATAGTTCCTGACTACATTTGGTTGTAATTGGATAAAGGGGCGTGGCACCGCCCATACAACTTGAAAATTAAAAAGGCTATATTTCATGAACTATCAGAGGTATGAAGATGAGATTTGGTATATATGTTGTTCGTAGAGTTAGAATTACAGACGAGGTGCAAGTGGGCGGTGCCACGCCCTCTTTTCAAAAATCGCTCTAACGGCTTTTCTAATAGACCGATTGATACGAAAATTTTACCAAGTGGTACTGTTGACCTGTTGATAGTCCCTGGATATATTTGGTTGTAATTGGATAAAGGGGCGTGGCACCGCCCATACAACTTGAAAATTAAAACGGCTTCAGGGGTATGAAGATGAGATTTGGTATATATGTTATTGGAGCAGTATTAATTACTGCCAGGGAGGAAGAAGGCGGTGCCACACCACTTTTTCAAAAATCGCTCTGACGGCTTTTCTAATTGACTGATTTATAAGATAATTTTAAAAAGTGGTACTAATGACCTGTTGTAAGTCACTGGCTGTACTTAGTTGTGATTGGATAAAGGAGCGTGGCACCGCCCATACAACTTTAAAGTAAAAAAGACTATATCTCATGAACTATCAGATGTATGGATATATGTTTGGTTACATATGTTGTTGTTGCAGTATGAATTACAGTAAGGGTGGAAATGGGCTGTTCCACACCCTTTTTAAAACAAACGGTTAAAACTGTCAAAATTTCACAGAACATTGCTGTTCGCCTAGAGATATGAACAGTAAGGTGGGCCAATTTTTTTTTTTCGCAAAAATTGTAACCAAAATTAGAATCTACGATGAATTGTAAGAAAATTTCACCAAAAAACTTTGTGTCTAAAATCAATTCCTAGCTCGCGCTGGAAAGCATAAAGATTTCTGTTAGAGATTTTTTGTTTGTTTTTAAATGAGGAAAGTCCGAAAACTGCAGATATTTATTTTTCGAGACCTTCTGCGTAAAACTAACTTCCCAGCAAACTAAATGAGATATTACAGAACCAAATCTATGTATTAGTTAAAAAGTTATGGCCTCTGAGAGTTGGCATACGGAAATTAAGTTTTTAAAAATCATTTTTCAGAATATTGGGCGGGATCTAAAACAATGTCAAAAATATGCTATTCTCATCGTCTTGGTCTCCAAACATCGCAATGGTAGGTCTGACGTAACTGAAAAATTGCTAGAAATATATCTCAACCTGAAATCTTCTTGCTTCTCAGCGCGAACTAGGAATTGATTGTAGACATATAGTTTCTAAGTATATCTGGTATACGATTACCACATTTTTTTAGACGCGAACAAATTGTTCCGCCCTAATCAACAGGCTAATTGGAACTTAATAAGTAAAAAGTGCCGAGGCGCTGCCCACGCACTTCAATAGTTGAATTTATAAACTGTATCAAATAATGGTCCGTACACCAGTTACTTTTCATTTACTTTTCAGGAGAGCGAATCGGTAATAAATAATACATATAGAAAAATAAAGCAATATTCATTGTAGTTATACTGGAAAACACCTTTTTTTTATTGCGAAGTTGAGGGTGCATATAATGATCCATCTGAGCAGCTTATAGAAGCCATCGACGCTGTAGACGTAAGTGTGACAGGGGACTCGAATTTATCGAACCGACGCCTTTATCAGCAACTCGGTCTCTGCAAATGCTGAAGAAAGATCTTGGCCTACATCTATATAAGATCTAACTGGTGGAAGAATTTGAGCCAGTGGACGATCAATTGATTTTTTTTATTTATCATGTCATTGCACATTATTTGAAGGAGAAATGGTTCCAACACGACGGTGTAATATGCCATACAGCGCGTGAGACCATCACTTTGTTAAGCCAAACGTTGGTGACCGAATTATCTCAAAAAATGGTAATATGAGTTCAATACAATAATAGTATTCCGGAATATTCTTGATCCGTGTGAGAAGAAGATATGACAAAAGAAGTTTTTATGGCTAAAGGCATGAAGCTTCAAACTGAATTATCATTTGCGGTCAATAGGCGGAGAAGGCATAACAAAAGAATTTTTTATGCCCAAAGAGATAGTTAGCATCTGCTTCTACAGATCGAAATAAAAATTAAATTTTGATCCTTAGCGGAATATCTGTTTCCGATTTGTGGAAGAAGTGGGTTTTCGCCCTACATGCAGAAAAAACTTAATCTACATCTCGGCACTATAGATATGACTTTGCTGATGAACTTTTTATTAGCATTTACAACAATAAAATGTAATTGGTTAAATTCCATGTTAGGGAGTTACTTCAAATTAGTTATATAAGTTAATAAACTCAACATATTATTGTCGAGCTGTACCGTTTTCAAAGTACTTTGAAGACCTAAATGTGAAATATATTACAAGTTAATATGCAATAGCGAAGCATTGCCGGGCCCACTAGTTTGTTATAAAAAATTGTCTTGATCAATTTCCCCATAGCAGTGTCTTAAGATTCTGTATTACATTTAGATAGAAATGTGATATTTGTCTAAAAAAATCTGTTCTCCATTATTTTTGTATAAAGAGAAGTCACTGCATCACCATTTTTGTATAGTAAAGCATCAATGAAGACACTCTCTACTTTCCTGCTTTGAAATGCGCTCACAGTTTATTTCTCTATTAAAATGAGTTATCATCGCCAATTTTTCCATAAAATAGCTTTTAATGTTACTTTTGTTTACATCAGAAAATCTTTTAAAACAACAATTTTTCTTTCCTATAAGAAATTGCTGTTATTACTATTCAGAAAATTACCCTTCTTTCTTAATCCTATGCTTATCAGTCCATCCTCCTTGCAAACTTCCATTTCATCAGTTTCAAAAGCATCAGCTTCAGCATCATCATCATCATCATCAACATCATCGTCATTCTCATTGAATGAATGACCAGCAGGCAAACAGTATTAATTATGCTGCTTTATGTTGTTGGCCGTTGTTGCTTTTGTTGATGTTACTTGTTTGCTGCTTGTTGGTTGCTGGCTGACTGCTACATACATGTTTGTTTTTGTTGTTGGTATATTGCCGGATTGGCGAGTGATGTTGCCGTGTTATGATGTTGCATATCATCGGTATGTTACAGTGCGAGTGTGTGTCGGTGTGTGTTGGTGTGTTTGCGTGCACGGTTGCTGATGATGTTGCCACGAATGATGGCATGAGACTAAGTAAACGAGTGCAATTTTAATTATATTCCTCTTTATGTTTATTTATGCATTCGTATCATCATTTTTTCCCACAATTGAATACACATACTCATACACGCAGGCAGGCAGGCATGCAAGTATACAGAAAGGAGATTACACACACACATTATCCTGCCACGTCTTTACTCTCGACATATGTAAATGTGTAATTTTGGTTACGTTACGTTCCGCCCATTCGTTTTATGCTTATTCGTCTATGTTTTATTATTTATCTTATGGTTGTAACACTGCACTCACTGCCTCTCCGCTCTGTCCGCTTAACCACATTCGTAATTGTTGCTGTATTGTATGTGTAAAACACTCGCCTGGAATTTGTTCTGTCCCCAGCTTTCTATTCAACATTGCGTGCCATTATCTATGTCCGTTCATTGGGTCTGGATAAATTAACAAATGCCTTTGGTTTGACGGCTTTGGCCATGGGTATGGGAGTTTTTATTGGCACAACCACTGGTGGTATCTTGAACGATTTGACCGGTGATTATACGGCTTCATTTGCATTTGCGGGTATATGCATTATAGTCTCGGGTAGTCTGAAACTAGTGTTACCCCACCTGACAGCGCAGGCGGCAAAAAAGTGAAAAAGACGTGTGTCAAAGGATTGTAAAGATAACGTGGCCGGTGCTCACGCCTTGCCAGCAAATATCAACTAAGATCGAGAGGGAAGTGGGAAACAGAAAAAGAAAACTTTGTGTCAAAATGTCCTTAAGGATTATATCAATAAAGAAGATTATCTGGATGTATGTGTGTGTGTGGGTGTAAGTGTGTTTGTTATGTTTTAAGTGGAGCGTTAAGAGGAAGTTTAAATAAATGTAATATGAAAAAACTACATAGTATTAAAGTGTTTTGTAATTTTATGGGTAATAAATGTAAAGGTAATTATGTACATAAGTGTTTATATGATGTGTCATTCAAGAGGCGATTTAATTAAACATATTAGGGGGTTTTTATTTTAAATATAAACTTTATACTTGGATAAGACCTTAGAGTTCGTATTTTTTTATGCTAAACCTTTGAATTTAATGTGGTTTTTTATGGTAAATGTACAATATATATGACGCACAAGAGTCTGATTTAAAAATACCGTAGGCTATATATTTTGTATATTTTTGACCCATAGTGCACTAGATAAAACTTTGTTTTAGAGCTGGAGACATAAAGTTTGATATCCAGATAGAACTCGGCAACAGTAATATTAATATGCAGACGAAATATTAATTTTCGATAAGTGGGCGGAGTGGGTGTGACCAAACTATATTTTGGCCTCGGGGAGCTTAAATTTGGTACACAGATAGTACTCGGCAACACGAATATGAATATGCAGACAAAATTTTAATTTTGAATCAATGGGCGGATGGGGTGTGGCAAATCTGTGTTTTAACCGTAGAGAATTAAAAATTGGTACTCAGATAGTACTCGACTACACGAATATGAATATGCAGACGAAATTTTCATAATCGATAAGTGGGCAGAGGGGGCGTGAGCTAACTATATTTTAGCCTCAGGGAGATAAAATTTGGTACACTGATAGTACTCGGCTACAGGAGTAGGAATATGTAGCCGAAATTTTAATTTTCGATACGTGGGCGGAGGGAATTTTAATTTTGAATCAATGGGCGGAGTGGGTGTGGCAAATCTGTGTTTTAGACCTAGAGAATTAAAAATTGGTACTCAGATAGTACTCGGCTACACGAATATGAATATGCAGACGAAATTTTCATAATCGATAAGTGGGCGGAGGGGGCGTGACCTAACTATATGTTAGCCTCAGGGAGATAAAATTTGGTACACTGATAGTATTCGGCTACAGGAATATAAATATGTAGCCGAAATTTTAATTTTCGATACGTGGGCGGAGGAGGCGTGACCTAACTATATGTTAGCCTCAGGGAGATAAAATTTGGTACACATATAGTACTCGGCAACACGATTATGAATATGCAAACGAAATTTAAATTTGTATTTGATTTGACTTTTGCCTATCGTGGGCCAACCCGTTTTCGCATAAATTGAATAAAACGAAAAGTCGACCAGTTTTCATTGACTTTTGAAAGTCTTTATTATGCTGATATTTTCACAAAAAAGAAGAATTAACTACTTTATGGCACCCATACGATCAAGTTTTAGCAGTCTTTACAAATTAAAACATAAGAAAATTTTTATAAAAAAATCCAAATTTTATCAAGGGGTTTTTTTTTACAAAAATATTTTATCCCGAATTTCGTTTGGATAGATAGTGTTTAAGTATAAATTGAAAAATAAAACGAAAATTCGACCAGTTTTCATTGACTTTTGAAAGCCTTTATTAATCTGATTTCTTGACAAAAACGATCATTTAATTACTTTACAAATCTCAAACGACTATGTTTCAGCAATCTGTGATATTTAAAACAAAAGAAAATTTTTATCAAAAATCTAAATTATATCAAGGGGTTAACCTATATATTTTTTGCCTAAAAATATTTTTCTGTGAATTTCGCCGCAGTGGCTATGACATTAGATAGTGCTTAAAAAATTTTAACAATTTGATATGACTTTTACTTATTATGGGCCCACTTGTTTTGGTATTAATTGAATAAACCGGAAATTCGACCAGTTTTCAAAGACTTATGACAATCTTTATTATATTGATTTCTTCACAATCAAGAATAATTATCTACTCTTAATCCTCAAATGATCATATTTTAGGAGTCTATGCCATTTAAAACAAAAGAAAATTTTTATGAAAAATAAAAATTTTGGCAAGCTGTTAACCTATATATTTTTTTGCACAAAAATACTTCATCCCAAATTTCGCTTAGATAGATAGGGCTTGGACCCACCTGTTTTGGTATAAATTGAAAAAAAATAAACGAAAATTCGACCAGTTTTCATTGACTTTTGAAAGCCTTTATTATGCTGCTTTGTTGGCAAAAAAAAAGAATAAATAACACTCAAACGACTATGTTTCAGCAATCTGTGATATTTAAAACAAAAGAAAATTTTTATCAAAAATCTAAATTATATCAAGGGGTTAACCTATATATTTTTTGCCTAAAAATATTTTTCTGTGAATTTCGCCGCAGTGGCTATGACATTTGATAATGCTTTAAAAATTTAATTATTTGATGTGACTATTGCCTTTCTTAGACACACCTGTTTTGGTATAAATTAAAAAATAATTAAAATTCGACCAGTTTTCATTGACTTTTGAAAGCCTTTATTAAGCTGATTTCTTGACAAAAACGATAATTTAATTACTTTACAAATCTCAACCGACTATGTTTCAGCAATCTGTGATATTTAAAACAAAAGACAATTTTTATCAAAAATCTAAATTATATCAAGGGGTTAACCTATATATTTTTTGCCTAAAAATATTTTTCTGTGAATTTCGCCGCAGTGGCTATGACATTAGATAGTGCTTCAAAAATGTATCAATTTGATATGACTTTTGCCTATCATGGGCCCACTTGTTTTGGTATAAATTGAATAAACCGGAAATTCGACCAGTTTTCAAACACTTATGACGGTCTTTATTATATTGATTTCTTCACAATAATGAATAATTATCTACTCTTACTCCTCAAATGATCATATTTTAGGAGTCTATGCCATTTAAAACAAAAGAAAATTTTTATAAAAAAATCAAAATTTTATCAAGGGGTTAACATATATATTTTTTTCCACAAAAATATTTTTTTTCCCGAATTTCGCTTGGATAGATAGTGCTTGGACCCACCTGTTTTGGTATAAATTGAAAAAAAAAACGAAAATTCGACCAGTTTTCATTGACTTTTGAAAGCTTTTATTATGCTGCTTTCTTGACAAAAAAAAAAAAGAAGAATAAACTACTTTATAACACTCAAACGACTATGTTTCAGCAATCTGTGATATTTTTCTGTGAATTTCGCCGCAGTGGCTATGACATTTGATAATGCTTTAAAAATTTAATTATTTGATGTGACTATTGCCTTTCTTGGCCCCACCTGTTTTGGTATAATTTAAAAAAAAAATTAAAATTCGACCAGATTTCAGTGACTTTTGAAAGCCTTTATTAAGCTGATTTCTTGACAAAAACGATAATTTAATTACTTTCCAAAACTCAAGCGACTATGTTTTAGCATTCTATGCCATTTAATACAAAAAGTTTTTTTTTATCAAAAATCCAAATTTTGGCAATATATTTTTATATTTATATATTTTTTGGCACAAAAATATTTGTCTCTGAATTTTTCGTTTGGCTTCGTTTTTATGTAGTGCTTCAGAAATGTTATCAATTGATTTGTTTTTTTGCCTATCGTTGGCCTACCTTTATTGGTATAAATAGAATGAAAAAAAAATCGACCAGTTTTCATTGATTTTTTTACCATATTTTTTATGCTGAATTCTTGACAAAAACGATAAATGAACTACTTTTTAATACTCAAATGACTATGTTTTAGCCATTTAAAATAAAACTAAATTTTTGTCAAATATCCAGATTTTGGTAAGGGGTTAGTTAACCTATATATTTTTTTGCACAGAAATATTTTTCTGTCAATTTCGACGTAGTAACTTTGTTTGTAGATAATGCTTCAAAAATGTAATAAGTTGATATGACTTTTGCCTATCTTGGACCCACCTCTTTTGCTATAAGTTGAATAAAACGAAATTTCGACAAGTTTTCATTGACTTTTACCATCTTTGGCATTTAACCGTCTTTATTATGCTGATTTCTTGACAAAAACAATAAATTTATTAGCTTGCAATACTTCAATGATCATATATTAGCAAAGAAGAATTAACTACTTTATAAGACCCAAATGATCAAGTTTTAGCAGTCTTTACAAATTAAAACATAAGAAAATTTTTATAAAAAAATCCAAACTTTATCAAGGTGTTAACCTATATACCTATATGTTTTGGTATAAATTGAAAAAAACCAAAATTCGACCAGTTTTCATGGACTTTTGAAAGCCTTTATTATGCTGCTTTCTTGACAAAAAAAAAGAAGAATAAATAACACTCAAACGACTATGTTTTAGCAATCTGTGATATTTAAAACAAAAGAAAACTTTTATCAAAAATCTAAGTTATGTCAAGGGGTTAAACCTATATATTTTTTTGCCTAAAAATATTTTTCTGTGAATTTCGCCGCAGTGGCTATGACATTAGATAGTGCTTCAAAAATTTAACAATTTGATATGACTTTTGCCTATCATGGGCCCACTTGTTTTGGTATAAATTGAATAAACCGGAAATTCGACCAGTTTTCAAAGACTTATGACGGTCTTTATTATATTGATTTCTTCACAATAAAGAATAATTATCTACTCTTACTCCTCAAATGATCATATTTTAGGAGTCTATGCCATTTAAAACAAAAGAAAATTTTTATAAAAAAATCAAAATTTTATCAAGGGGTTAACATATATATTTTTTTCCACAAAAATATTTTTTTCCCGAATTTCGCTTGGATAGATAGTGCTTGAACCCACCTGTTTTGGTATAAATTGAAAAAAAAACGAAAATTCGACCAGTTTTCATTGACTTTTGAAAGCTTTTATTATGCTGCTTTCTTGACAAAAAAAAGAAGATTATAATAAATTATAACACCCAAACGACTATGTTTCAGCAATCGTGATATTTAAAACAAAAGAAAATTTTTATAAAAAATCTAAATTATGTCAAGGGGTTAAACCTATATATTTTTTTGCCTAAAAATATTTTTCTGTGAATTTCGCCGTTTTTTGCACATATATTTTTTTCTTCGAATTTTGCTGAAGTGGCTTTGTTTTTAGATAGTACTTCAAAAATGTAATTATTTAATATGACTTTTGCCCGTCGTGGGCCCACCTATTTTCTTATAAATTGAGTAACGCGAAAATTCGACCAGTTTTTATTGACTTTTCAACATCTTTTTTAAATTGATTTCTTCACAAAAAAAGAAGAATTAAATACTTTATAATATCCAAATGATCATAGTTAAGCAGTCTATGCCATTTAAGACAAAAGAAAATTTTTATCATAAAATCCAAATTTTATCAAGGGGTTAACCTAACATATATATTTTTTTCCCTATAAATATTTTCTGTGAATTTCGCCGCAGTGGCTATGACATTTGATAATGCTTTAATGCCTTTCTTAGACCCACCTGTTTTCTATGCCATTTAATACAAAAAGTTTTTTTTATCAAAAATCCAAATTTTTGCTGGGTTAACCTATAAATTTTTTACATTTTTAAAGCACTATCTAAAAAAACCTACTGTGGCGAAATTTAAAGAAAAATATTTTTGTGCCAAAAAATAATTGGTCAAAATCTTGCCAAAATTGGGCGAAATTCACAGGGGTTTTTGTGAAGAAATCAGCTTAAGAATCATAATAAAAAGCCAATGAAAACTGGTCGAATTTTCGCTTTATTCAATTTATACCAAAACAGGTGAGTCCACGATAGGCAAGGTCATAGCAAATTATAAAATTTTTGCTGCACTATCTAAAAAAAGCTGCTGCGGCGAAATTCACAGAAAAATATTTTTCTGCAAAAAAATATACTAACCCCTTGCCATAATTTGGATTTGTAATTAAAAATTTCCTTTGCTTAAAATGGCGTAGAATGCTAACTTATGATCATTTAAGTATTTTAAACTAATTAATTTATTGTTTTTGTCAAGAAATCAGCATAATAAAGGCGGTTAAATGCCAAAGATGGTAAATGTCAATGAAAACTTGTCGACATTTCGTTTTATTCAAATTATACCAAAACAGGAGGGTCCAAGATAGGCAAAAGTCATATCAAATTATTACATTTTTGAAGCATTATCTACAAACAAAGTTTCTG
Source organism: Muscina levida (assembly GCA_964034835.1). Classification (NCBI taxonomy): domain Eukaryota; kingdom Metazoa; phylum Arthropoda; class Insecta; order Diptera; family Muscidae; genus Muscina; species Muscina levida. The sequence goes on from OZ035884.1 coordinate 88,675,502, forward strand.
CGTCGAAATTGACAGAAAAATATTTTTGTCCAAAAAAATATATAGGTAAACTAATCCCTTACCAAAATCTGGATTTTGACAAAAATTTAGTTTTATTTTAGATGGCTAAAACATAGTCATTAGAGTAGTAAAAAGTAGTTCATTTTTCGTTTTTGTCAAGAATTCGGTATAAAAAAGATGGTAAAAAAAATCAATGAAAACTGGTAGAATTTTTTTTTCATTCTATTTATACCAAAAAAGGTAGGCCAACGATAGACAAAAAAACAAATCAATTGACTATGTTTTAGCAGTCTATAGCATTTAAAACAAAAACAAATTTTGATCAAAAAATCCAAGTTTTGGCTAGGGGTTAGCCTATGCTTTTTTTGCACAAAAATAACTTTCTCCGAATTTCAATGCAGCAGCTTTGTTTTTAGATAGTGCTTCAAAAATTTAATAATTTTATCTAATTTTTGCCAATCTTAGGCCGACCTGTTTTGGTATAAATTATATTAAGCAAAAATTCGACCAGTTTTCATTTACTTCTGAACTTCTTTATTATACTGATTTCTTGACAAAAACAAAAAAAAACTATTTTATAATACTCAAACGATCGTAGTTAAGCAGTCTATGTCATTTAATGCAAAAGAAAATTTTTAGTTAACCTATATTTTTTTTGGCACAAAAATATTTTTTCCCGAATTTCGCCACAGCGACTTTGTTTTTAGATAGTGATTCAAAAATTTAATTAGTTGGTAAGAGTTGAGGGTTCTTTACTGTTTAGGTTCTGACTAAAATCAGGTTTATTTAATTTTTTTGACCTATTATAACCGTTAAAATACTAAATAAATTTCGACTCAATCATCTGATAAAAACCTTGTCGAGAGGCCTTTAACTAGTCTTCAGTTGGTATATATTACTTACTTACTTACTTAATTTCCCTTTGCAGCCCATGAATGAGGTATGGGATAGCTTCTCGCGTTGTTGTGAATTAACACGCTTTCTATTTTTAGATTCACAACTAACGGCACCTACTTGTTTATCGACGAATGCGAACGTCACTGTTTGAGAAGCTCTTACTAGACACGACGATTGAATCGACGCTTAATACTGCGAAGTTGCTGTCAACAACATTCGAGGGGAGCCGACAATGAAAGAAAATTTTCTTTTATTTTTTTTTTTCTTTTAAGATGACTGGAGCCTGGTTTGAACCTGCGATCTCCCGCATGGTAGTAGCGTGTTCTAACCACTATGCCACGGCCGGTCCCAGTTGGTATATATTTGCTTCTAATTAATTAATCAATTTTAGCCTCATTTGGGAAAAGCGAGAAATCGACCAGTTTTCTTTGACTTTTTAACATTTTTTATGTTGATTTCTTGTTAAAAACGTATGCCATTAAAAAACCAAAGAAAATTTTTATCAAAATCCATATTTTGGCAAGGGGTTAACCTATATAATTTTGGCACAAAAATATTTTTCTCCGAATTTCGCCGCAGCGGTTATGTTTTTAAATAGAGCTTTAAAAATGGAATAATTTCATATGCCTATTGCCTATTGTGGGTTCATGTGTTTTATATAAATTGAATAAAATAAAAATTCGACCAGGTTTCATTGACTTTCAAAAATTATTGTTAAGATTTTTTTGTGGAAAAAACGATAATTGAATTGCTTTATAAAACTCAAATGACTATGTTGTAGCAGTCAATGCGATTTACAACAAACATTTTTTTTATTTAAATATCCAATTTTTATCAAGGAGTTGAACCTATATTTTTTTTTGCACAAAAATATTTTTCTCCGAATTTCGATGCAGCGGCTTTGCTTTTAGATAGTGCTTGAAAAATTTAATAATTTTATATAATTTTTGCCAATCTTAAGCCGACATCTTTTTGTATAAATTTTGTATAAATTTAATTAAGCGAAAATTCGACCAGTTTTCATTGACTTCTGAACGTCTTTATTATGCTGATTACTTGACAAAAACGAAATATGAACTACTTTATAATACTCAAATGATCATAGTTAAGCAGTCTATGTCATTTAATACAAAAGAATATTTTTTATCTAAAATCCAAGTTTTGGCAAGGGGTTATTAGTTAACCCATACATTTTTTTCCCCAAAAATATTTTTCTGTGAATTTCGTCGCAGCGGCCTTGGTTTTAGATAGTGCTTCAAAAATGTATTAATTTTATTTGAGTTTAAGGTACATTGGTATTTTGGAACAGAATTAAATTAAATTTGAGTTTAAGGTACTTTGGTATTTGGAACAGAATTAAATCAGGTTTATTTAATTTTTTTAGACCAATTTCAACCGTTTAAATATTAAATAAACTTCGACTCTTAATAATCTGATTTAAACCTTATCGAGAGATCTTAGAACTAACTTTCAGTTGGTATATGAGTGTCTTTAGAAAGCAAACCAGTTTTAGTATCATTTGGGAAAAGCAAAAATTCGACCAGTTATTATGAAGCTTTGATAATTTGCGTGTAGAAGTGTTTACGAAGATAAAATTAATTGGTTGTAGTAGCCGGCAATGTTTCCTTAATGCATATTTGACGAATTCTTATAATATGTTTGGCTTAATTGTAAGCCCTGTAAACAATTCGTTACCCTTAGTTACTCCTTAACATGATCAAACTAACAACGTGCTGCCAAAATGCTGAAAAAGTGTCAGAAACTAAAATGTTAATATATTATGAAGTTAAGAAAAACCCATAGTAGTCCTTGCGTTTTGTTTCATCAATAGTTCTTTTTGATAAAGTAGTTTAATTGTGTGCAATAAAAGTACTTATTAGGGCGTTTAATGTACTTTTATGTACAATAAAGGCACTCTGTGGTGCAATTAATTGTTTTTGTTTTACAATAAAAGTACTTTTTGATACCATAAATGTACTTTTTGATGCATGTAAATGTACTATCTGTGTACTAAATTTTATATCTATAGATGTAAAATTAAGTTTTGCCATGCCCATTCGCCCACTGATCCAAAATCAAAATATCGTTTGCATTTTCATATTCGTGTTTTCAGTACTACCTGTGTACCAAATTGTATCTCTGTAGGGCTAAAATAAAGTTTTGCCACACCCACTTCGCCCACTGTTTCAAATCTAAATTTCGTCTGCATTATAATATTTGTGTTGTGTTGGGTATCTAATTTTAACCCTATAGTTTTAAAAAATTCGCCCATAGGGCCAAAGACCTGAAAACTAAAAAAAAATTATCTTAATAATTTTAAGTATTTTGAATTTTTGTTTCAAACATATAAAAAGACTCTTTTAAATTACTCAATTTACAAAAATTATATAATTTCCCACAAAAATTGTATCAGATGTTTAAATTTTTTTTTTCAAATATATTAGTTCATATTTTAATCATATTTTTTTCAAAGAGAACTCATGTTTTTAAAACTTCTCCATTTTTAATATAAAAACTATTGCTCCGAAATAGATAGATCTTGCTGGTCCAGAAATGCCATAGAGACAAGAGACCTAAACTGTCATGGAACCGTGTTTACAATAACTTTTTTTCAAGGATCAACCAGTAGGGGGGTTGTAATGCGATCCAAAAGGCTCCCATTTTGGAATTTCTAGGACCACGCCACTACGCTTGGATTTTCAAAATTAAAGGGAAAGTATGTAATTTAAATGGGTTACTGTTGTTATCTTAAAAAATATGATAATTTTTCTAACAAAAGCTTTTCATAATTTAATGGTGCACTTTTTCCTCCATTATAGAATAATTATTTTATGAAAACTTTGACATACATAATTCCTAATTCACAGACTTAATTTATATATTAATTTTTTTCCAATTTTTTTCAGATGCATTTTTCTACGTAACTTTTCCAATGTTAATGATTTACCAGCAGAGAACCAGAGACACATTTTTATTTATATATATTTTATTTTTAGAAAATAATTAAATTTATTTTTTTATATTTTACACTAAATATAATAGATATAAATTATAAAGTTAATACAAATAAAGAACATGAAAACCAATATTAATTCTTTTTAATAAAAAAAATAGGTATATAAAGTAAGTAAAAAAGGTCTTTGTCTACTTGTCCGTTATTCCCCGTTGGCACATTCTATTTTCATCATTACGATTTCGAGATTTCATTGAAATAACAGGAGCCCAGAATAGTAAAGTGGTATCGACAATTTAATACTTGCGCCTAAAAGTATGCAAATTTTCTGCTGCAAATTTTAAATATGTACAGGGTGATCCGAACATACAAAAATTGTATCTACAATTCAAAGTATACTTTTAGGCGCTACATAAATTGAGTGATTAAAGCCTGCAAATATATATTATCTGCTTGATTCTGGTCGCCTGGTATTTTGCCAAAAAACGCTGATTTGAACAAACATCAAGCAAGATAAGCAAAAAATAATACATAAAAAAGTCTAAGAACACCAAACTCTTTAGGGGTTAAACTATACTGGCCTTACTTATTCACCCAGACTTAGAATTTTTCACCCCCCCCCCCCCCCCCCCCAGACTATGATCCCGAATATGTTACACAGTGTTATTTATATCACTGTTCTGTTTTTATCGTAACTATTCCATATTCAAAATAACCATCAAAAACTTACCTTAACATATTAATTAAACCAATTAATAAAAGTCAAATAGTTTTGGATTTTTATGCTAAGTTTTATTTAGTTTTTATTTCCAGTTTCTTTTTACTTCAATATATAATTTGTGTTTTGTTCTGTTTTGTTTGTTTTTTTTTTATTTATACAAAAAATGTTCTGTTTATATGATAATTACATAAATAATAATCTTTTAATGTTTTATACTTAAGTTTAAATAATTTATACGGCCAATTTGGTTGTATATATATCGCTATATGTTCACATATATTTATAGTAATATATAAGAGCATTTCTTTGTGTTTTCATGATGAGAGAAGGACATTATTTTGTTTCGGTTTCTATATATGTGTGGGGGGAGGGGGGATCGGTCTGATGCAGTTGTTTATGTTTTTGCATTACTTTCTGGAATTTGTCTAAAGAATTATGGTTTGTTATCCTCTGTTGCCGTTAAATATATAATTTAAAGATTTTTATAATGTTGACTGATTGTTAGTTGTAGTTTTTGGTTTTTTTGCTTGCTTCTCCTTAGTTATCTGCCTGGTTGCAAATGCTTAGATGTCTGTTGTTGTTTTAAACGTATTAGTTTTAAGTTTTAATTGTTGTTGTTGTTGTGGTTGTTGTTTATGTTCATAAGGTACAATATCTACAAAGTTTGTTAGGGGATTGTTTGTTTGTTTTATATATAGAGAACTAATTCGGTTTTTTGTTTTTTTTTTGTATGTATAGCATATTTTTACTGTTACTTTATTTGTTACTATTTTTAGCTTAAAGTGCTTTCAATTCTTGGCTTATTAGTTACTTTTACTTAATATTTAAGAAAATTACTATTTATATAATTTATTCTTTTGGATGTTTATTTTTTTGGTTTGTTGTTGCTGTTTTCTCTTTTGGTTTTTTTGTTTTTTGGTATTGTTTATATTTTATTCTTAAAATTACGTTTTTACCTTGTTTGATTTCAAAGAAAGAGAGGAGGAAGTGGAGAAAGAAGAGGATATAGTACATTATTCACGGTAAAAAATGTGATCAAATATATTTTGGCATCATCATCATCATCATATGGTGGCTGGAAGTTATTGCAAAGTCGAAAATATCCTTAAGAGTGAACACGTTAGTTCACATATTGAAAATCTCAAAGTTGTTGTAGCTTTCCTTATAGAATCCGGCTTCTCCCAGTCTAAATGAGACAAATTTTATTTTATACAAAAAATGTGCCTTTCTGACTGGCAAATTTTGTTATACAAAAAATTGCGTCCCAGTCGGGCTGAGCCACTGTTTTCTATACAAAAATTGCATCCCAGTCTGATTGAGATACATTTGTCTATACAAAAAGTATGCCCCAGTTGGATTGAGACAAATTTGTATATAAAAAAAATGTGTCTCAGTCGGTCTTAGACAAATTTTTCTATACAGAAAATATGTATTCCAGTCGGCTGAGAGAAATTTTTCTATACAGAAAAAATGTGTTCCAGTAGGACTAAGACACGGATTTCTATACAGAAAAAATGTGTTCCAGTCGGACTGAGACAAAATTTTCTATACAAAAAAAGGGTATCACAGACGGACTGAGAGAAATTTTTCTATGCAGAAAAAATGTGTCCCAAATGTAACGTAAACTAAAATTTTGTTTGCCAAAAGTACTTTTAAAGTACCAAAAAGCAATTTTATTGTACCAAAAGGTACCAAAAAATACATTTTATGGTACCAAATAGTACAATTAAATGTACCGAAATGTACTTTTGTGTACCAAAAACAACAGTTAAATATACTAAAGAATACTTTTATTGTTCCAGAAAGTACACTATTGTACCAACAAGTATTTTTATAAAACAAAATAGTCCACTTTTTTGCACCAAAAAGCACAATTTATGGTACCAAAAAGTACTTTTATTGTAAAAAAAGTACAATTTGATGTACCTTTTAGTACAATTAATTGTACCTCAAAGTACTTTTATTGTACCAAATTTATGGTACCAAATTTTGTACTATGTACTATTTTTAATGTATCATAAAGTACTTTTATTGTACCACATAGTGCAATTTATTCCATCAAAAAATATTTTCATTGTACCGAAAAGTACAATTTATTGTACCAAAAGGTACACTTTATTGTACCAAAAAGTACACTTTGTTGTACCGAAAAGTACAATTTACAATTTATGGTACCAAACAGTATCTTTAATGTACCATAAAGTAATTTTATTGTACCAAAATGTACACTTTATGTACCGAAAAGTACAATTTAATGTACCAAAAAGTAATTTTATTGTACAGAAAAGTGCAATAAAAGATTTATTGTACCAAATAGTAAAATTTATTGTACCAATAAGTATAATTTTCTGTACCAAAAAGTGCAATTAATTGTACCGAAAAGTACAATCTACAATTTATGGTACCAAATAGTACTTTTCAATGTACTATTATATACTTTTATTTAATTGTACCAATAAGTAGAATTTATTGTATAAAAAGTACTTCTATTGTACCGAAAAGTACAATTCAAAGTACCAGAAAGTAGACTTATTGTACCTGAAGTACAATTTATAGCACCAAAAGGTACAACTAAATGTACCGAAAAGTACACCAAATAAAACATTTTAATGTACCATTATTGTACCATAATGTACCATTATTGTACCACAAGGTACACTTTATTGTACCGAAAAGTACAATTTACCGTACCGAAAAGTACTTTTATTGTACCAAAAACTACTATTTATTGTACCAAAAAGTGCAATTTAATGAACCAAAAAGTATAACTTATTGTACCAAAAAGAGCAAATCAATGTACCAAAAATTACAGTTTAAAATTTATGGTACTTAAACGTACTATTTAATGTACCACTTAGTACTTTTATTTTACCAAAAAGTAAACGTAATTCTACTGAAAAGTACAATTTAATATACCAAATAGTAAAATTTATTGCACAAATTTGTTGCGCAAATTATTGTGCCGAAAAGTACAATTTATTGTACCAAAAAGTACACTTACACAATTAATGATACTAAAAAGTAAAATTTTTGGAACTAAATAGTACATTTCAATGTTCCAAAAAGTACTTTTACTGTACCAAAAGGTAAACTTAAATGGTATTTTATTGTGCAAAAAGTACAATATATGGTACCAAATATTTAATTTTAATTAAAAAAAGTAGCGAAAACTACAATATATTTTAGCTAAAAGTACTTTTATAGTACCAAAAGGTACACCTTATTGTACCAAAAAGTACAATTTATGGCACAAAACAGTACAATTAAATAAAATATAAAGTACAATTAATTTTAATAAAAAGTACTTTTATAGTACCCCTTAAAAGTAGCTACGGTCCGGGAATAACACTATAATGGTATCGGTTAAAGGGGACCGGCCGTGGTATAGTGGTTAGAACACGCGACTAACAGGTTCAACTCCTGGCTCCAGTCATCCTAAAAAAGAAAAAAAGGAAATTTTCTTTCATTGTCGGCTCCCCTCGAAAGTTGTTGAGAGTAACTTCGCAGTATAAGTGTCGAGTCAATCGGCATGTCTAGTAAGAGCTTCTCAAACAGTGACGTTCGAAATCGTCAAAAAACAAGTAGGTGCCGTTAGTTGTGAAGCTATCCCATACCTCATTAATGGGGTGTAATGGGAAATTAAGTTTTTTTAAGTATCGGTTAAAGGCAAGTCTACTGAGTTGCTCGATACACCTGAAATGTCTCTATCACGCCATGGGCTCTGGGGGGGTCATAAAATGGGCCCCTTGGGTTCTATGATGAACCCCTATGTGCGGGTACTCAAATTAAATATACTTTTAAGACGAATCCAATGGATTACATTTTAAAACACTGCGATGGTGTTGGGGCTCTAGGAAGCCCATAAAGGGACAACATAGAACCAAAGTTGACAACAGTGTAATCAGAGCAAATGATAACAAAAAAACAGGTTGTTTGTTGAGCGCGGACCGTTTTTCTAAAGAACCAATGTAAACCGTTCATCTCTGACTCTTTGCTCAAAATGTCGGTTAAAAACACTTACTCTCGGACAACGAGAAAAAGTTAACTGTTGGCTCTGGGTACAAGTGGACAAAGACAAAATTTCCTAGCAAAAAATTGATAGGAAGAAAAATTCGTTAAAAAAATACCTCCAGGAATTAAGGTAATGTTCCTAGAAACACAAATTTCGATTTCAAAAATGTTCAGCAAAATTACAAGCGAAAAAAAATTAAAGTCTGATATTTTTATTGGAAATTAATTGGCAGCCAAATATTTTTATTGGAAATTTATTGGCAGCCAAAATTCACATTTGCAACATTTCCTCTCAAAAATGAGGAAATGTTGCTAAAAAAACCAATTTCGATTACAAAAATTTTCGGCAAAATTGTAAACTGGAAATTTTTTTTTTTTGGAACTTGAGTCAGATTTTTTTTTTAAATTTATTGGCAGTCAATATAGACATTGCCTTGAGTACTATAGTAATATCTTTAACCACATCAAGATTATTGTTTTTTGATTGGTGACATAACACATCATCGACACATATTGTTGCCTAGAACATAGTATTAACCTCCTCTCTCTTTTCTGCTTCCTCCTCTCTTTAATTCTTAGTATTACTAATTTTTCTCTGGGGAGTTGTTGAAACTTTACTAAAAATTACTTACTCGCATTTAAGTGGTTTGTACCTCTACTAAATTTACATGTGACGTTTTTGTTGATGTTGTTGTTTATATAATAATAATAATTCTGCTGCCAAACGTTGTGATGCTTAACAACAATTTTCGGGGCATTTTATTTTATCATTTTGCCAATAATCTCTGTAATTAAATAATAATCCTTGTATCCAAAATGTATTTGCTGTTTGTCAAATAATATCATTTTATACTCAACTTAATTAAATGTACAAGTTTTATTTTTTTTGCTTAGTTGCATGTTGCTGTTATAATCAATTGGATTTTTGTTCAATTCTATGAAAATATTTGATTTATTTTGGTAGATGTATATGATTTACGTGTATTTTTTTTTGCTGTTTCTTGTTATACGAATCTCTCTTTCATGTGTATAATAGTTAAATTTATTTTTTACACATTTAATTATGAGTTTAATCAATCATTTAATTAAGTAATTTAATACCATCATAACATTACTAATTTCTTTAACATAAAATTGTTTGAGAAGAAAAAAAAATCAAACGAGAGTGGAATTGAAACTTAATATATATTGGAGTATTTCTGTTTGTTTTTGCAGTTCTGCCAATTGCTGAGTATTATTTAATATGGTTTCGTTTTTTTTTTTGTTTTTTGTCGTCGGAGTTTCAAATATTGTCCATAATGTCGAGGGGTGCTTTTGTTCGTTAAATGAAATTTAATTTAATTTAATTTATTTTGTCGTTTCGAAATAGTTGGAATTGCCATCAAACGGAAAAATTTTCATGGTTTTTTGTGACGATTTTTTTCGGGGGTTTTTTTCTGAAATGATTTAAAACTCGTTTTTGTTTCTTTATGCCTGACTAAAAACTAAGTTATTTTACTGCTGTAGGGGGTCGTGGTCAGGGGTTTTTATGTAAATTTTAAGTTTAATTTAATACAGTTTTTTTTAATATATATTTTTATTGGATTTTGTTTTTTTTTGTGGGAGGGCAGGGGATTTTCAGTTTTTTTTTCTTTCTTTTTGTTTTTCTGTATTGTGTTATTTTATTTATACTTAGTTTGTGTTAAAAAATAATACGCCTTTTTGAAAGAGGTTTTATTTGGTTCGAGTTGTGGCATCTAAATTCATGTATCAGACCTGCAAAGAAACAACAAAACACAAGAGAAATGTTAAATGTGATTATTTTATAACATACAAAAACTGTAATTAATAAATATTCCACTTTTCTAATACTGAAAAAATTCTTCTTAGGCGGTTACGCGGTTTAAAAATTAAAAATATAGAGATTTTTTAAAAATTTAGGATTCAAATGCACTTTAAGTCTCCAGGTTGCAGCAATGTCAAAATAATCAATGATCATGCATAAATCCCTATCTGTGTACTTTAATAATAAATAAACAGTTTTTATTTCATTTGTCCAGTTTTTTTCTGTCATCGTTTAAAAAGTAAAAAGACTTTTGGTCCAGTCGGCAGATATGAAAAATATCGCTATTTTCTAAAAAGGGTCAGCTAGGATTGCAACTTAAGCATTTTTGTGATGCATGATCAACCCAGAATACAGTGGCGTTTTCACTTTCTATCGTAATTTTCATGCAACGTAAAGTTTAGCTTTAAGTCTACCGTGATATGATTAAAATCACAAAATTTACCATTTTGTATTGTCCTCTTTAATAACGCGTAACTCTCCCTCTTATCAACCAATTTTTATATGTGATGGCTTGTTTTCCTTGGGAAAGTCCAATCTCTATACTCAATTTATGAAATTAGATTTATTTTTGCGATTAATATTTTTTATCAATTTAAAACAGTGATTTTTGCACAAAAAAATGTGTTTTATAAACTTTAAATGCTCCTACCATCAGAACTACCCAAACGATGTTAAAAGCTTGTATAGAAAGGTTTTAGGGGAGCACATTACCTTTAATTGGAGACCACTCATGTTCAAATCGTTGGATGCGTTTACGAATTATTCTCCAATAAGCTGATGCACCTCATAAAAAATTTGCAAAATAATTCAAAATTTATATCTTGAAAACTAATCAGAGGAAAAATTTTTAAATCTCATATTCGTGTTTAGGAGTCCAAAATCTATAGAAAAAAATTATTTAGAACTCTGCAGCAAAATGACTGTAAACTAGTGTTATAAGTTAAAATTTCTTTGTGGATTTGGAAAGAAGAAACTGCAGTCATTGCCACTATATTTCCTTTTCAGTAGAATACTTGTCATATCTGTGTGTCTTTGCCTCGAAATAGCTAACTTTTTAGATTTTTTTCACTATTTTTCAAGTTTGAAGATGTTTGTAGCCACTATTTTTATAAAGCCACCCTAATGTTTTTGTTTTGTTCAGAAAGTGCACGACTTCATAAGTAAAAATCATGTTTTTCGAAAAAAAAATCATATTCAGTATTCACGTTTTTACTAGTTCTGTTAATAGTTAAAAATAACTATTAACTATTAACTATTAACTATTAACTATTAACTATTAACTATTAACTATTAACTATTAACTATTAACTATTAACTATTAACTATTAACTATTAACTATTAACTATTAACTATTAACTATTAACTATTAACTATTAACTATTAACTATTAACTATTAACTATTAACTATTAACTATTAACTATTAACTATTAACTATTAACTATTAACTATTAACTATTAACTATTAACTATTAACTATTAACTATTAACTATTAACTATTAACTATTAACTATTAACTATTAACTATTAACTATTAACTATTAACTATTAACTATTAACTATTAACTATTAACTATTAACTATTAACTATTAACTATTAACTATTAACTATTAACTATTAACTATTAACTATTAACTATTAACTATTAACTATTAACTATTAACTATTAACTATTAACTATTAACTATTAACTATTAACTATTAACTATTAACTATTAACTATTAACTATTAACTATTAACTATTAACTATTAACTATTAACTATTAACTATTAACTATTAACTATTAACTATTAACTATTAACTATTAACTATTAACTATTAACTATTAACTATTAACTATTAACTATTAACTATTAACTATTAACTATTAACTATTAACTATTAACTATTAACTATTAACTATTAACTATTAACTATTAACTATTAACTATTAACTATTAACTATTAACTATTAACTATTAACTATTAACTATTAACTATTAACTATTAACTATTAACTATTAACTATTAACTATTAACTATTAACTATTAACTATTAACTATTAACTATTAACTATTAACTATTAACTATTAACTATTAACTATTAACTATTAACTATTAACTATTAACTATTAACTATTAACTATTAACTATTAACTATTAACTATTAACTATTAACTATTAACTATTAACTATTAACTATTAACTATTAACTATTAACTATTAACTATTAACTATTAACTATTAACTATTAACTATTAACTATTAACTATTAACTATTAACTATTAACTATTAACTATTAACTATTAACTATTAACTATTAACTATTAACTATTAACTATTAACTATTAACTATTAACTATTAACTATTAACTATTAACTATTAACTATTAACTATTAACTATTAACTATTAACTATTAACTATTAACTATTAACTATTAACTATTAACTATTAACTATTAACTATTAACTATTAACTATTAACTATTAACTATTAACTATTAACTATTAACTATTAACTATTAACTATTAACTATTAACTATTAACTATTAACTATTAACTATTAACTATTAACTATTAACTATTAACTATTAACTATTAACTATTAACTATTAACTATTAACTATTAACTATTAACTATTAACTATTAACTATTAACTATTAACTATTAACTATTAACTATTAACTATTAACTATTAACTATTAACTATTAACTATTAACTATTAACTATTAACTATTAACTATTAACTATTAACTATTAACTATTAACTATTAACTATTAACTATTAACTATTAACTATTAACTATTAACTATTAACTATTAACTATTAACTATTAACTATTAACTATTAACTATTAACTATTAACTATTAACTATTAACTATTAACTATTAACTATTAACTATTAACTATTAACTATTAACTATTAACTATTAACTATTAACTATTAACTATTAACTATTAACAATTAACAATTAACAATTAACAATTAACAATTAACTATTAACTATTAACTATTAACTATTAACTATTAACTATTAACTATTAACTATTAACTATTAACTATTAACTATTAACAATTAACTATTAACAATTAACTATTAACTATTAACTATTAACTATTAACTATTAACTATTAACTATTAACTATTAACAATTAACAATTAACTATTAACTATTAACTATTAACTATTAACTATTAACTATTAACTATTAACTATTAACTATTAACTATTAACTATTAACTATTAACTATTAACTATTAACAGCAGATCTGCTAGCAATTTGTATCAGACCCTGGTTTATGTGGAAAACCAAAAACAACGTAGAGATGAGGAAGAAGATAATGAAGAGAGCAACAAGCGCTTCAAAAACATACAACCATCAACAAACATAGAAAAATCTGATGATACGGAAAAAACCGACCTAAAGAAAATATTAGAAACTGTTGAAAAAACAGCATCTTGTATTGTATCCATGAACTCAAAATTAGAGTCACAACAAACAACTTTGTCTCTCATTAACGAGAATCTCACGAGTTTGAACAAACAAGTGCTTGAATTGCAACAACAAAACATTGAAAAAGACAAAAAAATAATCGAAATGGACGCGCGAATTAACAAACTAGAACAAAAACTAATAGAGAAAAACATAGAAATAAACAATGTAAAGAATACTGAGATGAGTGTGAGTGAAGTTGTTAAAAAAATAGCGGCAACAGTGTGTGTGGACGTGAGCGAATCTGATATTAGCGACGCATATCGCACAAAAAGGAATGCAAAATTAGTTGTGGAGTTCTCCTCTTTACAAAAAAAGAGAGAACTTATGAGTAAAATAAAAAGACATAGAATTGAAGCAGGTGACATAAACAGAGAGCAAACAAACAATAACTTTATATATGTCAATGATCAGCTGACAGCCAACAATAGGCGTGTTTTATGGTTGGCTAAAACAAAAGCGAAGGAAATGAACTGGAAATTTGTTTGGGTGAAAGATGGTAAAATATTTGCAAGAAAAAGTGAAGGGTCTCCAGCTATAATAATAAATAATACCTCGGATATCGAAATGATTTGCCAATCAATGCAATAAAATAGTGATTTTAAAGAAAAGAGACTTTATAAATATAAAAAAATAAAAAAGCTGAAAATAAAATATTTAAAAACAACAAAAACATTATCTGCTATAATTATTAAACATAAAAACCATTAAAAAGTGCTACATAAAGAAATTGCATTCCAATTAAATAAACCTTTTATTATATATAATTAAAATCTATTCTAAATAGTAATAAATTTGTTTGAAATACAAGTGAATTTATACAAATAAAGTAAAATTGAAAAATAACAATACAAAAAAAAAACACAAAATGAATAAATCTACGAAAATAGTTGATAGTTTTCATCAGATTGATGATAAATTACTAAAAAACCCATTTTCTTTTATATTCTTGAACATACGGTCCCTGCGCAAAAATTTTTCTGTATTTTTGGCACATATTAATAAAATTATAACAAAAATCAACATAATTATTCTGGTCGAAACTAACATCACAGACGACGAAAACAGTTTTTACACAATCAGCAATTTCAATTCACTTTTCCTAAATCGTGAGGGAAGAGGAGGAGGAATTGCTATGTATATAAGAGAAAATATTAATTATAACACTATTCACTTAAACACAAATTTCTTTGAAACGGTTCTGATTGAAACAACAATAGAAAACCAAAAAATCTTATTTCTACCAATATATCGTCCACCAAGTCAAAATATCAATCTCTTTATATCTGAGCTCGAACAAATCATAAACAACATTAGCAAAAGGCAAGCAATAGTTCTAATTGGCGACATAAACATTGATATAAGAAGGGAAACTACAACAACAGCAACATATCTTGACATGCTAATGTCAAATGGTCTTCAATGCATTGTGAACGAGGTAACGAGAGAAGATATAAACAAAAAAACAACATCATGTATTGATCATCTGTTTGTGAGAAATGACAAGAACATATGCTCTGCTCACGCAGTTGTTATTACAACAACAATATCTGACCACTACTCTGTTTTTGGCTGTGTGGAAGTTGGGGATAGAGGAGAGACAAATTGTAAACAAAGGAGTCAGGGTGCGGAAAACCAACAAAACCAGCTGATGGAAATAAACTCTTCTAAAGTAAAAAGATTAATAAAAATGACTAATTGGTGTGAAGTAGTGCATGAAAATACAAACGTGGATAATTTATATAATAATTTTTGTAACCATATGAACAAAATATATGAAAATGCGAAACAGCCTAAAAGAAAAATTCAGAAAAAGAAATGACTATCCGTGGCTAACAGAAGACCTAATAAATCAGTGTGATGTGCGGGATAAACTTTATAGACGATGGAAAAAAAGCAGAAATAACTCTAATAAGGAAAATGAGTATAAAACATATAGGAATAATGTAACTAAAAAAATTAATTATGCGAAAAGTGAATACTATCGAAGTGAATTTATAAAAAATAGATATAATATTCGAGGAACGTGGCATTTGATCAACGAAATTATTGGAAAAAAGTCGGATAATATTGACGATTCGATAAAAAGAAACTTCAAAAGTGAAACTCCGGATAACGTGCTGAATAATTTTACAATAAAATTTAATGAAAATGTTAAGAATATTATACACAATTGCGATATACGAACACTACGAACCACTAAAATCAGAACTGAGAACACCATCTTCATAACTAACACAAATGAACAGGAAATTTACAACATTCTAGTTGGTCTAAACATAAAGAAAGGTGCAGGTGTTGATGGCATCAGACCGAAAGACATTAAGTACAATGCTTTATGCTTAACTCCAGTGTTTGTTGCTCTAGTTAACTACAGTTTGCAAAATAGATCAATACCAAAATTACTTAAAACATCACTGGTGAGACCAATTTACAAAAATGGCAACAAAAATGATTACAACAACTATAGGCCTATATCTATCCTCTCTGTGGTCGAGAAAGTCCTGGAGGAGATTGTAGTACGAAGGCTAAACGAATTTCTGAAAAAATACAAAATAATTAATAAAAATCAATACGGGTTTCAAAAAGGAAGAAACATAAATCAATTGCTAGGCCATTTCTCTTCCCATATAAACAAAAACTTAAATAACAATGCTCACTGTCTGGTGCTTTTCATTGATTTTAGTAAAGCTTTTGACACGCTTTCACACGAAAAGCTCCTGAAAATATTGGAAAGAAATGGTTTAAGAGGTCAATGTTTAGAATGGTTCGAAAACTACCTCTATTGCAGATCATATCGTGTAAAAATTGGAGACAAAGTCGGCGATGAGATGAGCATATCACATGGTGTACCACAAGGTTCAAAATTGGGTCCGATCCTGTATATTATGTATGCGAACGAAATGATAAGTATCCTGGAGAATAGCACTGCATTTGCTTATGCGGACGATACCGCAATAGTCGTGTCACACGAGAAAATTGATGTCGCGGCTGAGACTATGCAACGAGAACTAAACAAAATATCCAGATGGTGTCATGACAATGGACTTATCATAAACGCTTCCAAAACAAAGCTAATGCACATTAAACCACCGCATATAAGATATTCTAATATACTAATAAAATTTCATGACAATGATTGTTTACACAGAAATATCATTGGTTTTAGCAATAACAATGATAACTGCACAACATATATAGAAATAGTCAATGATTATAAATATTTAGGCATTCACATAGACCACAATTTCAAATGGAAGATGCATACCCAAGAACTACAGAAAAAACTTCGAAAATCTTCATATGTACTCTATCATCTTAGTAATTGTGCTCTGCTATCCGTACTATTACAAGCATACTTTTCTCTAGCTGAATCGTATATTCGACACGGCATTACTGCATGGGGAAATGCACCATATTGCAAGAACCTACAAAAAACACAAAACAGACTGTTAAAAATACTTATAAAAACCCAAAAAAATACGCAACCAAATGTACACATCAATTACAGCACTGTCAATAACTCAAATCTAAATATAAACAATAACTCAACTCGAAACACAACAAATGAAACCCTAAAAATATTCGCAAAAAATCACAACATTTTATCAATAAACAATATATATAAAACAACGTTAGTAAACGAATTTGGAGATGAACCCAACCTACTGCATCAAATTGATCATCAACACAATACCAGAAGACGAGCAGAAGGAAGATACAAAGTTCCCAGTCATAACAATCACTACGGTAGAAGTACTCTTGATGTCCAATTGCCAACGATAATAAATTCCTTGCCACAAAACCTTTTAAATAATATAAATAAATTTAAACGCAAAAAACTTGTTAAGAATTATTTTATAAACTCGCAATGAAGCGAAATTTTAATGTAATACAAAATTGTAATTTATATATTTGAAATTTTAAAGTATTCATGTAACAGTACTTTTCCTGCATACAAGCGTATAGCTTCGCGGGATTTACAGTCATGTAATATTGTTAATTTGCCAATAAATAAATAAATAAAATAAAATAAAAAAAAAAAAAAAAAAAAAAAAAAAAAAACTATTAACTATTAACTATTAACTATTAACTATTAACTATTAACTATTAACTATTAACTATTAACTATTAACTATTAACTATTAACTATTAACTATTAACTATTAACTATTAACTATTATCTATTAACTATTAACTATTAACTATTAAGTATTAATATTTGTACTGAAAAGTAAAAATGTTTGTACCAAATAGTACATTAATTGAACCGAATAGTTCTACTTATTGTACCAAAAAGCACTACTTATTGTACCAAAATGTATATTTCATTGTACCGAAAAGTAAAGTATATTGTACTACATTTTTACCAAACAGTTCAATTTATTGTACAAAATAGAGCAAGTTATTGTACTAAAAATCAAAATATATTTTACCAAACACTACAGTATAAAGTACTTTTATTGTTTCAAAGAGTACAAAAATTGGTCCCAAATAGTACAATTTGTTGAACCAAAAAGTACTTTTTTGGTACCAAAAGTACAATTTATGGTACTGATATGTACAATTTATTGTTCCAGATGGTAAAAATTGTTTTACTAAATATTGGCACTTATTCCACCAAAAAGTGCAATTAATATTCCAAAAAATCGAAAAAATCGGTTTGAATCGAAAAGTACTTCTGTTGTGTCAAAAAGTTTTGTTGTTGTTCCGAAATGCAAGTACTACAACTTGCTACTCCCGGCAGCACTGATTGCCACTCCATTCTTGCCGCAGAAAAAAAGGCAGACTACAAAACATTCAAATGATTTACTGCAAACACTGCCATAGCAGTTAGTTATGTTTGTTTAGAATTTGAGAGAAGAGAGCTTAAGGGGGGCTATCGTGAGCAGGAAGCATATTGTGGGACTATGATTCGATACCCGGCTAC
The DNA here is from genome assembly GCA_964034835.1 of Muscina levida. Classification (NCBI taxonomy): domain Eukaryota; kingdom Metazoa; phylum Arthropoda; class Insecta; order Diptera; family Muscidae; genus Muscina; species Muscina levida. The sequence goes on from OZ035884.1 coordinate 88,694,325, forward strand.
AGTCATCTTCATTTTTTCTTTCATTGCCGTCCACCTCGATGTTGCCGACATCAGCTTGGCAGTCTAAGTGTAGGGTCAATCGGTATGTCTAGTAAAAAACTTATCAAACAGTGACAATCGCATTCGTCGACAAACAAGTAGGTGCCGTTTGTTGTGAATCTTAAATAGTAATATTCTTAACAACGCGGGAAGCATCCCATACATCATTCATGGGTTGTAAAGGGAAATCTATATATATAAAAATGGTGGCAAAAATGTATAGTAATTCATCAATTGAGAACGGCTGGGCCAATTTTGCTGACATTTTTTCATTTGTTCGTAATTGCCAGGAGCAGGTTTATGTAAAAGAAAATTTTGAGAAAATCCCCCGCAAAAGTCAGGAAATTCGAAAAATCGAAAATTGCTGTTTTGTATGGAATTATGTGTGCAATTGTTACGAATATATTTTCGAATGGAAAAATAAAAAAATTTTGCTGAAAAACTCGGAAAATTCCGGAAAAATTCGAAAAATTTTATTTTTTTTCGACGAAATTTTCCATGTCGTTGTATGATTTGATAATTTTGAACGATGAAACAGTGAAATATTTCGGATAATTATTCCCAAATTACTTTCCGAATGGAAAAATAGAAAAATTATCGGTGGAAAACTCGGAAAATTCCTGAAAAAAGTCGAAAGTTTTGGATTTTTCGACGAATTTTTCCATTGTACCGCATGGTTTGATGATTTCAGAGGACGAAAAGGTGTAAAATTCATAGGGTTACTTGGAAAATTTCGGATTATTGTGAAATCTATATGTATAAAAATGGTGTGAAAAGTGTATAATAATTCATCAAGTGCCAGCCCATTTTGGAAAAATCCTTCGGAAAAGTCTGAAAATTAGAAAATTCGAAAATTGCTTTTTTGTAAGGAATTATGTGCAATTGTTAAGGAGTCGCTTTTCGAATGGAAAAATAGAAAATTCTTATGGAAAAACTCGAAAAATTCTGGAAAAGCCAAAAAAAATTGATATTTTTATTGATGAAACTTTGCAGTTTTCGCATGATTTGAAGATTTTGAACGATGTCAAAGAGGAAAATTTCGGATAAATTTTGGTTGGAGACTTTAACAAATAATTTATAATTAAATAAAAAAAATATACTGATATTCTATGAAATATTTGGCCATTTTTTCAAAAAATTAGTTAACGTTTCAAAAATTAAGTTATCCACTTTCGTAACTACTTTTTAGTTTTTTAGGGAGAGTTATTGCTTGGCTAATGCCACCTATTATTCGGGAGGCTTGCCAAAATTCAAAAACAATTCAAATTCGTACATTATTTGCGATCATCGGCCGGGTTCGACGGATGACATGTGCGTGCTCATGTGCGGCAATCAGCTGTCAACATTGGGAATGCCAGCGCCAAATCTCATGGTTGAAAAGAACCTCCCACCGTCTGCTAAATTGGCAACGGCCAAATTCGTGTTGATGTTTCCACTGAATTGATATCGTTCCCTGCGAGTTCACAACGTCGGAAGATCAACTCATCACATTGCACAAAATTATAAAAATCTCGATTGGATTAATTAACGGGCAGTATTAGCAGCGAAGAATAAGGACATTAAATCGCTGGAGAACTGCATTCGTACAAATCTGTTCACCGCGTGACTGACGCGGATGATGCGACCAAAAATCGACCGAATTTTTCAACTCGATTAATGTACCGCATTGTTTACAGATGAAGGCGGGATCGATCATAATCATATTGCGGAATCTAAATCAACAGAAATTGTGCAACGGTACGCGGTTGTCCGTCAAGAATCTGATAAACAATGTCATTTAACCGACGATCATCAAAACCAAATTCTAAGAAGAGGAAGTCCTTATCTTACGAATCAGATAATTCCAACTGATCATCCATTTCAATTTCCCGAAGACAATTAATAAATCGCAAGGCCAAACGATTAATCTCGAATTTCCCTGTTTTACGTGCGGTCAGCTGAACGTTGCCTTTTCACATTTCGGAGATTTCGTTGTTTGTTTTTGCGACGGAAAATTAATCGAAAAACATTGTTTATTATACCACTCTCTACTGAGTTTATCTAAAGGCATTAAATTGGGGCGAGACGAAGTTCGCCGGGTCCGCTAGTTAAGTATATAAGTAATGCATACTTTGGTCGCAAATGTCATACAAGCCATTGGCCACTGCAGTAAGCCATTTGTTGACTCAGAGTAAAGCATAAATGTTTAGGTCTTTAGATAGTAGTTAAGAGTACTATAATAGTTCTACAACAATTGGACTTTTAACCACATTGTCTACTTACCAATTGAAATAAGACTCGGGCGAATGACAACCCTTCTCCGAACCACACCACTTCGATTCCTTTAACGGCGGACACGGACGTCCACCTCTCTTGCCATGTTTAATCACTTTCCGGTATCGATGCATCTCACCAATACCACACGTTTTACTGCAGGCCGACCACTCGGACCAGTGGCTGACGCGACAATCGCGTGGACGTTTCGTGCGACGTCTGCGATTTGTATTGGTGTATGTAGAACCAGAGGCGGACGATGAGGCAGACATTGATGACGACGATGATGATGATGATGAGGCTGCTGATAAATCAGAACGTCTATAGCTGTTGGCAATGTTTTGCATAATGGCGTTTTTATCGTTTTTCGGTACCACATTGGCGGAGGTGGTATTATTCCTGTAAAATGAAAAGAAGAGAAAACCAAAAAATTAAAATTTAATTTTAAGCAAAATGCTGCACAAAAATTATGGAAATTTCTGACGTTGTATATTTGAGAGGGAAATTTAAAATGTAGACAAAAAAAACTATATAAAATTTAAATTTAAGTATTTATTCATGTACAATTTAAATTTAAGAATTTATTCATACTTATAACTATCTTCTTTACAGCAGACAATTGAAATGTTAAAAATTTAAATCCTAACTATCCTCTTTACAAAAAAAAGAAATATTGGCAACCAACCATCAATTTGTAACTTGTGTATTATTAATTTAATTTTATATTGCTCAATGATTATGGCAATTTGTGTTGCTGCTTATTTTAAAGGGATATTGAAATGTTGACTATTTGCTTGTCTATCAAGTGTTTGTCTATTTGTTTTATTCTTATACAATGTCCTTGTCCTCTTTAGGGTTGTTTTCTGCAACTTTTTTTTGTATCATTTCAATTGAGTTCGTGTTTACATGTGAGTGTTCAACTTTTTCTATTATTTCACTGAACATCAAAAATAATTTCCAATTTTTCAATTTACATTTTCAATGTTATTTGTGGGCATGCTACCCTGTATAGGGTAGTAGTATTATTTTGCTGCATGATGTTGATGCAGTAAGGGATTCTTAAAAAATTTTCATATAGGAAAATGTCCTATTCCTCTAGATAAGGTAGCATGCAGTCTTTCCTATTTTCATCTATTAACAAAGTAGACAAACTGATTTCCCCACAAGTATTAGTAGCATTCACAGTGTTTCTCTTATGCCGACATTATGTATGATTCCTCAATCCGACATGTGTGTGTATGTTACTACATGTAAGAATACTACACGTTCCACAGTAAACTGAGCTCATTGCGGCTGCTGTTGCAGTTATATGAGTGCACATATATTCATCCATCTATACATACATATGCATATTCATGTAAGTTCTCATTTGACATGTATGCTATAAAAACACAATTTTATACACCACTACATGAGATTGTGTGAGAGAAAATATCTCTGACAGGGTTTTCTTTATGTGTGTGTGTTCACCATAAGCATAGGAATAGGTATGTAACTCCATGTGTATCTATGTATGTTTGAGTATAAGTAAACATTTATTTAGTATTCTAATTTAGTTCAACTTGTGGCTGTTTCTTTACTCGCTTCGCTTTCTGCTCTAATTCACAACGAAGTTGGGTTATTCAATGTTAGCTGATATTATTGAATATGTTCTCGTTTTGGCGTACGTTTCTATTTACGTTCCTTCTTGGTGTTTTTTTTTTTTTGCACTGCGCTCTAGCAAATGAAATGAAAGCAATTGGTTGCAGATTTGTAATTTCTCTTTTGCATATGTTTGGCAGTCTTGAAATTATTTAATAATTTTTTGTTCACTGTGCTATGCTAGTACTTTATGCAGAATTTTTTTTTTTGTGTCATAGTAGTAAAAATGTTATGGCTGTGCGCTGCGCTGCTTCATTGGGGTAAGTGTATGAGTCAGTCATTGAAGTTGGTGGCAATTTATGGTAATATATTTTTATGCTTTTATTATGTGTTTGTATTGTGTCAAGTAGTTGGAAGTTATTGTTGCAACAGATAATTGATAAAATCTATAGTGAACGAAGTGAAAATGTGAACAAGTGAAGATTTTGGTAGATAAAAATGTAGCAAAATACGTAGAAATTTAAAAACATAAGATGTTAAAGAGAATATAAAATCAAAATTTAAACTTTGTTATTTAATAACACAGTACAACACATAATTTTGGGACTCAATTCTGAGAACTGAACGTGAAAATAGCACCAAAAAATAAAAAGTTCTGCATCATTCGTTTTGTCAAGTTACATGCCATAATAATTTAATATCGATTTGAAGTTAGTAAGTATAGTATAGCGGAATTCGTCACGTTTTAAGCTCTTTTGTTATATTGTTATATGGTGGCGTATGATTATCATATGTAATATTCCACGTAAATTATACGCCACGCAACAGTTTTATTGTAACTGCTACAGAATTAACACAATTCAAATGATGAATGGAAATTTAAACTGTTGCTTATGTAGGGAAACTTTATATGAACTGATTAAAGGAATTGTAATTCCTATATTTTTTTAATTTGTTTAAGCTATAACGTGACAAATTCCCTATACAATACCTACTAACTTCATATCAAATTTCAATTATTATGGCATGTAACTGGAAAAAAAGAATGATTGATGCAAAACTTCTTCTTTTTGGGGCTACTTTCAAGCGCAGTTCCCAGAATTGAGTCCCAAATCAATGGGCTGAAAAATGGAACATAATATTATTCCACGACCGGCTCAGCATTACCTCATCAGTTAATTGTCAATTTTTTCGGGTCGTATCTCTTCAGGTGCCCGGACATAACCCCCACGGACATAATCCCCAACACGATTTTGGGGCTTATGTCCGCCACGCTCTGCGGACATAACCCCTAATTTGCGTTTGGGATTATGTCCGCAGGGCATAACGGACATAAGCCCCAACAAATATAACGGACATAACACCCAAACTAATTTTGCGACTGAAAGTAATGAAAAAGGTTGATGAAATGGGGGTGGGCGGACAAACTACGGGGGCGTGCCCCCCACCGCATTCGTCCCTCGCTACAATAGCAATATTTAAAATCGTTCTCTTCATATGTTGAAATACTAAAAACAACAACAAATTCGGTCATAATCCCCATTGGGGCTTATGTCCCAATTTCATTGGGGATTATGTCCGACATGTTGCGCGGACATAAGCCCCAAAAACGTTTTGGGGATTATGTCCGTGTGGGGTTATGTCACGGCACCATCTCTTCAATACGACGGTAATCTGGTCACGGACACTCAGAGTGTGCTGCAAATATGGAGGGAACACTTTCAATCTCTTCTCGTTCCCGAACGCAGCATAAGTGACGAATCGTCGACGATGGAGTAGACTATCCACCACCGATCCAATACGAGATCAGCACGGCAATTGTGCGGCTTAAAAATAATAATGCTGCGGGAGCCGATGGACTGCCGGCAGAGCTTTTTAAAGCCGGCGGCGATGACCTGGTAATAAGCATGCACCAGCTCACAAAAACGATTTGACTCAGGGAGTGCATGCCCGATGATTGGAATCTGAGTGTCCTATGTCCCGTGCTTAAGAAAGGCAATCCTAGTGTGTGTACCAACTATCGCGGGATTAGCCTTTTACCCATCGCATACAAGGTCCTGTCTAGTGTGTTATGTAAAAGACTAAAGCCCATGATTGGACCTTATCAATGTGGCTTTAGACCTGGTAAATCCACCACCGACCAGATATTCACGCTACGACAAATCCTGGAGAAGTCCCAAGAAATGCAGATCGATGCCTACCATCTGTTTATCGATTACAAAGCTGCATTTGTTAGTCCGATACGGCAGAAATTGTTGGATGCTATGGCTGAGTTTGGTATCCCCGCAAAACTAATTCGACTCTGCGGGATGACACTGACTGACACGAAGTCTTCAGTGAAAATTTGTTTTTGGCAAAAACAAAAGCCACATGTTGCTCGCGTATGCTGATGATATAGATATTATTGGACGTGGATTGCGAGATGTTACTGCGGCTTTTTCGAGCATTGAAAAGCAGTCGCCTAAAGTGGGGCTAGTGATAAACGAGGACAAAACCAAGTTATTTGTTTCAACGAACAATGAGACCACTTGTCTGGGACGCTGCGTGAACGTTGACAACTATAACTTTGAAGTGGTAGATGATTTTGTCTACCTTGGCTCCGCCATAAACAAAAATAATAATGTCAGCCTCGAAATCAAAAGACGAGTATTGATCGCAAACCGCTGCTACTATGCGCTAAGCAAGCGATCTAACGACAAAGCGCTCTCTCGAAGAACAAAGATCCAGCTCTACCAGACTCTGATCCTACCTATCTTGCTCTACAGCGCAGAATCCTGGGTAATAATACAAGCGGATTAATCTATTCTGGGAGTCTTCGAGAGAAAAATACTCCGCAAAATATTTGGACCCATCATCGTGAACGGCGAGTACCGTCGTCGAATGAATCATGAGCTGTATGAGCTGTACAACGACATCGACGTGTTCAAGCGCGTTCAACTAGACCGAATGCGCTGACTTGGACACGTTGTACGTATGGACGAAAACACTCCGGCTCGAAAAGTCTTCGGCAATAAACTCGATGGGCGGCGCAGGAGGGGGCGATCAAAACTCCGATGGATGGACCAGGTGACGGAACTGTTAAGTAAGGTTGGTATGACGAACTATCTACGGAGCGCAAAAGACCGAAGCGCTTGGAATGCTTTTCTACGTGCGGCTACTGATAGATGAACTTCTGATGTTGCTGCCAGTAAACAAGAAGAAGAATCTCTTCAATGGTAACTTGGGTTTCATGTTTCAACGCTTCAATTGTTTCTGGATGCTTTGCGTAACATTTATCCTAAAAGGATTCCCACTGAAATAATATCGTCATAGTCAAAGAAATCGGTACTTCAAATTTAAAATGTTAAATGACCCATCCTAAAAAATCCCATCAAAAAATCGTATTGGGTTGAAAATATTGAAGTGTCCATAAAAAATGTTTAGATGTAATGGGGGCAAATCCTCTGGGGATTTTTTTAGTTTCGGTACATACTTCAAAAATAGCTGGGTGCGAAGGTGGCACCAATTTATGTGTTGCACTGTGATATCATAAAAGTACTGGTTGATACCAGAAAAGTACTTTTTGTACTATAGACGTATTACTCGATACCATCAAAGCACTCTTTACTACGATAAATTTGCTCTTTGGCGTAATGAAAGTACAACAAAAGTATTCTAAGAATTACTAATGTTCTTAGTGCACTATTGGTACTATTTGGTGCAATAGCAGTTCCTTTTGGTATCATAATGGTGCAATAAAAGTACTTTGTGGTACCACTAATGTACTTTTTGGTACAATAAAAGTACTATTTTGTGCAAAAGCATTACCTTTCGATACAAAAAAAAGTACTTATATGCACACCAGACATTATTTGCAATGTAACAAAGATTATTGTTGGTACAATTTAAGCACTTTCTGTTGCATTAAAAATACTTTTTGGTACACCTAAAGTTCTCTGTCGTGTATTTTATCAAATTAAATTTATTTTCCTGCAATTAAATACTACTCGATGAAAAAAAGTACATTCTGGTACAGTTAAAGTACTTTTCGGTAAATAAAAGCCCTTTTTGGTGCAATAAAAGTACGTGGTGACCAATAGACAGACACCCCCATAACGGAGGAGATTGTAGGGGAGAGTAGTTTTTGTCTGATTTAGTTAATCTTAGAACTTAACCTCCACTTAAAATAAGCTTGTGTACTAAATTTCAACACGCTAGCTCTTAAACTACGGCTGTAATAGCGGGGACTGTCAGACGGACAACGATTTCGGCTATAATCGGGGGAACAGACTGACGGAAAACCGCAAATAGGGGTAGTATGTATGGGAGGTGAAAGTAATTTTTGTCTGAACTTGCTGATCTTAGAACTTAACATCCGCTTGGAGGATAGAATTGTGAATACACAACTTCAGCTTTAGATTTTAAGCTGCGGCTGTAATCGCGTCGACGAGATTGACTGATCCCCCAAAAAGCGGAAGTTTGTATGGGAAGTGGGGGTAGTTTATGTCTGATTTGGTTCATCTCAGAACTTAACCTCCACGTAGAAGATAGAAAATTGTATAACAAATTGCAGCTTAAAATATTTTAAACTACGACTTTAATAGCGGGGACAGACAGACGCACACTCTCTAAAAGAAGGAGTTTATATGGGAGGTGAAAGTAGTTTTAGTTAGATCCTGCTCATCTTGGAACTTTACCTCCACTTAGAGGATAGAAGGTTGCATACATTGCTCAACAGCTTTCAAACTAAGGCTGTAGTCGGGGGGATAGACAGACGGACACCTGCCAAATGAGGCAGTTTGTATGGGGGGGAGCGATAGAGGCTAGAGGATAGAGGCTTGCATATAAAATTGTATCTCAATAGCTCTTATACTACGGCTGTAACGGGAAGACAGACAGACGGACACGCTCAAAAAAGGGTTATTTTGTTTTTGACCGATTGGCAGTTAGTAAGGGAGGTGGGAGTAATTTTTGCACTATATAGCTCACTTTGGTGCTTAACCTCCACTTAGATTATATAAGTTTGCATAATCAATTTCAGCTCGATCGCTTTCCCTTTTCCACCGATCCCTTGCAATGTTCTTAAAAACATATATTTTTAAGCATATTCAAGGATAAAATTGTAAAATTCTACATGTATTCTATATATAATCCTTGAAAAAAAAATACGTTGAACGTTGAAGATCGTCTTCTTTAATTCGCAATGTATATAGATAATAGTCACAATGTCAGAGTGGTCAAGGAAATACTTTGGGATATTCTTGGAATTTTAAATCGTTGTACATTCTTGGGAAAAATACAAACCTTCACGAACTTAACAACTAAGAATGTTGTTAAAATTATATCTCCTTATGTTCATAGTAGTAAAAGATTACAGTTTTCTGACAGAATAAGTGGTTCAACAATACGTTTAGACATATTTGAAATTATTCCAATCTGCCAATTCGAATCCCCGTCCCTAAAGCATAGAGGGTCTTTTCCTTTCGAACGTTTTTTAAACTAGAAATAAAGTCTTTAGAATTAAAGCAGATTTATGCGGGTTTCAGCCATCAAGACTTTCCGAAAAATATTAGTTGCATGATAGACTGGACATTTTTTTTTAACTATAAATATTAAACTGTGGACCACTGCCGAAGAAAATATAGCCTTAATAAATTTTAAGAGCATGCCAAGAAGGTTATCTGGTTGCCAAGCTTCACAAAGGTATGAATTTAATATTTCCCATTTTTAATGTCCCAATCTATACCTTTATGGCAAAAGTCGATATCCTGCAAAAATGTGTCAAGTCTACTTTTTGCGTTTGTGAGTTATTGATGATTAAACGTTAATGGCCGCCTATGTTTTGATACAAAACTAACTTAAATGGAATTTAAAGTTTATGGCCATCTATTTTGTGATACAAATACTCCAAAACTAATTTAACACTTTTGCATAAAGTCCTCAAGTCCTCGTTTTATGTTTCTAAATCATGATGATTAAAAGTTAATGGACGCCTACATTTTGATACGAAACTACTTTAAATGAACTTGCGATTTTTTATAGGGCACAAACTATAACTTTTGGGATACTTTTGCATCATTAACTCCATTCCACAATAAAGTGGACCTAATGAGACCTTTTTGTAGGATGCCGACGATATGCCCAATATTCATAATTTTACAAGAAGCCGATTCAAAGTATAAAACCTCATATAGACATATGACCATATGAGGGTTTATGTAGCAAGTAAATAGACTTCCACTTATCTAAGTAATATAATTTTCCTATAGATCAATTGAGAGACCAAAACGACATACCGAAAAAAATTTTAAACGGACATATTAACTTTTGCCATAAAGTTACTAAAATATCATGGTATTTTAAGTTCTGTTTTATTGTTTCTACAATTATTTATTACTATTTTTGTTATTATATTTATTTTTTATAATTTTTTTTATTTTTATTTACACTTCACAAACATTCCTTCTTATCACATTAACACTTATTGACAGATTCTGGAGATTAATACATTATTAAAAATAATTTTATTATATAACTTTTTTGCACAAACTGTTCTCATAATATTGTACAACAACCGCTGGAATAGGCCACCACAGTGGGACGTGGTTGTGGGGCACTGACCATAACAGAGCCTTGTCCGCCTCCGACAGCAACCACCGCAGGCGGTGGTGGCGCACCAAGTCCTACGGCAATTACGGGTGGTGGTGCCATCATACCACCTACAACAACAACTCCAGGTGGTGGTAGCGGACGGGCTCCCACATTAATATTGACATCCACATTGGGACGACGTGGTGGGGGTGGACCCCAACCAGGTGGACCAGGGGGTCCTGGTGGACCGGGAGGACCCATTGGTCCAGGCCTACTATAGTAGGGCGGTGGACGGCGTGCTCCCATTCCCATATTGCGAGGGCCAGGTGGAGGCATGTCGCTGCCAATTTTTTCAAAATTTATGTAATTTTCCTAAACCGCCTAGCCGACGTTTGAATACTTGCGTATAACTTAACAAACTAACAGAAATTTCTTGTGAGGGAAAGTTCTAGCGGTCATATGCCTATCTAGATAACACAAGTGAAGCGACACCAAATCTTTTTGATTTAATTACAAATCAATCAGTGAGTAATTATGTTTTTGGTTGTGTGTACAACTGTCTGCAAGCGCGTAGAATGTTATAACAACAATAAAATATGAATCTTTGCTCGCCGCGATATCTTATCATTTAAATCTGGGCTTTTGCTTTTATATAGATATTAAAAGGTAGTTCCCAGTAGCTGTTATCTTTTAGGGGGAACACAGTGTTGGTTAACGTTGCAACGCATTGTGGTATATGGAAATATCTAGTAATATGTATGTATGTGAGTTTGTACTTACATTGGATTCATTTTCGCTAGCAGCTGTGAACGTATGCGATCTCTTTCTGTCGCCAATGTAGGCTGTGGTGTTATCTCGTTTTGTCGCTCTCGCTCTATGTTCGCCGACAGTTCGTTATTCATTTCCACATGATTGTGTTCCATTTCCAAGTGGGTTTGTGTTTGTACCGTTTCGTATTTACGATCATCCTCGGCGAAGTTGAAAACCTCACTGAGTTCGTATTCTTTGAGCTGGAAGGAAGGAAAATAGCCATAAATTAATAAATAAAAAAACTTTACATAAAAATTGATATTGATTTTATAGTAAATGTAGAAAATTTTTAACAAGGTTTTTTTGAACCAAAATGTAATTTAAGTTTAGTTAAAAGTATAAACAATATATTGGCCATTACAATAAAAATAATTTCCTATGACCTCTTTTGGTGGTCAACTAGAAGTTAAATCTTTCATATGTATTCATAGATGGCCATCAAATACTAACAATAGAAATCTATATAATCGAAATACTATTGAAAGTGAATATCATAAGAAAATCTAATTTTATCCGCTCTCCCCTGAAAATTTTCAAAAAGCAGTACTTTACTGGGAAAATTTTATTAAAAAAATTTTTGAATATGAATATAAAAATTCAAATAAAAACAACTTAACCATTACAATCTAACATTATTGTTAACATATCCGTAAATTTTTGCGAAAATAATTTTTTACATCTTTGCTTAAATATCCCATTTTAGTTTTTACCCATACACCTCAAATTGAATTGCTTAAATTCCACATTTTTTCTTCTCCCATACACCTCAAATTTAATTGACCAAAGATTCGTCTACGGCGAATTTTTTTTATTGTTATCTCCCTAGAAATTGTTAACAGGTCACATATAAAAATTCATTAGGTGTAAAACTATAAAATTTCCATCAACAACGACAACAACAACATCACACAGAAATCAACAAACCGAATCCCTAATAAAATAACAACAACAAACACACAAATACAATCTGCAAATATATTCAAACCCAATAATCATTTTGTTGGCTCTTATTTTTATGTCTACAAATAAGTTTTATCTCAATTTTGTGCCTAATTTACACATTCCAATGTCTTGTCTGCCACCCGCTCCCGCTCCCACTTAACAGTTACATTCATACAATCTCATCAAAATTCCTTGACTACACACAAATGAACAACAATGTGAGAGTTGCGTAGCGTAAAAAGTTGTCTGGAAATCTCAGCATTTGTTGTTATTCATGGCCTTTATGCCATGGCAGGATATGCCAGCAGTTGTATAAGAGGAAGCAAAAAAACAACACAACAAACAAAAAAAATATCCTAAAAATTCACAAAGGAATTTTGCACAGTAATGTGAGAGTATGAATAGGATTATGGGTTTTAATGTCAGCAGCCCTCAAAAGAATTTGCTCGACATGTTAAACACAGATATGAATGCATTGTAAGGTTTCCTTGTTTGTTTGCTTAGGAGTAGGGCGATGGCGAGGGGGGTGGGGGGGGGGGTAAAGGATGAAGATGTTAAGCTTTGTTGGCAAGATAATAAATAAGACTGGAGGGGCTATGTTATAAAAATAAACGTGAAACTCAAAGGAACATCACAGCCAGGTGTGAAATGAAAGGTGAAATACACAATTGTATGAAAAAAATTACTTCTGCAATAAAAAAAAACATTTTATATTAAAAACTGTTGTAGATACAGTAATAATATAGGCATTTTAAATAAATTCTAAATGTTTTATCTGTTATAAATATAATAAAAACTGACAAGAGGAAAATATATTAAACAAAAATTTTTTTAAAAATATTTTTGTAGAAATTTACGTTTTTCTTATAAAAAAATATTTTTTTAAGATCTAACTTTTACATTTATTAACCATAAAAACATATTAATTAAAATATACAAATTAATTAAAAACAAAATGTTTTTATTAATAAAAGTGTTTTAGGTTGACGAATTTTATAAAAAAATCTTTTAAAATATATTCTCTTTTGAACAATATTATTTTGAATACAAAATGTGTTTCTTTCAAAAAAAATACATATTTTTTTTACAATTAAAAATATAAAAAAAACCTTTAATTAAAAAAAAATATTTTTGTCTTACCAAAGTAATTTTTTATTGATTCAAAATATATTCCAACAAAAATGTATTTGCTATTTTTCTAAAAAAAAAATATTTTAAAATAAATTATTTTTTGAACAAAAGTATTTTCAATATAATAAATATAAAAAAGTATGTTTTTATAAAAATTTAAAATTTCAAACTATTTCAATACTATTCAATAAAAAAAAAAGCTTAATTTCTCTTTGCACCCCATGAATGAGGTATGGGATAGCTTCTCGCGTTGTTGTGAATTAACACGCTTTCTATTTTTAGATTCACAACTAACGGCATCTACTTGTTTATCGACGAATGCAAACGTCACTGTTTGAGAAGCTCCTACTAGACGCTCCGATTGACTCGACACTAATACTGCGAAGTTGCTGTCGACAACATTCGAGGGGAGCCGACAATGAAAGAAAAATGTATTTATTCTTTAAAGATGACTGGAGCCAAGTTTGAACCTGCGATCTCCCGCATGGTAGTCGCGTGTTCTAACCACTATGCCACGGCCGGTCCCTAATAAATAAAAAAAAAAAAACTTTTTATATAAAAAATATTTTTGTTTTACAAAAGTTATTTTTTATTGATTCAAAATATATTCCTTTTCTTAAAATAAATTTTTTTTGTGAAAAATATTTTTTTTAGATTTTTTTTAATAAATTGAAATGATTAAAAAATCAATTTTTTAAATTTCAAAATCCTAAATTTTGTTTATAATGAAGTTACTTTTTTATGAAAAATAAATTTTTACAATAAAAAAAAATAGATAAATTTCAAAAGTATATAAAAAAAGAAAAATGTTTTTTTATTAATTACTAGCTGGCCCGGCAGACTTCGTCCTGCCTCCAAATTTTTGTAAAAGATGTTGAGTGCGGTTGAAATCTATTTCCGATTGGTTAATTACATTGGCCTCTGAAATATTTCAACTTAAAGGGCGATGTTTTCCCGAACAAATTCTGTACTTCATATATCTAAAAGATTATTATATGTTACTGTATTCATAGGCATACATTCTAAAATCAATTTTTTAAGCCGATTGACTGACATATAATTTTTTGCGTTGGTGAACTGGGTGATTGTACCTAAAGGTCATTGGTCTGAGCCATGATTGTACTTTGCGCCTTTTTATCTTAAGGAGTACGAATTTCCACAATCCCTTCATTTGGCTCAACAACCCTATTAAGCGTTTAGTCTGGGTGATAGCAACAGTTTTCCCCATTTTCGTGTTTGTCCCCTAAAAGTTCGAAATGCGAAAAACCATTTTGTGAAGCTCTCTAATGATATAGAAAGTGCGCCAATATTAATGTTCTCCATTCTACCTTAAAGTCTGGCAGACGATCTACAGCCCATCCCCAACATTCACTGCAATTTTGGTTAAAATCGGTTTAACCGTTTTCGTAATTAGTGGTGTCATCAAAATTTACATCTATTTTTATATATATAGAGTTTTCAATAATTTTAATTTTAAAAAAATGTTTATATGTAATGTAATCAATGGCGACTAAATGACGTTCCAAAAATTAAGTGTATCATAAGCTAAACACCGGCAACTGGTTCCAAACATACATTCAAAATTTTCTCATACCAGAAATATCATATATTTTAAGTTTGAGTAAAATCGGACAATCGATATAAATTTTCAAAATAATTCAGATCCAGCCACTTCAACAGCGGGTCCATTTATACAAAAAAATACTCGTTATAAAAAAAATATACATTCTTAATTTCAGACAAATTTTTGATTCGTTAACATTATAATTCCACAGCGGCACCTATCGGTTCCATTTATACAAAAACTATGTTCTAATGATCACACAAATATACCAACTAAATTTCAGTTAAGTTGGTCCATTCTCTCAAATTTTGATTAAAAATCCACCCAAACGCCACCTACCGGGTCCATTTGTATATACAAATTTTCTGGTGATTAAACAAACATACATTCTGAATTTCAGTAAAATTGGTCCTTTACCGGGTCCATTTGTACATAGAAAGAAACAAATTCACATTCTGAATTTCAGTTAAATTGGGCCATTCGTTAAAATTTTGATTATTAATACACCCCAGCGCCATCTACCGGTTCCATTTGTACATAAAATTTTTTCTGATGATCAAACAAAAATAGATTGTAAATTTCAGTTAAATTGGTCCATTTGTTCAAATTTTGATCATAAACCGGGTCAATTTGTACACAAAATTGTTTCTCATGATCAAACGAATATCCATTCTAAATTTCAGTCGAATTGGTACATGCATTACAATTTTCGATATAAATCCACCCTAGCGCCACCTGGATTGATTTTTTTCAACACAAACAATCTACAATCTAATTTCGAATCGAATAAAAAAAAAATCAGCCAAATCGCTCCAGCCGTTCTCAAGTGATGGTATGACATACGTGGACCATTTCATTTTTATATATATAGATTTTTTTTTATTCTTCTATATTTATAAAAATGGTGGCAAAAATGTATAGTAATTCATCAATTGAGAACGGTTGGGCCGATTTTGCTCAAACTTTTTTTGATTATAATTTGATAATTTTGGACAATGTAACAGTGAAAAATTTTGGAAAATTATTTCGAAATGACTTTTCAAATGGAAACATAGAAAAATTCTCGGTGGAAAACTCGGAAAATTCCGGAAAAACTCGAAAAATTTGGATTTTTCGGAAACATTTTGCATCGCAAATTAAATATTTGTATAACATTTTGTGTGCAATTGTTCCGAAGTGGCTTTTCGGTTGAAAAAATAGAAAATTTTGGTTGGAAAATTATGAAAAAATTCCAAAAATTTTAATTTTTTTTTTCGACGAAATTTTACATTTTATTGTGTTTTGATAATTTTGAATGATGTAAATGTGAAAATTTCGGATAATCGTTCCGAAATGACTTCGAATGGAACAATAGAAAAATTCTTGGAAAAAACTCGACAATTTTGAATTTTTGACAAAATTTTTCGTTGTATCGCTTGATTTGATGATTTTAGACGACGTAAAAGTGGAAAATTCGTTGTGATGCTTGAAAAAATTCGGTTTATTATGAAATCTATATGTATTAAAATGGTGTGAACAGTGTGTAGTAATTCATCACGAGAGATGGGCTGGCCCATTTTGCTCAATTTTTATTTAATTGTTCGTAGTTGGTATGAGGGTTTTATGCAAGATAATTTTGGGAAAATCCTTCGGAAAAGTCGGGAAATTGGAAAAATCGAAAATAGATTTTTTGTATGGAATTTTGTGTGCAGTTGTTACGGAATGGCTTTTCGAGTGGAAAAATAGAAAATTCTTAGGAAAAAACTAGGAAAATTCCGGAAAAGTGCAAAAAAAAATTTTTTTTTTATCGACAAAATTTTGCAATTTTCGCATGATTTGATGGTTTTGAACGACGTTTAGGTGGAAAATTTCGGTTAAATGTTGATTGGTAACGCGAATTTTAACGGGAGCAAGACTATAATCTAGATAAGCTGACCGGAAGAGTTCGAACAAATGTGCCGCTGTTAAATACCAAGTACAAGAACGTGTACTATTCACGATGAAACTGGTGGCATTTACTTTCTCGATGCTCCGAGTGGGTCAGCCAAGACATTTTTTTGTTGATTCCGGCAACAATTTGGTTAAGATCTCAAATAACGTTAGCCGCTGCATCCTCTGGCATACCTGCCACATTGCTGCAAATTCCGCTTTAAAACTGTTGATGAATCTTCTCACGGTTGAAAAGCCAAAGTACACAATGATCAAGAATTTCGCAACGGCGAAGTAGATGCGGGAATGCTAAATCAACATTTCGGATGAATGCGCGATAACGAATAAACGAGCTTTGGAAGTAGTTAACTGAACGATAAAGGATTTACGAGGGTGGGGCTATGATTTTGCTCAAAATGTCTAATGCTGCTGATTTACTAAAACCATGCTTTAAAACGTCGTCAATGTCAAGAAGTTGTAATTGACCAAAAAATTAGGGACTCATTCCAGAACCTCCTATCTTCTGCTGAATTCCCGAAACAACTGCTAGCGCTTGGCAATGGCCAAATTCGGGTTAATGTTTCGGCTGAATTGATATCGTTCGCTGCAAATTTTTGCCAGTCCACATCGTTGAAAAAGTAACTCATGACATTGCACAAAATTATAAAAATCTCGATTGGATTAATTTACGGGCAGTATATTAATAGCAGCGAAGAATAAAGTCATCAATAGTTAGAATTTCAAATTAGAAAGTTAAATCGCTTGAGAACTGCATTCGTACAAATCTGTTTACAGCGTGACCGTAGAGGATAAAACGACCAACAATCCGACCGAATTTTCCACTCTCTTAATGTGCCGCATAATTTACAGATATAGGTGGGATCGATCATAATCATATTTCGGAATCTGAATCAACCGAAATTGTGCAACGGTACGAGGTTGTCTGTCAAGAATCTGATAAACAATGTGATTTAACCGACGACCATCAAGAACAAATTCAAAGAAGAGGAATTCCCTATCTTACGAATCAGATAATTCCAACTGATCATCCATTCCAATTCCCCGATGACAATCAATCAATCGCAAGGCCAATCGTTGGAAGTATGTGGGATTAATCTCGAATTTCCCTGTTTTACGTGCGGTCAGCTGAACATTGCCTTTTCGAGTTTCGGAGAAAAGCCTTCGTTGTTTGTTTTTGCGGGGGAAAACTAATCGAAAAACTTTGTTTATCAAACATTATCTACTGAGTTTATCTGAAGGCATAAAATTGGGGCGAGACGAAGTTCGCCGGGTCCGCTAGTTTATTATTAAAATAATTTGGTTTTACGAAAAAAAAATTGTATTTGATTCAAAATATATTTCCTTTTTTAAAATAAATTTTTTTGGTAAAAAAAATTGTTTATTGTTTTTATTTAATAAATTGAAATAATTTAAGAAAACATTTTTTTTTAATTCAAAATCCTTAATTAATTTATAATAAAGGCTTTTTTTATGAAAAATACATATTCATCAAAAAAAACAGATAATATCTTTAAAAGTATATAAAATAAAAGAATTTTTTTTTATTAAAAATATTTGTTTAACTAAAATATCTTATTATTTATTCAAAATATTTTTTTGTCAATTTTTGTTGGTGCTTTTTTTTTAATTAATTAAAATAACTTAAGAAATAATTTTTTTTAAATTTCAAAATCCTAGATTTATTTATGATGAAGGTATTTTTTATGAAAAATGCTTTTTTACAATAAAGAAAACAATTATTAAAATTTTATTTATTATAAAAAATATATTTTTATTAACAAACATCTGTTGCTATCTGTTCCTGCAAATAAAAATTGTAATTGTATAGCAAAGAAAACCTTTTTTGCAATATGTATGAAATAAAAAATATATCGATTATATTTATAATTTTTACAAACACAGTAAGATAAATATTTTTTTTATTTATACAAATACAAATAAATTTAAAAATGTGTATCTCAGTTAGTTAGCTGGTTTGCAGGCATCTTCCGTAGAGGATAGGATCACTAAGGTCCCTAGGGACCCATAGTGTTTTGGGATTCTAGTCCCTTTCTGCTTAGTGCTGGGTAGTCTAATATGGTTAACTGCTGCTATATCCGCAGTAGATGCACTTAATTTTCGTTGCAATTAAATTCTTGTCGCGTGCCCTCCTATGCATTCGTATCTCGTTAGAAAGATAATGAATTTCATAATCTGGTCTCTTTCATGATTAATTAGGTTCGATGTACGTTTTGAGTTTGGTTCAGGTCATGTCTTCTTTACTTTTCTACAGTATTCTTCTTTCTTCGGTAGCCGTTCCCAACGTTTGACATGTGGACAAAAGTCGAAGCGCTTAGCCGTATCTGGACTCTATATCCGCCTAACAGTTACCCTTGAATCCGCTGTGTCCAGGTATCCACGTGATCATCAGACTGAGCCTTTTACTACCAGGCGAGACTTAAAACCAGGCGATGGTGATGATCATGCGAAAGGCTGCAGTAACCAGGAATGGTACTATCTTTAACAAAAGTCACATGCTGCTTGCATATGCCGATGATATAGATATCATTGGCCGTGGATTGCGGGATGTTACTGCGGCCTCTTCGAGCATTGAAAAGCAGTCGGCGGAAGTGGGTCTGGTGATAAATGAGGCAAAACCAAGTTATTCGTTTCAACGAACTCGTCTGGGACGCTGCGTGAACATTGACAACTATAACTTTGAAGTGATAGATGATTTTGTCTACCTTAGCTCCGCCATAAATAAAAATAATAATGTCAGCCTGGAAATCAAAAAAACGAGTTTTGATTGCAAACCGCTGCTACTATGCGCTAAGCAAGCGATTTAATGACAAAGCACTTCCTCTTGTAAAAGAAAGATCCAATTCTACAAGACACTGATCCTATCTGTTTTGCTCTACAATAAAGAATCCTGAGTAATGACACAAGCGGATTAATCTATTCTGTTAGTCTTCGAGAGAAAAGTAGTTCGCAATATATTTGGACCCATTCATCATTAACGGCGAGTATTGGCGTCGACTGAACCACAAGCTGTATGAGCTGTACAACAATAACGACATAGTCAACCGCCGAATGCGCTGGCTTGGACACGTTGTACGAATAGATGTTTCAGCTTGAAAGGTCTTCATCAATAACGACCAAAACTTCGTTGGATGGACCAGGTGAAAGAGTTGTTACCTACATTTGGTGTGACGAAGCGCTTGGAATTCTTTTCTATATGCGGCTAATGATAGATGAATTTCTGTTGCTGCTGTTATTTAAGAAGAAGAAGAGGTCATAGTTCTCTTCAGTAGCATATTGGGAATCAGTTAGTTAATGTGTGAGTGCGTCTGTATGCTGTACGTCTGTAAGCTCTGTCATCCTACAGAGGGCTTAAATATTGTTGAAGGGTTCCTCTATGTCCATAAATGTCACTAGATATAGTTCTTTTGTCTCCAATGACTTCTCTATAGGATGCAGAGTAATGGATGCTGGTGCCAATTAACATGCAGTAGAAGAAGAGATTTCAGTGTTCTATTCAGTAGCATATTGCCAATCAGTTTGCTAATGTGTAAGTTGTTGAGCTGTCATTATGCAGAGGGATTACATATTGTTAAAGTCTCCTTCTATGTCCAAAAATGCAGCTAGATATAGTTCTTTTCTCTCCAATGACTTCTCTATAGGATGCAGAGTAAAAAATGAAGTGCAGTTTCCGTCGATTTCCATTTGAGTTCTTGATTACATCGGCTATGATTCTCTCGAGAGTATTCATTAGAAATGATATGAGACTTATAGGTCTATAGTTCTTTGCTTTAGTGAGGGATGGTTTTACTGCCTTTGGGATGAAGGCCATTTTAGCCGTTCTACACTTTATCGGTAGGTAGGACATTTTCACAAAGCCATTAAAGAAAGCCTAGAGTCACAGCAATTGTATTTCTTAGTCCTGTTAAAGTTCGGCAGGTATAATATCATGCGGACCGGGTGATTTTAATTGATCTAAGCAATGGCAGAAATTGGTAGCAGAGATGGACTGTCCACTTAAAAACTGGGTGTCCGTCAGGATTTCTGTGAATTCTTCTGTAGAATCACTGCAGGTATCCTGGGGAGCCGGGTGTTCAGGATAACGCTTTCCTGTGCGTACTTAACTCCGCGGTTTTCTCGAGCTCGTTGGTGTATTTCCTCCATGCACACTAGAAAGGGTAAAAACAAAGTTGATGCGTTCTGCCAACAGTTTTGTTATTTCAAAATTCTTTTTCTTAGTCATCAACTAATAACGTTTAAAATTCGATAGTTTGGAATTCGAATAAGTTCAGAATTCCATACTTTTGAACTAGTTTGACGAGTCCTTACTGGGATCCTACATAACTATTCAAAAAGCTGCATATTTGGTCTAGGATATACGAGATCCTAATTGAACATATGCGGGGACGCTATAAATCCACTTTGTACAAGAAAAGTTTTTGGTAAATGACAGTATGTAGAGGAATCTTATTTGCACACATATTCCACATATTCCCTACTATGTTTGAAATTTATCTACCGAATAAAGGATTACAGGTTTAACATTTTCATCTATTTTGGCAAATGTTGCAACAATTTTAAAAATATAACTAGTTTTGAATTATGTGAAATGCAATCTCAGTGCCCTGACAGCTTCATTCATGTAATGCGATTTCCTTCACTTCTCTATGCAAATATTTGCATATAAATATATACATTTATAAATCACTATTGCATATAAATATTAAATAATTTATGCAAATTTAATAACATTCATATGAAATATCTAATTTCCGTAGCTGTTTATGAACATTTAGGGTCATAAATTTTACTCACCCCCACCCCCCACATCCGGCTAAACTTAACCAACATAATGAAGGACTTTTTTCCAAACAGCTACAGCACAAAAAAGAGTTGCCAACAGGAATATTAAAATGCAAACAACAAAATCGACTTTATAATAACAAAAAAAAAAAGATAAACTTTTTCCTAATCTTCAATTCTCTCAAATCTTTAAACATCCAAGGCATTCTTACAAAAGTTCCTGTTGTATAAGTTCTTTGCTTTACAAATCATTTGAATTCATTTGACATTCAAGGGCCTTGTGGCAACCTTACTGTCCGTCCATACCGCCCGCCAGTCATAAATATACAATAATTTTGTGATTTCAGTTTTTAAATGCCTGAGCGGAAAACACTGGAGCAGGAAAAAAACCAAAACAAAAAAAAAACATGAACCGTTGTTTGGCATTATAGTACATTTGCCACAGTTTCCTCAACTCGTCGAGTATTTCCTGCGCGCCAACAGCAGACCACATACATACATTCTATAGTCTGGGTTTTGCGTTGTCGGCTGATTATTGTTGATGTAGGATCAGTCAGTGCGTGTATGGCATCTCCCCCTAGTATGTAAACTAAGCCTCATAGTTTTTGCCATACGTCACCGACTACTGCTCCCCCTTGCGAATAGCCACTGACGCTGAGCCATAGATGTGCACAAGTTCACGTAAATGAGGAACAAATTTCCATTTCGAAAGTAATTAAGTACGGATTTTTCCACTCATTTCATATTTAGTTCAGTGTTGCTGTTCCATAGGGGTCTGTAGGAGACGAAAGATGGCTGGCTGTTGGGTGTTAGACGAGGGGTGGTGCGTGAGGGAGTGCTATGTGAGAGTAGTGTGTGTGTGTTTCTAAGTTTGTATCATGTTTGGGGGAAATGTTTTTTATGTGCGGCAATGTTTGCGGAGTGTTTGTATGTTTGGTCGAGATTTTGACATGATTTATAATTAAATAAATCATTGTGATGAAAGTGGCCGAATGAGAGTTGCTAAGTGTTGGAATATCGTCAGGAGAAGGAAACTATAAAAAGGAACTAGAAAAATTTTAATAGTTTACTAGAAATAATAAAAAATGAAGTTGGAATAAAAACGTATTTTTCAGTGCAACAAACAGTTTTCAAATTTCTTTTACTATGTATTGGCCGTTAAGCATATATGTTTAATGTATTTAGAAACTATTTCCAACTCGTATGCTATAATTTGACAAATTTTCATAGCAATTGCATAAACCGTATAGGATTGTATGACAAACACACAGACATACAAAAATTTCTTGAAATTATTTTTTATTTGCCCAAATTTTTCAATAATTGTTATGACAATGAAATATAAACAAAAAATAATTCCATATGGCTATCCTTCCCTTGTTCCTACATCATATATCCCAATAGGCATTCATACACCCACTTGAACTCACTTACATATGAGAGCGTTCCGCTCTCAAACCCTTCCGTTACAAGATGAATTTCTCTGTTAGGGTTTCCTTTATTAGTTCCCCCCATTTGAGTCTACACACACGCACACACACACTCGCATACACGAAGAGGGATAAAAGGAACATGATTTCATGTTAATGAATCATTAGTAATTTTTAATTATGTTGTTTAATAAAGCACAGCCACAAAAAAAATCACGAACAAAACGACTAACATGAAAACGAAAGGAAACCATTACACATTAAGATATGCTCTTATATATATAAAATGTTCTTGATTTTATTTTGTTTTTGTAGCTGCCGTTGAACAAGCGGAAGTGTGGCTAATTTGTAACTAATTAAGTTGTCGAGAATGCGGGTTGATTCAATTGGGTAAAAAGAAATGAGTAAATGTTTAAATGAGAGCACAGAAAGTAAGAGCAAATGAGAACACATACGTGTAATGATATCTTATAGCACTGACTTTAAAGTGGATTAGAGGACACTTAACATATATATTTTTGTATGTATCTTACACCTGCACTTTCTACCATTTCTGTTTGTTTAACTTACTTTTAGTGTTACATAAGTATGTCAATCGTACCTACCTTGATAAATTGAAATGTGGCTATCGGTGGCAAACGTTTACTTTTGGGATAGAA
This sequence comes from Muscina levida, assembly GCA_964034835.1. Lineage (NCBI taxonomy): Eukaryota > Metazoa > Arthropoda > Insecta > Diptera > Muscidae > Muscina > Muscina levida. Next base: position 88,718,033 of record OZ035884.1, read on the forward strand.
GAAACTTCCAGCTGGATGGGCTGGATAACGTGATGTTATGCGATAGATAACACCCTGCGGTGATGTCGGCCAATTGGGGGCGGTAAAGGTGAAACCATTATCAGTGCCTGCATCCAAGGGATCCATTTCAACGGTGACTGTATCAATCCATGAGCCACCCACACATAACTGAAAATTTACAGAAAAGAGAAATAGAGATTGAGAGAGGGGTTAAGGTAGTGAGTAAAATAGAGTTTAATGCATTCCGTTGTATGTAGTTTATTTGGTGTTTAACATTTGTACCAATTTAATTTCTATGTAATGGTTGCATTTCCCATTGCCGCCGTAAAGTGCGTTGCAATTTTGGCACAAACTAAATGTAAACCACTCTTTAGTGCACCAAAGAACCCACAAAATGTTTTGTTACAATTTCCCCGTAACAGTGGTGTCCTTCAGGGCACAGTGGGGGGACTTGACAAAAATCGGGTCTTAGAGATTATGTTAAAAGCAGTGGTTGATCATGTTATACTAAAATTTTGACAAAATGCAACAAAATTTATGGAGACCACCTTAAATTTTAAAGATACAGAGTAGATATGTTTTGGGAAACTGTTGGGGTTGCTAAAAAAATGGGGGTTCGGTCATACATTTGACTCCTCTAGGGGCACCTATGGAGCAGTTAGAGCTTTGGGAGTAAATTTTATAAAAAATTGATTTTTGTATGTGAGCGCCCTTAGGAGGTCAAGATAGAAGGTACGTATGTTCAGGAAAAATGGTTGGTGGGAAAAATAAGTGGGGATCGGTCATATATTGCACCCCTCTAAAGGGTACAATGCGAGCGTCAGGAGGTGTTTTCAAGAAAAAAAAACAATAATAAAATATTAGGGGTCGGTCATAATTTGACTCCCAATGGGGTCAACCGTTGGATCAGTAAGAGCGTTGGGAGAAAATTAAAAAAAATTGATTTTTGTATGGGAGTCTCCTTACTTACTTACTTACTTAGCTGGTACTTCTATGCAATCCCAGTGGATTATATACCGCACGTAGAAAAATATTATAAGCGCCTCGATCTTCTGCGCTTCTTCTCCAGTTAGTCACACCGAGTTCTGTAAGGTTCTCAGTAACCTCGTCTTTCCAACGGAGTTTAGGTCGCCGTCCATCGAGTTCATTGTCGAAGACTTTTCGAGCTGGAGCATTTTCGTCCATGCGTACAACATGACCTAGCCAACGCAACCGTTGTACCTTAATGCGTTTGACCACGACGCCGATACTCTCCGTTAACGATGATGGGCCCATATATTTTACGGAGTATTTTTCTCTCGAATACCGCCAGAACCGATTCATCTGCTTGTGTCATAACCCAGGATTCTGAGCCATACATTAAGACAGGTAGAACCAGTATCTGGTATAGCTGGAGTTTTGTTCGTCGAGAGAGGGCTCTGTCATTGAATCGCTTGCTTAGTCCGTAGTAGCATTTATTTGCAAGCACGATTCTTCTCCGGATTTCTAGGCTGACATTATTTGCTTTGTTGATGGCGGAGCCTAGGTAGACAAAAGTATCTATCACCTCGAAATTATAGTTGTCAACGTTCACGCAGTTTCCCAAACGAGTAGATTTTTTGTTCGTTGAAACTAATAACTTCATTTTGTCCCCGTTCACCGCTAGGCCCATTTTCGCTGATTCCTTCTGTATACCTGAGAAGGCTGCAGTCACATCCCGCGGTTTTCGACCGATGATGTCTACGTCATCAGCGTACGCGAGTAGCATGTGGCTTTTGTTAAATATAGTGCCACTCGTGTTTACTGCAGCTTTTCTCATTATCATCTCCATCACAATGTTGAAGAGATCGCACGATAGGCCGTCGCTTTGTTTTAGGACTCGTCTGGTATAGAATGGCTCCGTAAGGTCCTTGCCAATCTTCACTGAAGACTTCGTGTCAGTCAGCGTCATACCGCAAAGACGTATCAGCTTCGCTGGAATACCAAACTCAGCCAAGGCTTCAAGTAATTTCTCCCGTATCGGGCTGTCGAAGGCAGCTTTATGAAAAAGATGATACGTGTTGAACTGTTGCCCACGATGGGCAGCCGTTAAATGAATAATGTCATTTTGCAACATATGGACTTTATCGGTTATTTGTATGCAGTCGGGTATACTGCTAGGTTTTCTCAAGTTTCGCCCATTACAATAAGGCAAAAAGATTAGCTTAACTTGAATTTCCTGATACTTTCTGTTTAGAACAGTGCAACGCATCCTATAATCGTATTCGCAATTCACACATACACGAACTTTGTTCGATTAAGAACTGTGAGTCTATGGCCTGTGTCTACTTGAGCGTTGTGAAAGGAGCGCCGATCAACTTGGCTTTTACTCACTTACACAAACACGCAATATTATTAGTGTGTTTTATTATCAACTTAAGAGCAACAGGACAGACCGTGGTATGATGGTTAGAACACGAGAGATCCCAGGTTAAACTCCTGGCTCCAGTCATCTAAAAAGATAAATGTTTCTTTTATTGCCGGCCACCTCGATGTTGTCGACAGCAACATCGCAGTATAAGTGTCGAGGCAATCGGCATGTCTAGTATAAAGAGTAGGAGCCGTTTGTTGTGAATCTGAAAACAGAAAGCGCGAAAAGCTTTCCCATACCTCATTCATAGGGTATAAAGGTAAAATATGTTCAAGTATATAAGACAACAAGATAAGCTTCAGTTGAATTTACTAGTACATTCCGTTTAGAACTGAGCCACGCATCCCATAGCCTCGCGAGGGTGGCAATAGTAGTATTTTTCATACAGACACGATCAGCAATTCCCACGTATGCGAACTTTCTTCGATTTAAGATCGTCAGTATATCGTCTCACCCTAATTGAGAACTTTCTGTTTAGAAAAGTGCAACGCATTCTATAGCCCCGCGAGACCGAAAATTTTTTGATTCATATCAGTTAGTCTACAGTATCTATTGTGAAAGCAACTCGTTTAGAACCATTCGAAGATATGACGATTTTCGGCAAATAGATTTTAATATTTTTATATTTTTATATTTTTATATTTTTATATTTTTATATTTTTATATTTTTATATTTTTATATTTTTATATTTTTATATTTTTAAATTTTTATATTTTTATATTTTTATATTTTTATATTTTTATATTTTTATATTTTTATATTTTTATATTTTTATATTTTTATATTTTTATATTTTTATATTTTTATATTTTTATATTTTTATATTTTTATATTTTTATATTTTTATATTTTTATATTTTTATATTTTTATATTTTTATATTTTTATATTTTTATATTTTTGTATTTTTATATTTTTATATTTTTATATTTTTATATTTTTATATTTTTATATTTTTATATTTTTATATTTTTATATTTTTATACTATTATATTTTTAGACTGTAATTTGGAATATTTATTTTGTTTTTTATCCTTCCTTTAGCATTATTACCCCACTGTGCCATTGCCCCGCCATCAAATTCGCTAACGATAGTTGTCAATTCATCTCGTTGGTTTTTTGATGACATTGTCAATGATGATGCGGGTTTTGCGGTTTGCTTGCTGTTGCAGCTGCTGCTGCTGCAGATGCCGTTGCTTTTGTCAGCAACATTGTGTAACAACATATTGTTGTTGTACCTACACATTGATGTTGATTATGTGGTCGTTGTTGATGCTGTCGCCAGAATTGTTGTCGTTGACAATAACAAGATGTATTTGTCGCGTTACGTTGGTGGCAACATAATGCAGTACTAGGCAAACGTATAGGCCGAAAGACTAACCGAGAGACAGACACTCAGAGATTGTGATGAATCAACGTTTAAGCGGTCCGGCAGCATATCAATGTCATGCTACTGTAGAGACGATATGAGGGAAACAATATTGTGGAAATCTTATTTAAGGGAGCTCTTACTTTTTCGGCCCTTAAGAGAAATATGTTATTCTCATGATTGTATATTTAAAATTAAAGCAGTTTTAAGCCGATTGCTGCAATAATTTTCAAAATTTGAATTAATTGTTTTAAAAATTTTCCAGGAAAGTGTTGGCCATAATATATTCCCTAATAAATGTCCATTAAATTATTCGATTTACATATCCTTTTTTTGTTGCTCTCCTTTATAACTGTATAATTATTTAAAACATTTCCATTTCCTCCCACAACACAACAAATACATCACGAAACATTTTGTCATTATCGCCCCCCTTCCCACATACTTCAATGCCCGCATTTTACTTACCTGAAATGAATCGATCCCTATAAACCAGTCAGGTGAGGGTACCACGCGTGTCATTAATGACACCATACTGTGATTGCTATCAACGAAGAATTTGGCCTCACTGCGACCTGCACCCGTTGTAATGGCGGGCAAGTTGAATTCATCGAACACACTGCGTTCGCCACCGCCGCCGCTGCTGCCCCCTTTGACCGTATTTCGGTTGTTGCGTGTTGTTGTGGCTTGATTGTTGGTAATTTGTTGTTGCTTTTGCTGTTGTTGCTGTTCACCCAATAGAGTATCCAATATTTCACTTTTACCCGTTTCAGCAAATTGTTTAACACCGGATGTCGCCTGTTGACCGATGTGGTATAAGGCATACTTCGAGTCGTGGGTACGGCCTGCAAAAGGGCGATAGAAAAGAGAAAAACGTGAGGGTGAGTTTTACAGAAAATTGTGTGATGATTAAAGTGTAACAGCATTCAAACAATGCAGCAATGACATGGTGGTATGTATTCAAAAAAAGTAAACCGTTGAGTTGTATACGACAAGAGGTAGTAACCACGTAGTCGTGTGGATACAAACGTTACAATTATTTGTTGACAAATTTTTGCAAACAAAACCTAATTTTGTGCTAAGACTTGCTTATATAACCATGCTTATATACCTATTCAGATGACCTAAATTCTAAGCCTATTACTGCTACTGTCATTTTTGATACATTGTGATGATTTGGTTTTTTTTATCGCTTGTGCCAATTTTCTCATCACATTTTCATTAATAACTTGAACATGATTCACTTAACCCCATGTGGAGAGACAGCAACAAATTTGTCTCATGTCTGTCATGACTATAACAATGTGATTGCTTGTTTAACGCATTGCCAAAATGAGTTGTATATGTCTCTCCCCTCTCTCTCGCTCTTCCTCACACATTTACCGCAAAATTCCTAACATTCACATCTTATGATGAAAACAACACCACGCGATTTGCTAATCATTCGACCATTCGATCACTAGATCACCCACTCGACGACACCTGCATTCACACGAATTAGTAAAGGCCGAGAAGGGTGGGGGGGTGACTTCGCTAAATAGATGTGGCATAAAAATGTTGAAAATTTTAACAATTCTTTACTATTACGCGACTGCGGGTGTTTTGGTGCGATTTTGCTGAATGAATCGTTGAAAAATTAATCATCGCAGCCATAGTGGGCAATGGGCCAAAATTGGATGACATTCCGTTTTTTTTTGGTCAAGCAGGAAAACAATATCACAATACCATGAATACGCACACAGGCATATGTGTCAGCGCAGTCACATGCACAAATACATGTGTACGTAGTTGTGAACACATAAACATGGCTCAATGTAGCACAGAGTAAGAAAATTAACAGTGAAATAAAATTGCAAAAAACAATACAAATGTACAAATACAAAATACATTTAATAATGAAGATTGTGTGTGAATATGTATTATTGATGTGTAAACCGGCCGGCACGGCATATTCATGCGTGTGATTATCATTTCATATATAGATCAAAGATATTCAAAAGAAAAAAAAAACAGCAGCAATAGCCGCATGTGTCATTTACATATACGCAACAGTGGTTTGAGAGAAATTTATCAGAAGTTCATAAAATTCATAAAATTTATAAAATTCATAAAAATCATTAAAATCGTTGAATTCTTTAAATTCATAATAAAAAATCATAAAATGCATTTAATTCGTTTAATTCATAAAATTCACAAAATTCGCAAAATTCATAAAATTCATTTAATCCGTTAAATTCATAAAATTCACAAAATTCATAAAATTCATTAAATTTATTAAATTCATTAAAACCATCTAATTCATTAAATTAATTAAATCCATCTAATTCATTAAATTCACTAAATTCATAAAATTCAAAAAATTCATTAAATTTATTAAATTTATCAAATTCATTAAATTCATTAAATTCATTAAATTCATTAAATTCATTAAATTCATTAAATTCATTAAATTCATTAAATTCATTAAATTCATTAAATTCATTAAATTCATTAAATTCATTAAATTCATTAAATTCATAAAATTCATAAAATTGATTAAATGTATTAAATTCATTAAATCATTAAATTCATTAAATTCATTAAATTCATTAAATTCATGAAATTCATTAAATTCATTAAATTCATTAAATTCATTAAATTCATTAAATTCATTAAATTCATTAAATTCATTAAATTCATTAAATTCATTAAATTCATTAAATTCATTAAATTCATTAAATTCATTAAATTCATTAAATTCATTAAATTCATTAAATTCATTAAATTCATTAAATTCATAAAATTCATAAAATTAATACAATTCATAAAAATCCATAGGTAAGATTATTTTGAGGCTACGTATAATCTGAGGGAAGGGATAGAGAAAGATGTGAACATCGTGGGTGCTAGTATCTATTTTACATCCATGATTGCCTAAGGGAAGGCTGAGCTGCAAGTCTGCGTTGAAATAGAGGCACTTTACAGAAATCCACACGTTTCGTCGGAAAATCATCAGATGTGGCAGATGAAAAGAAGTTTCTTTACCCAAAAACTGGAGAATATTCGCTTCACTATGTATGAACCGATGCTGATTGCATTAATTTTTTCTATTTTATGAATTTAACTAACCTTATTAACTTAAGTAATATTAAGATTTTTATTTATTTAATTAATTAATTAATTAACTTTTATTTAATTGATTTTATTATTTTTTAATAATTGTATTAATTTTATTTATTTTTTTTAATTTTATTTATTTTATTCATTTATCAAATTAAATTTTTTTTTTAATTTGATTAAATTTAAAATTTTTTTTAATTTTATAAATTTAATTAAAAAAAAAACAATATTTCCCTTTGCACCCCATGAATGAGCTATGGGATAGCTTCTCGCGTTGTTGTGAATTAACACGCTTTCTATTTTTAGATTCACAACTAACGGCACCTACTTGTTTATCGACGAATGCGAACATCACTGTTTGAGAAGCTCTTATAAGACACGCCGATTGACTCGACGGTTTTACTGCGAAGTTGCTGTCAACAACATTCGAGGGGAGCTGACAATGAAAGAACAACAATTTTTTTTTTAAGATGACTGGAGCCAAGTTTGAACCTGCGATATCCCGCATGGTAGTCGCGTGTTCCAAACATTACGCCACGGCCGGTCCCATAAATTTAAATAATGTTACTAATTTTAATTATTTTATAATTTTTATTAATTTTGTTAATTTTACTTATTTTGTTAAATTTAATTAATAATTTAATAATTTCATTAATTTTATTAATTTTATTTATTTTTTTAATTTTATTCATTTATCAAATTTTATTTTTTTTTATTTTTATTAAATTTATAAATAGTCGCGTGTTCTAAATATTACGCCACGGCCGGTCCCATACATTTAATTAATGTTACAAATTTTATTAATTTTAATTAATTTATTAATTTTATATTTTTTATTAATTTTGTTAATTTTATTAATTTTGTTAATTTTACTAATATAATTAATTTTATTTAAATTATTAATTTTACTTACTTTATTAAATTTATTAATTTTATTTTATTTGTTAATTTATTTAATTTTAATTTTTTTAATTTAATTTTATATCATTAATTTTATTATTAAACAGTTTTATAAATTCTATTTATTAATTTTATTTATTTTTACTAAATTTTTTAATTTTATTAATTTTATTAATTTAATTAATTTAATTAATTTTATTAATTTAATTAATTTATGTTATTTTATTAATTTTATTAATTTTTTTAATTTTAGTAATTCTAGTAATTTTATTAATTTTAATAATTGTATTAATTTCAATACCTTTATTCATTTCATTAATTGTATTAATTTAATAAATTTTGTTAATTTTGTTAATTTGATTAATTTTGTTAATTTTATTTATTTTATATTAATTTACGTTAAGTGTATCGAAATGATACAACAAATTCGGCTCAAGATCAGAAAAGTGTTTTTTATTTATTGTTTGATATTTTTGGTCAAATTCAGTGTGTCACGCACTAGGATGACGCGTTTCGAACTCCATGACGAGTTCATCTTCAGACCCCTTTGTGACGAACTGATGCACAATGGTACATCATCAGCTGTACATATATCTACAATTATGCCAAACATATGCATGTGAAGTAGATATCAGCCGAAAATGTCCAGCATAGTTATGAATTTGATTATTTTATTTTATTAATTTAATTAATTTTATTAATTTTATTAATTTAATTAATTTTATTAATTTTATTAATTTAGTTAATTTTATTAATTTTATTAATTTTATTAATTTTATTAATTTTATTAATTTTATTAATTTTATTAATTTTATTAATTTTATAAATTTTATTAATTTTATTAATTTGGTTAATTTTATTAATTTTATAAATTTTATAAATTTTATCAATTTTATTAATTTTTATTAATTTTATTAATTTAATTAATTTTTATTAATTTTTTTTTATTTTACTAATTAGTTAATGTTATTAATTTTAATAATTTTATTATTGTTATTAATTTTATTAAATTTGTTAATTTGAATTATTTTATAAATTGTATTAATTTTATAAATTAGTATTTAATTAGAAATAATAATTAATTAATAAAATTATATTTTTAATAGCTTTGTTAATTTTATTAACTTTGTTAATTTTATTATTTTTTCTAATTTTATTATTTTTTTATTAATTTCATTTATTTTTTCTAATTTTATTATTATCTTAATTTTTTCTAATTTCATTAATTATATTAATTTTTGTATAAATTTCATTGATTTTATTATCTTCATTTATAAATTAATAAATGAAACTAATGAAATTATTTTAATTTATCTTAACCACCCACCTCGCCACTGTTCATCATACATTATCAATATGTTATGGCCACGCAATTATTAATGTAGGATTTAATATCTGCAATATACGAAAAAAAAAACAAAACAGAAAATGCTACAAATTTTTCAAGGCACCATTCCGTTTAAATAAACTTGCATATTAATGTCGACGCCACATTGACAACACCAACACCACCACCACCATCACCACCGACCGCTGCAACCCTGAGCACCGGCTATAATGAAATTTGCTGATTGTGGCGGCGATGTGTTCCATTTTACTTCAATTCATACCGTATGGTAATTAATTTGTTTGTCGATTTTTCCGCTTGCACTTAATATGAAAAATTTATTAAGATTTCTGGGTTGATGGACCGACAGAAAGCGGCCAAAGCTATGTGAGATTGTGAGAGGCGGTAAACAAATGAATGCTTTTATCTTTCTTTAAATGTGTTGTGCTTCGTTGAATAAATATAATTTATTGGATTTTGTGATGAAGTAGTGAAATTTCAAGATTTTTTTCGGAACATGTGCCAAGATTTTTTTTCCGTAATTTATTTTCTGTAGATAAATTTTTGGAAAAATTCTTGGCGGTTTAGAAAATTAATTAAAGATATAACTAATATATTAAAATTTTTGAGGTAATATTTGTCACACATTTTTTACGCGTTAGAGGGGCATGAGATATTGTTTAGGAATTTTAATTAAGTACAGGTGTTGGCGTTGGAGGGGATGATAGTGTTAGTGATAGAAAAATACTTTTAATTCAAGGTGGATATTAATGGCAAGAGTCATAGCTAATATATGAAATTGAATGCGTCAGTCACATTTTATTCAATATTAAGGTATTTTGTGGTAAAGGGTGTAAGGTGGGGTTAGTTAACGTTGAGCAAGTGGTATTCATAATAATTTTATTGAGAACTCTTCCCACAACACATCTGCATAAGTCTCATTTCCCTTCAAGTCCTCATAACGCCGTTTATGTTTTTCGTATATCTCGCCTTTGCATAACTTATACCATACATGGTTGTATTAAGCTGCCACATAATGTTGCAGAACTCATACATATTTTTAATAGCATTCATGATTTATGCAATATAACATATATTCATACTATTGGTAGAAATGATTTAATAACATTCAATCGTGTACATTATATGGGCGCACACATATTCACATTCATATGGTCCTTTAAGGCATATAATGAGGATAGTGTTTCTCACTCTCTCTCTCTCTCTGTCTACGTTTATATAGTTTATCTATAGTTTTTATTGAATCTCTTTTGCAGCAACATTTTGCAGCTGTTGCTGACACAAAAATTTGTGGCAAAAAAAGACATTGGCTGTGAATAAAATTAATGGAAAAAACTACTTTTCATATTATGGTCAGTGGCGTTCATAATGTGTTATCTTGCGGTCATAATAATATGGTGGTGGGTAACTTAATTCAGCGATGCTCGCGTTTGGTTTTTTTTTTGCCATCATCAATTATGAGACTACTTTTTGGTTTTGGCAGATTTTAATTGTTATGCTGAACGCTGCGATATATATGCATATATGGACATATTTAATTGGAATTTTAAAGAGCTTAAGGCGAATGGCAGTTTAATAATAGCTGTAGAAGTAAAATGGGTAGGTTTAAAAATTTAAATTTAATTTTAGTTAATTGATATTTTAGAAGCTAATAGTTATTGCAATTAAGCAAATATGTTGGGATAAAAAATTTCATATTTGTATTTACCCTAAACTTTAAAGAGTTTCTGTTTAAATTATGCTGCTTTACCGGTAATAAGACTACATTTTACCAAATTGTATTACATAATCCAATAACTGAACTACTACTGTATGTAGTAGATGATGCACAAGTCAGTGTTTGATACAATTAGCATATAAGATATCCAGAACTTCATAAAGTGACCCACATGCAGATGCATAAAGACTGCCAACTTGCCAAGTACGGGTCGTATTTTGTAGCAACTTTCTTAATTATCCTTGTGAGTATTTCATATTATTCCGATAGACAATTTAACTGCATTATTAGATTAAAATAAATATTCTGGTCATAAGTCTGCTAGTCGTGTCCTGGATTGACATGACTAACTACTAAAAACTAAATTCACCTTTTTACCCCATGAATGAGGTATGGGATAGCTTCTCGCGTTGTTGTGAATTAACACGCTTTCTAATTTAGATTCACAACAAATGGCACCTACTTGTTTATCGACGAATGCGAACGTCAGTGTATGAGAAGCTTTTACTAGACATGCCGATTAACTCGACACTTATACTGCGAAGTTGCAGTCGACAACATACGAGGGGGCCGGCAATGATAGACAAATTTAGATGACAGGAGGCGGGAATCGAACCCGGGATCTCGCGCTTGGTAGTAGCGTGTTCTGACCATCATGCCACGGCCGGTCCCTGAATGTGTCAAATAGTATTATAAAACTCAATAATTGTACTTTTTACCTACAACATATGATGAACAAGTCACTGTTTTATACAATTCATCTATTAGATACAAAACTCCATGAAGTAACCCATATGCATATAGACTGCGGGCTTGCCATGTACACTACTTTATAATGCCCGATGGTAGTATTTTCTAAGCGATAGACAATTTTTTGCATTATTAAATTAAAACATTATGATGCGCCAGTCTGATCAGCAAATGTTAGCGATACGCATTGGAGAACGGTCCAGACCTGCCAGAATGCAGCTCTGATAACAGGTACATGATGTCTTCTCATGCCATCAGAAGGACATCTACATGAAGAGGCCAACATTCTCCCCATACTTGTACATAATAATATGTTGTTCAAGCAGTACCTGGTGAGTTGCCACAGGAATAACCATCCTAATCATAGGGTTGGATTCCCCACACCGGCACTACAAAAAGTAGTCTCTAGATCAGCAATCGTATAAGGCATGTATGAATGACATTCATTGAGTCACTATCAACGGGGAAATAAACTCTAATCGGGCAAGGAACACATACGACTCAACAGCTGACTCAGTGTCCAACCAAGCCCACCAAACTTGTCCCCGGTGACTCACTCCAGATAGACCTGGTAGGTGTGGCCAGATACCTACATTTTGAAACAGCCGGAAACGCAAAGAGCGACCAATGGGAATAAGTAAATACAGGAAAAATACGTGGCTGCAACTACAACAACAACCTATGTATGAGTTACGTATTACTCCACAAATATAAAGTAAACGTTGCTGTGGTCTTTTAAACTTTTCTACAGCTGCAATACGTTGCAAATAAAAACTAATATTTATAACTAATAAAAGTACTTAACGTAATAAAGTTAATAAAATTAATACAAATAATAAAATTAATTAAATTAGTAAAATTATTCAAATTGATAATATCAGTAAAATTAATAAAATTAATAAAATCAATAAAATTAATATAATTATTAAAACAAGATAACCAATAAAATTAATAAAAATAATAAAATTAGAAAAAATTAATAATATTAGTAAAATTAATGAAATTAATAAAACTAATAAAATTATTAAAGTTAATCATATAACTAAAATTAATAAAATCAATAAAATTTATAAAATAAATAAACTTAATAATAGTAATAAAATTAATAAAATTAATAAAGTTAATAAAATGAATTAAAATTTATTAAAATTAATAAAATTAATAAAATTAATAAAACTAATAAAATCAATAAAATTAATATAATTATTAAAACAAGATAACCAATAAAATTAATAAAAATAATAAAATTAGAAAAAATTAATAATATTAGTAAAATTAATGAAATTAAAAAAACTAATAAAATTATTAAAGTTAATCATATAACTAAAATTAATAACATCAATAAAATTTATAAAATAAATAAACTTAATAATAGTAATAAAATTAATAAAATTAATAAAGTTAATAAAATGAATTAAAATTTATTAAAATTAATAAAATTAATAAAATTAATAAAACTAATAAAATTAATAAAATTAATAAAATTAATAAAATTAATAAAATTAATAAAATTAATAAAATTAATAAAATTAATAAAATTAATAAAATTAATAAAATTAATAAAATTAATAAAATTAATAAAATTAATAAAATTAATAAAATTAATAAAATTAATAAAATTAACAAAATTAATAAAATTAATAAAATTAATAAAATTAATAAAATTAATAAAATTAATAAAATTAATAAAATTAATAAAATTAGTAAAACTAATAAAATTAAAATGACTTTAAAGCAACCGCTTAGAAGTTAGCTAGAGTTAGAAGGCGAAACGTTGAGTAACCTAATCGGCATGCTACCACCGATGCGTCTTAGGAAGTAGGTAACAGAAGTTACTGAAGCTCAACACAGGCTCTCCTAGTGGCTTTGGCAGCCCCAAGAAACTAGGATCGGAAGCGGTGGCCTAATAAGCCTATCTCCTTAAACAAAATTTATTTTGAAAACACGGAGAATAAATATAACAAGAACCCCCCCAAATGTTGACGACCCCCGCAAACGATATAAGGACCATGATTTAAGGATATGCACCTGGAATGCCCGAACTCTTTACAGAGATGGTGCCTCTATCCAACTGGCGGATGTCCTCGACAAATACAAGGCTGACATCACCGCCATACAGGAATTGAGATGGACGGGACAGGGATGTACACGACGGAAGAACTGTGACATCTTTTACAGCTGCCATGCAGAAAGACACGAATTTGGATTTGGTTTCATAGTCGGCAAGAGACTTCGACACCTGATCTCGCGGTTTAACCCTGCAAGTGACCGAATAGCCACCATTCGCATCCGGGCGAAATATTTTTACATCACGCTGATTTGTGTACACGCCCCGACAGAAGATGAAGACGATGAGATTAAAGATGCATTTTACGAGCGCCTAGAGGAAACATGCGAATGCTGCCCTGGCCACGACATTAAAATTGTTCTGGGAGACTTTAATGCAAAAATAGGAAGGGGAGATGTTCTTGGTCCATCGATCGGTAAATTCAGCCTGCATACCGACACGTCAGACAACGGGTTTAGGCTGGTTAGCTTCGCAGCGGGAAGGAACATGGTAGTGAGTGGAACCAGATTCCAGCACAAAGATATCCACAAGGCAACTTGGCTATCCCCAGATCAAAACACCAAAAATCAAATTGATCATGTGGTAATTGATGGCAGGCATGCATCTAGTGTCATGGACGTGCGTGTGATCCGTGGTGCTAATATTGGCTCGGATCATTACCTGGTTGCAGCCAAGTGTCGTACAAGATTGAGCAGAGCGAAAAACGCACGTAACCAAACACAAAGAAAGCTGGATATCGCGAAGCTGCAAACCCCAGAGATAGCTACTGCCTATTCCAACCAGCTCTCCCAACTTTTACGACACAACGCCTCTACTTCTGACGTTCTCGATACACAGTGGCAGCATATTGCGCATTCCATGGCAACCGCCGCAACAACCGTGTTGGGATATGAAGCGGCGCTCAGACAAATCCTGGTACGATGAAGAATGTCGCATAGTGTCTGAGGAACAGGATGCTGCTTATAGGGCAACACTACAGCCAATTGTAACCCGTGCTGTGAGGGAACTGCATAAGGAGAAAGCAAAACAGGTGAGACAGCTATTTAGGCAAAAAAAACGTCAGATGAAGGAACGGGAGAACGAGGATATAGAGCGATACAGGGATAGAGGTGAGGACCAAAAATTAAACCAGAAAGTAAGATCAAATGGATACGGTAATGGCCTCCCCACCTGCAAGAACAGTGATGGAAATCTTGTCACGGATACGCAGAGTGTGCTGTACATATGGAGAGAACACTTCCAGCAACTGCTGGTTCCAGAAGGCAACGCACGTGAAGTTATCACGCCAATTGTCGACGACGGCTTAGATTGCCCACCACCAAGTCAAGCCGAGGTAAGAAGAGCAATATCGCGGCTGAAAAACGACAAAGCAGCCGGTGCCGACGGTCTGCCTGCAGAGCTCTTCAAGTCCGGTGGCGAGGTGCTGATAACGAGCATGCACCAGCTCCTGCGCGCGGTTTGGCTTAAAGAGTGCATGCCCGACGATTGGAATGTAAGCGTATTATGTCCTGTGCTGAAAAAAGGTGATCCAAGTGTGTGCTCCAACTACCGCGGGATCAGCCTTCTACCCATCGCATATAAGGTCCTGTCGAGTGTGCTATGTGAAAGACTAAAGCCAGTGTTATCCAACCTGATCGGGCCTTATCAGTGTGGCTTTAGACCCGGAAAATCAACAACTGACCAGATTTTCACACTTCGGCAAATCCTGGAAAAGACCCAAGAGAAACAGATCGACACGTACCATCTTTTTGTCGACTATAAAGCTGCCTTCGACAGCCCGATACGGCAGAAATTACTCGATGCCATGGCTGAGTTCGGTATTCCAGCGAAGCTGATACGTCTTTGCGGAATGACGCTGACTGACACGAAGTCTTCAGTGAAGATTGGCAAGGACCTTACGGAGCCATTCTATACCAGACGAGGCCTAAAACAAGGCGACGGCCTATCGTGCGAATTTCTCAACATTGTGATGGAGATGATAATGAGAAAAGCTGCAGTAAACACGAGTGGCACTATATTCAACAAAAGCCACATGCTACTCGCGTACGAAAACTGCGGGATGTGACTGCAGCCTTCTCAGGTATACAGAAGGAATCAGCGAAAATGGGCCTAACGGTGAACGAGGACAAAACGAAGTTATTAGTTTCAACGAACAAAGAATCTACTCGTTTGGGAAACTGCGTGAACGTTGACAACTATAATTTGGAGGTGGTAGATAACATTGTCTACCTAGGATCCGCCATCAACAAAGCAAATAATGTCAGCCTAGAAATCCGGAGAAGAATCCTGCTTGCAAATAAATGCTACTACGGACTAAGCAAGCGATTCAATGACAGAGTCCTCTCTCGACGAACAAAACTCCAGCTATACCAGATACTGGTTCTACCTGTCTTAATGTATGGCTCAGAATCCTGGGTTATGACATAAGCGGATGAATCGGTTCTGGCGGTATTCGAGAGAAAAATACTCCGTAAAATATATGGGCCCATCATCGTTAACGGAGAGTATCGGCGTCGTATGAATCATGTGCTGTACGAGCTGTACACTGACATTGACGTGGTCAAACGCATTAAGGTGCAACGGCTGCGCTGGCTAGGTCATGTTGTACGCATGGATGAAAATGCTCCAGCTCGAAAAGTCTTCGACAATGAACTCGATGGACGGCGCAGAAGAGGGCGACCAAAACTCCGTTGGAAAGACCAGGTTACTGAGAACCTTACAGAACTCGGTGTGACTAACTGGAGAAGAAGCGCAGAAGATCGAGGCGCTTATAATATTTTTCTACGTGCGGTATATAATCCACTGGGATTGCAGCTAAGTAAGTAAGTAAGTAATAAAATTAATAAAATTGATAAAATTATTAAAAAATTAATAAAATAAATAAAATTAATAAACAAAATTAATAAAATTAATGAAATTAAAAAAATTAATAAAATTAACCTGGTCCGTTGGAAAGACCAGGTTACTGAGAACCTTACAGAACTCGGTGTGACTAACTGGAGAAGAAGCGCAGAAGATCGAGGCGCTTATAATATTTTTCTACGTGCGGTATATAATCCACTGGGATTGCAGCTAAGTAAGTAAGTAAGTAATAAAATTAATAAAATTGATAAAATTATTAAAAAATTAATAAAATAAATAAAATTAATAAACAAAATTAATAAAATTAATGAAATTAAAAAAATTAATAAAATTAATTAAATTGATAAAATTATTAAAAAATTAATACAGATAATAAAATTAATAAAATTAGTCAAATTAATAAACTTAATAAAATTAGTTTTATTAAAAATAAAATAAAATTAATAAAATTAATGATTTATGAGATATTACTTAACTAATAAAATAATTAAATTGATAAAATAAGTAAAACTAATAAAATCAATAAATTAAGTAAAACTAATAAAATGAATAAAATTAATAAAACGAATAAATTTAATTATAAAATTAATGAAATTAGTAAAATTAATAACATTAATAAAATAAACAAAATTAATTAAAAAAATACAATATAAATAAAATAATAAAATTAAAAAATAAAAAAAAAAATTATAAAATTAACAAAAATAAGTGTAAAAAATAATAAAGGTAATAAAATTTAAAAAATATAATAAAATTAAATTGATGAAATTTATAAAATGATGAAATAAATAAAATAAGCTCAATTATTCCAACTATTTTTAGTTCTTAACATGACAAAAATTTTAAATGGAAAAATTACAAATTACAAAACGTTTTTCTAAGGATAGGGGAAAAAGTCCAGACATGTGTCCTTCTGCTTGTCACCCGCAATAACAAACTGATATTACGGAATACTGTTCATGGACATTGAAAGTTACCAACTTTCCAAAAATACCAAAAAATCAGTCGGACAAAATTTGGGAGAAGTTTACGCTTTCGTAGTAAAGTATGTTAGCCGCCATTACAAAATGAAATTATGATAATATATAAATTTGAAATTTAAAAACAAAAAAGGAGCAAGGAGGTTTTACAATATTAAGAAAAAAAACTGATTTATATTATCATATGTTAGAATTATTACATTAAAAGTTTCAAATATGAAATTTGTTTGTAAAGTTTTGTTATAAATTTACCGTTTTGCAAAAATTCGTATGTACTTAATGTTAACAATGACTGACATTGATTAACTCTTACATATATATTATTAAAGGTCCTTTCAAAAGAAATCGAAACCTGGAGACGAAAAAGTGTATAAGCAGGTTTACTTTACAAAGTCACTACTAGTACTTATATAAATGAAGTTTCATTCACGGAACAAAAAATTTACTTTGCACATAAAAAAAATTATATTAACTCACAACACCAATGATGCAGTTAGATTCCTCGTACTTGAAATCTATTAAATTTTTTTAGCTCTAAGTGTACAGAAATGAATATGAATCAAATATAAGCATTAAGTCCACTGATTTTTTTTATCTATTTTGTAAACTAGTGCTTTTTGTATTGCTATTACAATTTCTTTATCGTACATTGCACAAAGTCATTATGCATCCAAATATAAATACAATTATTTCAAGATCTCACGATAAACTGCAGTTGTTGCCATCATTATCATCAATATTACCAGCACCTTTGCCGCCACCACCATCACCTTATAATTATAATCTTTAACAGCTTTATCTTCGCTGCCATCGACTGTGTGTCATGTGAAGAATCAATTAACCCAATTTCAACAAAAACACATGCAAAATAAAATTTTATTTTTTCTACATGTGATTGAGATAATGACTCATATTTGTTGCAGCTCTTTTTATTAGTGTCGTTGTTGTCGTTTCTGTTGTTTTGGGGAAGCTCTTAATGCAAAAGAGTAATGCCTTATGTATATGTGTTATTATGTGTAATGAAAACAAAACTCAAACAATAACAACAACAACAACAAATTCTGTAATGCAAAGTACAACATCATGACAAATTTAAGTATAAGATAACTCGTAGAAATTTCTGGGAACTTTTACAGCTAGCATCACACGATATTTAATACTGTTTGACAACTTGGATTAATTTTCGAATTTCCTTCCCCTCAAATACTACTTAACACACTACATAATTGGATAAATGTCAACAGCAAATCCACATCATGTTTACTATTCTACACAAGACAATCGATAATTGCAAGGTAACGAGATTGTTTTGCAGGTGCCAACGGGGTAGAAAAGAAAAGCTCATGAAACCACAGCTGAACGTTGCTGTGTGTCCTTAACATTTTGCACAAAACAATCAAAACAATGAATCATCAAGCACAAGTGTTTTCTGCGTTCGTCCTCGAACGTTAAATGAACAAGTCAACAAAACAAAAAAAAAAAACGCTCGTATCATAACGAAAAACTGCACTTCAATTTATGCGATTTTATTGGGAGGTTGAATTTTTTTTTCAGTCGTCGCCATGAGACCTTTGAATTGGTGTGTGCGGTAAGCCATAAGAAAAGCCATATTGGACTGTGGGGGAAATGATGTTTTATTCGAAGAAAAATTTGTGCAAATAAATACAATTAATAAGAAAGTCAGGGTGAAGGAACTAGGTCGGTATAGTAAAACCTCCAAAGGGTTTGGCTTTCTTAGGCCAATCTTTTTTTGTATGACGTTTTATATTTTTTTCCTTATCTTGATGTTTGTTCGCAAGAGCCGTTGACAATTTCTCATTTCTCTCTTAAACAGAATTGTAGATTAGGCTTAAAAAGTTGGACCAATTTCATCGAATTTAATCTTAAAAAATGTTTAATTTTATCGCTTTTTTCCAATAACTCAAAATGTTTGGCCATGTATAGGCTGTCTCATCTGTGATAAGTAGAAAACTGATGATATTGATGGACGACCCTGACCCAAGAACTGTACTATACCATGTAGCGAGTTTGCATATGGAACTCGCTGCATATGTACGTGTAACGTATGAGTAACAATAATTTTATACGGATTTTATATAAGTCACACGCACATAGTTCCAATATTATAGATTTATGCCCAAAGTGTTTGAATCAGTGGACCAGAACGCTGCAATTATTCTAATAATGTGTTAGTTACTAACTTCAAATCGATATATCTCGATTCATAGACGTGACCCAGCGAAACGCCGGGACACGTATAACTTCATTTTTACCGATATAACTTTCCCGGTAGTTTGAACCCTTTCCGATCACTGAACCTTACCATTTGTCTCACAGTGTTATGTTTTCATTTAGCCTATGACAGAGGCCCTTCGGATAGTACTACATTGTGAAAATTTTATTGAAATCGCCCACATAACGATTTTTTCAAAAGGGGCGTGGCATCGCCCATTTTTCAGCGAGACGTACTCCTCTTTGTATCAGTAACATATGTAGCAAATCTCATCTTCATACCTCTATTGGCTCTTGAGATATGACCGATAGAAATTTCGGTTTGTGTGGGCGGTACCACGCCCCTTTGTCTAATTACGTTTTCATGTAGCCTATGATAGAGGCCCTATGGTCAGTATCAAACAAAGAAAATTCGATTACAATTGGTCCATTTATTTGGCCAAAATAACTATTTTTTAAAAAGGGGTGTGGCACCGCCCACTTTCCACAAACAAAGTATTATTTCTTATACGACCGATATACGTACCAAGTCTCGACTTCGTACCTATAATGGTTTAAAAGATAGCGCCATTTTAAAATTCCAGTTGTATGGGGCGGTGCTACGCCCATTTTACACCCTTGCAGCCCGAATTTTAAAAAATCCCTTCTTTGTGCGCGCCTACGTCATATAAGTAACCTACATTCCAAGTTTAAAGTTTTTGCTTTTACCGTTTGTCCTGGGTAATGATCAGTCAGTCACCCAAGCCTTTTATATATATAGACAGCAATTCCATCATCGCAAACCACTCCACCCCACTGTGCCGGTGAAAACTGTGTCAACTGTCATAATATTGACATATTTTTACGTTTAAATGCTTTTTTTACTGCATACAACATTCTCCCACACACACCCACAAATTCTTGTGCTTGTAGTTTTTGTTGCTGCAGCTTATTCTTTTTTACGATTTCTTTGCATGTGAACATACCATACACGTATAGTATCTGGATATCGGAAGCAAAACACTGATATCCGTATATGAATTTGTGGGTGGTTGTGTCACAAAACAAAAACCGCAAGCTATTGAGTGAGGTATTGCTGTACACAAGCCCTCCCCCTCCCCCACTGCCCATTATATCATACTAACGGCAAAGAAACAGTACGCGAATAAATTATTTGTCAACCTCGAAAACAATGATAACGAAAGCAGGATACTAAATATTTGTGTGTGCAAAATATCATTGCAATACTCGTATCTTTAGTTATTGTTCGAGCGGGGGTAGGCAGCATGGAGGGCGGACAGTGATATTTATCACAACGATGGTGTTTTTAAATTCATTATTTGTAATGTGTGCGGCATGGCATGTACTCTCTCTCGGAGGGGTATTACAAAATATGTAACAGAGAATCGTAGTTTATGAGGAATTTGGGTAAAATTTTGTTGGAGGAGTGTTCTTGTGGTTATAGTTGTATGACACGGTTAGAGAGATTTGTGGAAAGTTTAAAGGGACTGTGAACATATATTTAAATAATATTATCCACAGATTGGTGTAATATTTGTTGAAAATATCAATCATACGTTTATTTTTAACAAATATTGCACATAGCGGCGTATGAGTAATATTGTTGGAAATGTCACTCATACTGTCGGGACCGGCCGTGGCGTTTCGATTCAATCGTCGTGTCTAGTAAGAGCTTCTCAAACTGTGACGTTCGCATTCGTCTATAAACAAGTAGGTGCCGTTAGTTGTGAATCTAAAAATAGAAAGCGTGTTAATTCACAACAACGTGAGAAGCTATCCCATACCTCATTAATGGGGTGCAAAGGGAAATTAAGTTAAGTCGCTCATACTATACAATAATAAAAAAAAATAAATAACATAATTGGCAGGTGGCTTGGGAATAGGCTTGCCAGATTTAAAATTGTAAAATTCTTGACATTCACCAAAAAATATGTTGATTGAAAAAAAAAATTCTGGACAAATAAAAACACTAATATGTTAGATGTTGCAAATATTTCAGTATCATTTATTTTTTTTATAAAAAGTACTCACTTATTGTTTTGCCGTTTAAAGGGTTACAGTGCAAAAAAGTGATAATGAATTTGCCAACAAATGTAGAAATTTTAATTCTATATCTCGGGAAACATTGTAATTTTGTACGGGTTTACCGAAAAAGTCTTTTACGCACAAATATCTCTAAAGAATTCATAATTTCTAATGGGTTGGATGACACACTCAGTTTCTTAAGTTTCATATATAAATGCAAAATATTAATAGTAAACTATTTTTAACGTCTTGAGTTTATTTTAGAAATTGTTGAAAGTACAAATGTTTATTTGCAGGATAACGTTGAATAAAATCTTACCTTGTACCGAAATTTAGTGTACTTAACATAAAGATATGCGTGTGGAACTATGTGGGTGTGGGTGTTTTTGGTAAATTTTATGGGCCTTTTCACTATTTTTAACCGATTTTCAAAAACGTGAAAATCATAGCTTTAAAACAGATGAAAGCTTTTGAAAATCGGTTTACAAAGAGAAGACTTAAGATTTTTGGAACTTGTAATTTTAGGAAAATCGTCATTTTACTTAATTTGCTATAAAAACATTATTCAACGAAGTGACCGAGAAAAACTATAAGTATCACTGTACTCTATTGACTCCAGTCTAACAGAAATGCTACATGAGAACCCCTGTATATTTTCTTCCTTCACATTTGTATCACTGTGTTATTAAAGTTCAATAGAGTGGCAAAAATATATTTTATATCGAGAAATAAACTCAAGAAAACTTTTCACAAAAATATTTCAATAAACTGTTAATTTGATTTTTTACAAAACTTTTTTCAAGGAAAAAACATTTTGAAAAAAAAAATATTTTCGTTATTTTTTGGTTGGTCTATAAAATTCTTGACAAAACTTATTTTTTCTTGAGAAAAATCAAGATCGTCTGGCAACCCTACTTGTGAATAACAGTAGTGAACCATCTACCGACCATAATATATGCGAGTGCCCAGCCTTAGGCCGGACACCTTAGGGAAACCCTTCTTAAATGGTATAGATGAAGTGGTATCCTTGGATATCGGAAGGAACAACAACTTTTGCAAAATCATCAAGTGGACGGATTGGATCGCAACTCCGGATTCCCAAACGACAACTAGGAACGCAATCAGGCATCACAGAAATTGTAGCATAGGTTGAGGAAATGTCGCAAATGCCCAACATGTGTCACAATGGGTCAATTTGGACAAAAGTGATCTCCTCTGCGGAGGAAATGTCTGCATACGAACCAACCAGTTGGCTTCTTGAGCAATGAAATCGTGTAGAGCTTTGCAAAACAAAATAAAGGAACATCGTCTTCTTATATCTTACATAGCATGAGTTTCTCTCCCCCCCCCCCCTCCCCTTTGCCCAGACCTACTTGCATGATAACACAAACTGCCGTAAGTTACTGAATATGGTAAGGGCGCCCCGCTGATTCTTCATTGATTCTTCACCACCCGCCGACTTCCTGCTCTCCATCAACACCCATCTATTGGCTTAGATGAATGATAGCAAACAATAAAATAAGAAGCGTTCCGGAAAAACGGTAGGTGATGGGTGAAGATGGGAGTGATATCCAGATTCAGGAGGTCAAGAATGGTATCGGGGCATACAGTTTTTGTCAAAAATTTTTTTCCGCGTTCAGGATGTCATTTTACATAACAATCGGTTCCTTCCAGTTTCAGTTACTTACTTCACTTTTTGTAATCATTCGTGTTAATCAAAGAATAAGATACTAAGATAGGACAAATTCGTTTCCAGACTTTTGAAGTCGATTGAGCCATGTCCGTCTCTCTGGATGTCTGGTAGGCTCGATTGCAGGCGGGCACGTTAGATCGAGTAAACTTTAACTGATCCTTATGAAAATTTATCGGTATTAATATTTTCCAAAATGAAGTAATAAAATTGTACAAGTTGGGCCAAAAGAAGTCATCCGATGTTGTTCGGTTCTCATTTTTTTTTCTAAATAAAAAACTTCGATGCTCTTTTTTGATTATGTTTATTTGAATTATGTCTCGCAGAAAAATGGGAGGTGCCCCACCCCCTTTTAAAAAGTCGTTGTGTCGGTCATATTATTGAACCAATTATAATAAAATTTTTATAATCAACGAGGTGGGCCAAAAAAAGTCATCCGATGTTATTTGGCTCTCACTTTTTTTCTAAACGAAGAACTTCAATTCTGTTTTTTTAATTATGTTTATTTAAATCTTTAGAATTTTATTGGTTAAGTCGAGAAGATGACATCTGTCAAATGGGCTCCGTCACAATTGATTGCCATACGGGCTCGCCTTATGGAATTTTTGATCACCTCGGCGGGCGACAGATTCTCGCACTCGTGTCGAATGTTGTCCATGAGGGCTTCTAGGGTCTTGGGCTTGCTTACGTAAACACGGGACGTAAAAATCTCCACAACGGTCAAGAACAACAGCATCTTCCAATAGGATGACTTCTTTCGGCCCACTTTGTAAATGGGTTGAATAGCCCTACCCCTTCTGGTACCTCACATACAAAATTATCCCATTTTTTGGAAAAATAATATGTTTTTATAACTTTTAAACGGACAACAGGAGGACATTAACATTTTAGCGTTAATAACAGCCAAACTCTCAGAAAACCAAAACCTTTGCCACACCCCTGGCAGTACAAAAAACCAGATTGACCCTTATAGTTTTATATATATATCTTTTGTATAAGTACACTGAACTCAGTAATGTATTGCATGCAATGTACATTTGTGAAAATCTGACTCAGGAATTAACATAGACTATATCGGCTGGCCCTTTCTAATTTGTAATAAAGATCCTAATCCTAAGGAAGCCGAAACATTTGCCACAACTCACCTAGTAGCTCCCATACAAATTACCAAATTGTCCCTCATATTTATACATACATACCCTTAATGTAAGTAAATTGAGTTCAGTCAAATTTTGCGAAAGCTGTTGACTTATGAAAATTTGGCTCAGGAATTAATATGGACTATAGCGTCTGGCTCTTTCTGGTACCTCCCATACAAAATAATCTATTTTTGAAAAGTTAATATTTCTCCCTTAACTTCCAAACGGACAACTGGGCATATTTAAATTTTGACTACTTGGTCTACTTTGTAATAAAGATCCTAATCGTAAGGAAACCAAAACATTTGCCACAACTCGACTGGTAACTCTCAATTAAATGACCGAATTGACCCTCATAGTTAACATACAAATCTTTATTGTAAGTACATTGAATTCAGTTATATTTTGCGTCAGATGTACACTTTTGAAAATCTGACTCTGGAATGAATATAGACTATATCGGCCGACCATTTCTGGTACCTTTCAGGAGAAAAAAAAATTTTTTTTGCAATATTAATATTTCTCTTAAACTTCCAAACGGACAACTGAAGCATATTTGAATTAGTTCAGTTTTATTATTATCTAATAGCATACCAATACTAATAAATCCGAAACTTTTTCACGCCCTTGGTGGGACTGAAGTTTCTTAACTTTCAAACCGACAACTGGAGGATATTCGAATTTTTCTGTTCAATAATTTTCTAAAAGTATACCAATATTTATAAATCCGAAACTTTGCCACGCCCCTTGTGGGACTTAAATTTATGTACTAGTTTTGATTCAATTCAGTAAATATTGCACATCGCGGCGTATAAGTAATATTTGTTGAAAACATCACTCATACGTTCAAAAGTCTTATCTCCAATAAAACCCAACATTTAGGGTTATTTATACTCTTGGTATTCAAGGTACGTTTCCTATTTGTAAACCTGTTCACCTGTCCCCAAAAAATTATTAATTACTAGTACACACCTTTCCCAGTCTATTGCAGATATTTCAGATTTCACCTCTATTGCTAATTTTTACTGCCCTCCCTACATTTGCCACTTACCCTAATCTAATACTAATAGATGCCAACGGTCTCATTAAGTTCCATTCTATATGTATGTTCCTCTGCAGCTATTGGTCTATGCAACCCAAAACATTCTATGTTAAAGTTGTCGGCATCGGTGTATGCCGTACAAAACAAAATTGCATTTGCTACATTGTCCATGGGCATACTATGTCTCATTTTTGTAATTGTATGTCAGTGCATTTTGAGGTTAATGTTCTTTTTACAATTTGCCATTTTGTAATCAAGTGTATATGTATGTGAGAGTGTGTAAAGCCACTGCATATCCTAGAAATCTTGCACAATTATCCTTTAATGTGCAGTTGAGTTTATTATGTGTATGCAGATATATGTCTGTATGTGTATAAGTGGGTGTGTGGGTATCTCTTTTAAAATTATTATGAGCTGTTGTTACTCCCTCTCCCTCTCTATCTCTTTCTCTCTTATGGTGTATATTACATTTTGTATTTCATAGTACGAGTGTGTGTGTGACCGAATTGTCATGTACAGATTTACCACCCGTGGTTATAATTTCCATTAAATTTTGCAAAAATCTACTAAGAGCACTTATCGTATTAAATGTCACAATTGTTGGCAGCAACTCAAAAATGTAGGGGACGACTTTTTGATTTGCCCCGGATGTGGGTGAGTAAGTGCATAATTTAAACAATTCATAAAATACGGAAAGAGTAAAACTACTGCCGCTACGACTACTATTGCTCCTTGTGCGAGTTGAAATTATGTTGAACTTTGTATTGTAGTGGCGGTGTAATAATATGGGGTCAATTACATTAATTTGCTAGAGTTCATGCACTAGCACTTGGGTGGTATGAGTAATAATTTGGTTTAATATAAAGTATACGCCTGAGTTGGACTTAATACAAAATTATAATCAGTTGAAGAAAAATTTTATAACATCTCATTTTTGGGCTTTCAACTATGCAATGAATAACACAGTACAATACATGGGACTCAATTCTGAGAACTGCACGTGAAAGTAGCCCCAAAAAGAGTAGGTTCTGCATCACTCGTTTTGTCAAGTTACATGCCAAAATAATTTTATATTGATTTGAAGTTAGTAAGTATCGTATTAGGGGAATTTGTCACATTTTAGGCTCTTTTGTTTGACATAACTTGAGAACCACTAGTCCGATTTAGCAAAATCAGACCTGACTACATACTATTACCAAACTTGGTCGTAAATATATCAAATTATAGCGCCGCATATGATCTTAATATAAATGTATAAAAGGTATTGTTTATTTTTTGGTTACATTAATTGTTATTACCTTAGCAAAGCGTAGCATAGTTAAAACTCCTTTAAATTTTGCATATTATCTCACCTTTCAAAAAAAGGATATATGAGCAAAGTTGTCGAAAAGTGTCCTATACAAAAAAAATCAATGGCAGTAGCAACACTAGACCTTAGTACATATTGTCAGCAAACTTGTTCGTAAATACATCAAATTTCGAAAGCCACATTCGATCTTCATTAAATATATAAAATTGATTGTTTTTTAGGTTTAATTCATTTTTATTACCTAAGCAAAGCATAGCGTAAGTGAAACTCCTTTAAATTTTACATATTATCTCACCTTTCAAAAAAAGGATATATGGGCAAAGTTGTCAAAAAGGGTCGTACACAAAAAAACGTCAATAGCATTAGCACACCAGGCCTAACTACATATTGTAAGCACACTTTTTGAATATATATGGATTCGATACTTAGTTCCACTTGTATGCCTCGTTTGTATTTTGCCATACATTTTGCTTTAAAGCAGCTATGCCCAACGTCAATGTATGCGATTTGTTTGCCAAAAACGTGACAAATTCCCCTATACGATATTTACTAATTTCAAATCGATATTAAAGTATTACGACATGTAACTTGACAAAACGTATAATGAAGAACTTTTTCTTATTGGGTCTACTTTCACATGCAGTTCTCAGAATTGAGCCCTAAATGAGCTGAAAAATGATGTACTATGTAAGTAAAGTCCTAACGGAAATAAACATTTATTTAAAAACGAACAAAATTTTTCTTAAATTTTATATAAAAGGTTTTATGTTTTTTGTATTTAATATTTCACGTTTTAATTGTTACATATCTCTTTAGTAACTGATAACCCAACCCCACACCACCAAAACCAATCAATAACTGCCTGTGCCCTTTAATGTAAGCTTTATTGCAAACCATATAATATTACAATTATTGTCAAATGACATTAATGGCGTTGTTGTTGTTTGTTCGTACATTCATTTGTGCTGCTTTGTGTTTTTTTGTCAATATTGTCGTTATAAAGATCTCATATTGTGTTAAACCGCTCGCAATAATAAATCGATAAATTTTATACAGCATTAATTTTATTTCGACACATCTATTTTGTTTTCTACGACAACCCTCCATGAAACGCTCTTCCACTCTCTCTTTCTCTCTCTCTCTCTCTCTGCTATGGTTACATCCTAGCGTGGCCAAGGGTAATGTACTCTGCTATTGTGCTAGGAGTATGGTGGGAGTTGAACATACAAACTTAGTTTAGATGTGGTGATGTTGGTATCGTTGGCGACTGCCGCGCAAAATTTTGATGATGGCGTTTGTGCTAATGCCTGTAGAGAAGGTGGCTGGCTGGCAGTGGCGTCAATGATTTTGATGGTGATGATGGCATTGTGTGGATCATTCGACCATAAATGGCAACGGAGCAGAAATATTGCTACCGATTCTCATGCTAATGTAGTTATTGTTATTATTATGTTCATAATGAAATAAAACAATATATCAAATAGACACGACAACAAACAGACCCAACAGCAGCAATAACAACAACAAAAACACCATAACACCAACAGCATCAGCACTAAGAGACAACAACAAAAAGTATTACATAATAGCAATATAAATAACAAATAAAATGTTACAACTTTAGCCGAGAGGATATCTCCGTGTACATGATGCTATCGCTGTGTAAATATGTATGTAAACACATACACTTACACATATGTGTGTAGTATGCATATGTTTCTATGCTAGTATAGAAAATTATATAAAATAATACAAAACAATTTTATATAAAATTTAACCTTAAACAAAAAAAAACACACAGCCGATATAAATAATCGGGTCAGCGGCATACAAATGTGATTACGACCCCGATTAGTTTGAGAGCTTGGCCTTTGTTATACATTTTATATGTTACTTGTGTTTACTACATAACATGTTGTAAACAATTAGTTGTATAAATAAATCTGTTTGTTGTGCCAGCTTTCAAAGGATATCAGCGGTATTATGCTAATATGAATTATAATTATATTAATGTAACAGTTTGTGTGATAATAACGTGTAAATATTTTAAATTGAAACACAATGCAAACCTTGAATTAGGGAGAAAACAGACACAGGGAGCAAGTGAGTTAGAAGATATAGGTTTTTAGTAATACTTGACTTTAAAAAAAGGATATATGGCAAAAGTAGTCAAAAATTATATGATACATAAAAATTCGATGGCAGTAGCAGCACCAGACATAACTACATACATTTTTAAATAAATATATCAAATTAGGAATGCCACATTCGATCTTAATATAAAAGTATAAAAGGTATTGTTTTTTAGGTTAAATTAATTGTTATTACATTAGCAAAGCGTATCATAAGTAAAACTCCTTTAAATTTTGCATATTATCTCAACTTTCTAAAAAAAGGATATATGGCCAAAGTTGTCAAAAAGGTGCTATACAAAAAAAACCTCCACAGCATTAGCACACCAAGCCTAACTACATATTGTAAGCACGGTCTTTTGAAAATATATGGATTCATTACTTAGTTACACTTGTATACCTCGTTTGTATTTTGCAGTACATTTCACTTTAATGTGAAATTAAAAAAGGACATATGGCTAAAGTTGTCAAATATGATTTAAAACAAACAAAATTCGATGGCAGTAGCAAAAGCAGACCTGACTACATACTGTTACCACATTTGTTCGTAAATATCTCAAATTATAATGCCACATTCGATCTTTATATACATGTATAAAAGGTATTGGTTTTTTGGTTAAATTAACTGTTATTACCTTAGCAAAGCGTATCATAAGTAAAACTCCTTTAAATTTTGCATATTATCTCAACTTTCTAAAAAAGGATATATGTCCAAAGTTGTCAAAAAGGTCCTATACAAAAAAAAATCGATGGCAGTAGCAACACTAGACCTAAATACATATTGTTAGAAAACTTGTTCGTAAATACATCAAATTTCGAAAGCCACATTCGATCTTCATATAAATGTATAAAATGTATTTTTTTAGGTTAAATTAATTTTTGTTGCCTAACCAAAGCGTAGCATAAGTAAAACTCCTTTAAATTTGACATATTACCTTACCTTTTAAAAAAGGATATATGTACAAAGCTGCCAAAAAGTGTCCTATACAACAAAACGTCAATAGCATTAACACACCAGACTTAACTACATATTGTAAGCACGGTCTTTTGAAAATATATGGATTCGATACTTAGTTACACTTGTATACCTCGTTTGTATTTTGCAGAACATTTCAAATTAATGTGACATTTAAAAGGATATATGAACAAAGTAGTCCAAAATTATATTATAAAAAAAAATTCGATGGCAGTAGCAGAATTTGCCGTAACTACGTATTGTCAGCACGCGTTTTCGTAAATATCTCAAATCTATAATGCGACATTCGATCTTCATATAAAAGCATAAAATGTATTGTTTTTAGGTTAAATTAAATTTTATTACTTCAGCAAAGCGTACCATAAGTAAAACTCATTAAAATTTTTCATAATATCTC
Source organism: Muscina levida (assembly GCA_964034835.1). NCBI lineage: Eukaryota > Metazoa > Arthropoda > Insecta > Diptera > Muscidae > Muscina > Muscina levida. The sequence goes on from OZ035884.1 coordinate 88,748,457, forward strand.
ATATTTCAAAAAAGGGATAAATGGCCAAAGTTGTCAAAAAGTGTCCTATACAAAAAAACGTCAATGGTACTAGCACACCAGACCTAACAACATATTGTAAGCACACTTTTTTTTAAAAAATATGGATTCGATAATAAGTTACACTTGTATGCCTAGTTTGAATTTCGCCATACATTTCACTTTAAAGTGACATTTAAAAAAGGATATATGGCCAAAGTAGTCAAGATTAGATAACACAAAACAATCGATGGCAGTAGCACACCAGACGTAACTGCATATTGTTAGCAAACTTTTTCGTAAATATACCAAATTTAGAATGCCACATTCGATCTTAATATAAATTCATAAAAGGTATTGTTTTTTAGTTAAAATAAACTGTTATTACCTTAGCAAAGCGTAGCATATGTAAGTAAAACTCCTTTGAATGTTGTTAATTATCTCACCTTTCAAAAAAAGGATATATGAGCAAAGTTGCCAAAAATGGTCCTATACAAAAAACGTCAATAGCATTAGCAGACCAGATCTAACTACAAATTGTAAGCACGCTGTTTGGAAAATATATGGATTCTATACTTAGTTACACGGTACACGTTTGTAGTTTTCAGTACACTTCAATTTAATGTGTCAATAAAAATGGATATATGGTCAAAGTAGTCAAAAATTGTCTTATACAAAAAAATTCGATAGCAGTAGCAGCACCAGACGAAACTACATATTGTCGGCACACTTTTTCGTAAATATATCAAATATCGTCCAAAGCCACGTTCAATCTTCATATAAATGTATAAAACCTATAGTTTTTTTTTATTTAAGTCAACATAAAACGGAGCAAAAGTAAAACTCCTTTAAATTTCGCATATTATATCAACTTTCAAAAAAAGGATATATGAACATAGTGGTCAAAAAGGGTCCTATACAAAAAAACGTCAATGGCACTAGCACGCCAGACCTAACTACATATTGTAAGCACTTACTTACTTACTTAATTTTCCTTTGCACCCCATGAATGAGGTATGGGATAGCTTCTCGCGTTGTTGTGAATTAACACGCTTTCTATTTTTAGATTCACAACTAACGGCACCTACTTGTTTATCGACGAATGCGAACGTCACTGTTTGAGAAGCTATTACTAGACCCGACGATTGAATCGACGCTTAATACTGCGAAGTTGCTGTCAACAACATTCGAGGGGTGCCGACAATGAAAGAAAATTTTATTTCTTTTTTTTTTAAGATGACTTGGAGCCAGGTTTGAACCTGCGATCTCCCGCATGGTAGTCGCGTGTTCTAACCACTATGCCACGGCCGGTCCACACTTCTGGTAGCACACTTCTTTAAAATTTAGAGATTCGATACTAAGTTAAACTTGTATGCCTCGTCTTTATTTTGTAGTACATTTCAATTAAATGTGACATTAGTACTCTAAAATGATATTATACAAAAAATTCGATAGTAGTAGCAGCACTAGACCTAACTACATATTGTTAGCTCACTTGTTCGTAAATATATTAAATTTCGATAGCCACATTCAATCTTCATAAAAAAGTATAAAATTTATTGTTTGTTAGATTAAATTAATTTTGATTACCTTAGCAAAGCGTAGCATAAGTAAACTCCTTTGAATTTTGCATATTATCTTATTTTTTAAAAAAAGATATATGGACAAAGTTGTCAAAAAGGGTCGTATACAAAAAAATTGCGAATTGTAGGCACACTTTTTTGAATACACACTAATAAACAGATTATTATGATATCTTATCTTATTTTATAATGAAATTTATGTCAGGACTATTTATCCTTCTGTCTGGCAGCATGACTGATGGACACGATAACTCTGCTAATCTTTATCGATTCAATAGACAATGGTAATATAACTGAGTAATAACCACTCCCATTCTGGTATTTCCCAAATTAAATATACTTTTGTTCACACCGACCCTCAACCATTGGCGAAGTTATGTCCAAACAAATAATATTGAATTTGTTTTCATCGATAACTGATTGTAATTAATCTCTACATATGCTAACATTAACTTACTTGTATCAACATTTAATTGCACTGGTGACAAATTCACCAATCGATATAGCAGAACATGTTAATTACCTGTAAGTAAAAAAAACACACACAATTGTTAGTTTGTCATTGTAATTATCTATAAATATCATTTTGTTCAGAAAGGAAATTTAAGGCGGAAAGCCGTGACTGGTATATACAAAAGTAGTATGACAAATACGCCAATCTTGTACATTTTAGTTTCAAAATGTTTACTGACTCAGATTTATGTTCTGTGTCAATCAAGTGCCCATTTTGTCTTGATTAGCCACAGAATGTCCCCGAAATGAAAAAATAACATTAAGTCCATCAAAAAGCATATAAAGGTGTGTTTCATTATGTTAAAGACCTCAAAAACTATGTTAGTACTAATTGGTATTTTGTTTGTTATATTAACAATCTCATTTACACAGTACAATATTTTTCAACTCATTGATTTGGGACTCAATTTTGAGAACTGCACGTGAAAGTAGCCTTAAAAAAAGGATTTTAAAACGTGACAAATTCCTCTATACGATACTTTCTAATCGATATTAAATTACTATGCTATGTAACTTGACGAAACGAATGATACAGAACTTCTTCTTTTTGGGGCTACTTTCACGTGCAGTTCTCAAAATTGCGTCCAAAATTATGTGTTGTACTGTGTTAAATTATAACCGGTGGTATGAGTTATGTGTAATTAAACAATTATACGTAAAGTATACGTATCGAATTTCAAAAATTTAAATAAATCATACTCCATAGCGCAAAAAGACTCAATTTCTTAGAGTTTCACATTGCTTCCTCGTAAACGTTTCCCTTTGTAATAATTCAACACATTTAGTGTGTTTTATTACTTCACAGCAGTTATAAATTATGTTCCTGATAATGATTTCAACATTTAACACATTTCTATTTAAATTGACTTTATTACATTCTCAGCGCTGTGACCCTTTTAATGTTGGTAATAGCCCAACATTATGCGCCAATTGTTATTGCACAGATTATCCTTAAATTTATTTAAGTAATTTGTACGCCAGGCTTTCGACATAAACACTCTTTAAGTTAATGGCACTTAATTAAGGAAATAAATATGCTGCCAACTAACAGTAAGTGTAGGAGGGAGTGGGAAAATTCAGACACTGTACAAGAGATTGAAATTTTTCGCAAATCCTTTTTGTCCTTTCACATTTAATTACATTCCCAATCGCAAATAACTACTACTTCAAGCAAGTTCTACCAGAATATTTGTTAGTGAAATCAATAATTCCTGTAAAATCCTTCTCTCTCGACAAATCTCCAGCTCTTTGTGCAAGCCATAACGGCACAGAGTAGGAGGGGTGGGAGTGGAAAAAATAAAAATAAAATCTCTTTCGTAAATCCTTGAAAAACAAATAAATTTCTCTGTTCAAAATCAGAAATTCTCACAAAAACAGGAAGCAAAACCTACACAGCAAAAAGGAGAGAAGCACAACAAAAACAGAGAAAACCAACCATTTCATTTTGTTGCTGCATACTTTTTGGCTTTAGATTTGTTGCCAAAAAATACTAATATATTCTGCACTAACGCCTGAAAATCCTACTCCTCCTACTCTTGCTCCTACCCCTCCTCTTCTATGCCAGCCTTTAAAGCTGCTGGAATATTCAAACGAACCATAGCTGAGACAACTTGAGTAGAAACGGAATGAAAATGGAGTTATACAAAGAACGAATAAACGAATGAATGAATGAATTTTAGTGGTTTGGAATGTACGAAAACATACAAAAACAATTCATAAAGATAAAGTAAATTTATGTGAGACCACAATAAAAATTAGGTTAACGATTTTCTTGCTTTGTTCGTCGCTTTCTGGTATCGCCATGGTTTAAGGGCATAACAAAGTGAAGCGAATGGAAGAAAAAAACCAACCATAATACAAAAGAAAAATCATGAAAATTTGCCTCCTATAGCAAAGGCAGTGCACAAGAAATGGGCTGCTTACATCTTAAAGTGAAGAGGAAGTAAAGTTATGGTGGACGAGTCCAGGTTCACCAAGTCAACAACCATAATTTTGTTTAAAGCCATTTAGCAGCCAGCTTCAACAGCTCATCGTCATCATCATCATTAGCAACAGCATCATCATCATCGTTGTCGTCGGCGGGCGAATGTAGCTTACAAAGACAAATAACTGGCGAACTTTGGCCACAGACACAAACAAACACTGAGGAGTAATGCAAAATATACCAGTAGAAGAGTACCAGCTACAGAAGAGATTAATTCAACAGGGGGAGTTTCCGGTTTGAAGTGGGGAGTAAGCACCCTATCATCAAAATAAACGTTCATATATTGAATTTTAAGAAAATTATGGAATTACTGGAAAAAAAGGGCAATAATGTGAATAACTGCAGTTATATGGGGGTTAGTTAGCTATATGGACCAGTAGTGGCTTACCGACATTATTTACAAATGAACAATTGTTTTGTGGCTTTAAATTTTTCTGTTTGAGTTTCAGCAAAAGTTTTGAGGGTTTAATCATAAGATTTTGCGGTTATAATGCTAGTTTATATTGAAATATGTAATACAAACCCGGCTGCCAAGGAATGTTAAAAATTTATAGGAAAGATATAACTATGTTTATGGACAGGTGATTATTATAGAGGACATACCTAAATCGACTTGAAACTGATAAACAGCTCAATGATATATACCAAATACAAGCTTTGGTATATAATGACGACCAAACCATAAGAAACTGTACATTTTATGGTTATCTTTACCTGCGGTTGTATGAGCAACAATATTTATTATTGACTTATAAAATCAATCATACGTGTTATACTACCTTTAATTGGGAGATGTGCAAAATATTTTTTAATTTCAATGAAATTAAGAACATTTTTATCTAAATTTTTTGACTTTATATTTTTATATTTTTATATTTGTATTTTTATATTTTTATATTTTTATATTTTTATATTTTTGTATTTTTATATTTTTATATTTTTATATTTTTATATTTTTTAATTTTTATATTTTTATATTTTTATATTTTTATATTTTTATATTTTTATATTTTTATATTTTTATATTTTTATATTTTTATATTTTTATATTTTTATATTTTTATATTTTTATATTTTTATATTTTTATATTTTTATATTTTTATATTTTTATATTTTTATATTTTTATATTTTTATATTTTTATATTTTTATATTTTTATATTTTTATATTTTTATATTTTTATATTTTTATATTTTTATATTTTTATATTTTTATATTTTTATATTTTTATATTTTTATATTTTTATATTTTTATATTTTTATATTTTTATATTTTTATATTTTTATATTTTTATATTTTTATATTTTTATATTTTTATATTTTTATATTTTTATATTTTTATGTTTTTATTTTTTTATATTTTTATATTTTTATATTTTTATATTTTTATATTTTTATATTTGGCTGAAGTGCAGAATATGGGGCGGGAGCCCGATTAAAAAAAAATATGCCATTGTCTTCGTCTTGTTCCCCAAACATCGGAATGGTAGGTCAAAGTTGGCGCTCAGGCCCATGGGGCCCGGGGGGGTCAAAAAGGGGCTCCTTTCGGTTATATAATGACCCCCTAGGTGCGGGTACTTAAATGAAAGATATTTTCAAAACGATCCAACGATGTTATTTTTAGGTTCCTACGGGTATCCTGGACCGAGTTAGAGCCATTTGAATTTTCGGAATATACCAAAAAAAAATATTTTAAAAAAAATCGCGCGATTTTTGTCTGCGGCGCTACTGCAAACATCTCAACCGTTACAACTCTAATCTAAAAAACAAAAAATATTTTAATGGGATATATAAAAAAAAATTATATATAATTACAGTACATACCTTTTTTTAAATATTTTTCAAATTTTTCTTCATTTTTTCCACTTTTATCCTTTTTTTAATCAATTTTCTTCTTTCAAATATTTCTCTTTAGACTTTCTCTTGAATTTTTTAAATATTTCTTGAAATTTTCCTTTAAAAACCTTAAAAAATTCAAAACAAATTAAAATTTTCATACATTTTTGATGACATTTCTTTTTTCTATGGAATTTTTCAATTTTTTTCTTGAATTATTCTAACGTCCCATGATTTTTCCCCATTTTTTAAAAATTTTTACGGGGTTTTTAAGAAAAATAATTTTTTTCTTAAAAAAAAATGCGGGGTTTTTGGAATTTCTTATTTTTTTTTAAAAATTTTCAATTTATTTCCTTAAATTTTTTTACCTTTTTCCAAGATTTTTTCACATTTTTTAAATTTTTTTTTTGGTATATCCCTGAAATTTAAATGGATCTTACTCGGTCCAGGAGACCCGTAGAAACTTAAAAATAACATCGTTGGATATCTTTCATAACATCGTTGGATATCTTTCGTTTGAGTACCCACACATGGGAGGTCATCATAGAAACCAAGGGGCCCCTTTTTTTGCCTTATATTTTTATATGTTTCTGTCTTTGGATTTAATTTTGACATTATATTAATTTTTGGAAAATATCATTGTCATCTTCGGAATCTCTCCCAAAACTTACTATAAAATCGATAAGAGTTTGTGTGGAAATATACGTATGAATAATGTAGATTACTTGTGTGTATCATTAAATATACGTAACTAGCTGACCGGGCAGACTTCGTCCTGCCTAAAGATGTATTGACTGAAATTTAATTTTTTTTGGTTGGAATAAATCTTCGGGTTGTGTTCGTTTTTTTTTGATATTCGCATCGAAATTTAACAAATATTTTGAGGTATATTAAAACATAATATAGTTTTAATGACAGAAATTTATTGTAATGCTATTGATAATAGAGTATGTATGGAAGAACCAAAGAAGTGTACATATTTTAATCAGTGGGTCATTCTACACGTGAACATGCAACATAAAGGTGTTCATGCGAAAAATTTGGATTTTTCAAATTTGAATAGACTGTCCCTCAGATTTATTGAATGTCATTGCAAATTTTAACCGAACTGGAAACAAATCCGTGGGTATCATTGTTATACATAGTAGCAACACTTCGGTTCCCTTATATTTTCTGGGTAAATTAATTTAAGAAGGATAACTCAATCATGTATTGCTTCTTAATTCTTATAATACGAGATCAAGGGGTTTGAACGATTTTTTGTGTGTCATAGTACACTCATCCCTCATTATGATTTGACATGTTTGCAACATTTTTTAACTTGATAACTCATGTGCGGTTCTCAGAAAATTTAAATTTTTTGCTCTATTCTGCAACATCCAAAAAAGCTGCACAATACAGGAGGATGCAATAGCCAACGCGATCAAACATTTTGCAAAATCAACAATATCAAAACCCATTGGTGCAATAAGGAAATAAAATCCTCCACACTCATTCGTAACTGCTAATATTACACTGTTGTATGACGTTCGTCGATCTAAATGTAATAGAATGCAGATTTGAGAAATGTTTAAATTCGTGATTATTCGATATTTTCTGCCGTAGATCATACATACCAATGCATACCAAATATCAAGACGAATAGTGTTGCAGTCCTTCAGCTATTGCTTTTGGGAAACAGAATTTGGCAGGTCTACCCCTTATGCTTGATCACGAATAATGATGTTTATTCCACATCCTATTTCAAATCCCCTCTTTTCCTTTAGAATACGTATATTAACCTTAATCCACAACAAATTCCATTACCATTCGCAAAATTACGTCCTACGGACGGAGCCACGCCTAATGATCTAGGCCATCAGATATTGCACTTTTACAAATTAGGACCTATGAGTAGAGCTATTCCTACTAATCTAGTACTTCAGATAACGCACTTTAACAAATTAGCTCATGGGGGCGGGATCACGCCTTATAATCTAATCCTGCCAGTTTTTGACCTGATAATATTGGATCCACACCTGATTTAAAGTCACTTATTTTAGTAGTACGCCAGATATTGCATTTTTGTTAATGGGGTGGAATGGATTGGCCTCACCTCAGAGACATCAGTTAAATGCTGTAGCATCCACTGAGTTTCAAACAAACTCAATTTAAATCTTATATACGTATTCTAAAGGAAAAGAGGGGATTTGAAATAGGATGTGGAATAAACATCATTATTCGTGATCATACTCTATTATCAATAGCATTACAATAAATTTCTGTCATTAAAACTATATTATGTTTTAATATACCTCAAAATATTTGTTAAATTTCGATGCGAATATCAAAAAAAAAACGAACACAACCCGAAGATTTATTCCAACCAAAAAAAATTAAATTTCAGTCAATACATCTTTAGGCAGGACGAAGTCTGCCCGTTCAGCTAGTATATAATAAAGATGTACATTTTGATGTCACCACTAATTGTGAAAACGGTTGACCCCATTTGGCCCAAAATTTCAATGAAAGTTAGGGATTGGCTGTAGATGGTCACCCAGACCGCAAAATGGCTTAAGGTAGAATGGCGAACATTTATGTTGGTGCACTTCCTATAGAATTAGAGAGCTTCACAAAGTAGTTTTTCGCATTTCGAAATTTTAGGGGACAATAACGAAAATAGGAATAACTGTTGATATCACCCAGACCATACGGATAATGTGGTTGCTGAGCCTCATGAAGGCATTTTTGGAAATTCGTACTCCTTGGGATAAAAAGGTTCAATCACCCAGTTCACCAACGCAGAATGTTATATGTCAGTCAATCGGCTTAAAAATGTGGTTTTAGAATATATGCCTATCAATAAGTAAGTTTTCATCACATCATGGACGACACTGCTGATCCGTTTTACCAATTCTTATAATAATATATAATAATCTTTAAGATATATGAAGAACAGAATTTGTCCGGGAAACCTCGCCCTTTAAATTGAAATATTTTAGACGTCAAAGAAATAAACCAATCGTTATTAGATTTCAACTACACTCAACATATTTTACACAAATTTGGAGGCAGGACGAAGTCTGCCGGGCCAGCTAGTACATACATAAATATACCATTTGTCTGTGTCATTTGAAAATTCAAATATTGACAAATTTAACATTGACATACTATTCAAATTTTCACAATTTAAAACTTTTGAACCTTTGTATGGGAAAAACGAAAATCGACTCAATAAATGGACCACATGATTCAAATGCAATGTTTAAGTAACCTATAACGATCCTCGAAAGTTTGTCTTTCTATTGATGCCGGTTTGTTGCACATCGGTTGGGTAGTTTTGAAGTCTATCGTGGACATACGTAGAAACAAATGTTCACTTTTATACATATAGATTGTGTACATTTTAATTGAAACCAATCACACGTGTTGATGAGAAGTGTAAATATTAACCAGGAACCGCAAATCACAAATTAATATGTGAATAATTCCAGAAATCATAATGTGGAAATCTTATGCAAATTCAATCTGAGGTCAATCTGAGCTTATGTACAGAACAATGTAGTCTAAGATAAACTCCGACGCAAATATCACATCTAAATAACAACAGAAACTAATTGCCTAACTCAGTTATTGCTGCATATGATTATAAATTAATAAACTTTTGGGGAAAACACAATACCGTAAAGTACCAGTTTCTAAGAAACTTAAATATGTATTAATGTTAATCATACGCACTACCTACTGACCGGGCATACGGGAATAATATAATCGTACAAAGACAATGTGCAGTCCTGCACATCCTACTATAAATTGATGGCTGTGCATACATGCCTCATTATTTCTTATCTTATACTATGACTGTGGCTTACGAACATAGGAAAAAAAAAACTTGTTCCTACTGTTTACCGCGCCTTAATATCTCCAGCAATACTTGTTCTCTCTGTTCTGATTAAATCAAACTTTTCGCTGCCAACTTTTATGTTGAGGTTAAGTTGCCAGAAACTTTTGATATTTATTTACCCCTCATTTTTCAAGCGATATTTTTTTTCTGTTCATTTCTTTGTTTGCTTCACTTCCCTTCCAACTTTCCTGTATTGCCACAGCGACTTCACGACTTTTTAGGTGAATGATTTCTAAAATGGCCATTGAAATGCTAACCAAAGTTCTCCACTCAATTTCTGTTTGTTTTCTTCAAACAAATATTGCCCCAAAGGTTAAAACACAAGTTGTGTTCTTTTTAATCGCCATGCGAACGTAATGTCCTCTCTCCCTCCCAGTCTGCTAGGAGTCTTGGAATGCTGTTGCATTCTGTGTTGTTGTTTTCTTTTATCGTTTTCAGTATTTATTTGCTAAATGTCTATCTTGGAATCGTGCGATGGCCATAGTGTTATTTACCTTTTGAAAGCATAAATGTAGCAATCCAATGTATTTTACTCTCCACGCCCCCTACTTCGATAACTTTTGTGACGAAAAAAACAAAACCACTTCATTTTCTTTGGCATCAAGTTAAAAGTGAATGGACATTGCCAGTGAGTTGCTGCCGGTCAAAAGGAAACCTTAATGACTTGGACAAATTGAAGATAACATTAAAAAGCAGATGAAAGCAAGTTGATATCTTTGAATTTGGTTGTTGTAGAAGAGAGAAAAAAAGGACAATATTCATAAAAACAAGTGGCTTTTTATAAAAAAAAAGACAGAGCCATTTGTATTTGTAGCAAAGAGTACTCATAGTACATGATACGTATGATTAATATTAATTTAAGAGATATGTATCTCAAGGTATTTGCGAAAGGGGCCAGATTTCTATAGAAGTAAGCTTTGATTTGAAACAACAGGCAGGTTGTTGAATAATTTAAAATGTGGTGGTAACATCTAGGCTAAACTATGGTGCTTTAATCCAATGCATATCTTATGTGTTTGAAACGCAAAACTATACCGAGACGTCCCAAAGGTTAAAACACAAGTTGTGTTCTCTTTAATTGTTATGCGAACGCCATTTATACTTGTTAATTATTTAGAATTTCCTTTGAAAGTTTAATATAAATAAAATTTTACTTTAAAATTGTGCTTATGGACCTGAATAGATGATTACTATTCTGTTAGTACATAGTCTAGTGGACTTCTACCACACGATTTTGGTGGCCGATTCACGTTATATCTGTGAGAGACGAATCGTTTATGCATAATGTCCATCATGGCGTCGGCTGTGAATACATTGCTATGTGGAGAACCTCGTGTGGGTTGGCCTGGTGCCATATTTATGAAAATTGAAACTGCTAACATAGCTGTTCATCCAAAAAAAGTACTTGTCATCACTATAGACGACTGGTCGGTCAAAATTTCGAGTCCTCATCAAAAGGATCTGGCGCACAGTCAGTGATAAAACAGCGCTGTCTATGGTCATTCACTTTGAGCTCTAGGGCGGATGCAGACTCAAGTCATGGCGCAAAATTATTCAAGTTAAAGTCTGCGAAAGTCTGAATTCTTATGCACAACGTAGAATTGACTGCCACAGGTCCTCTGAACTAGCGTAGCTTTGTCATACTGGAATTGGTTGGACGGACGACTTTGAAGGGCTATCTCGTTTACGTTGACAAACGTTCATTTAGATAATACAATATAATAATTTGGACGTACTGTTCAATACTGTCGTACTGGGACATGCAGATCAATTTGGCAATAGTAGCTGAAACATAAACAATAGACAAGACAACTGCCGCCCGTAAATCGTATCCGCCACAGTCTTCCAACATAGACCCGCAACAATTGAAAAACTCTTAAAAGATATTTAGACTGAACAACGTATGAGTTATATTGATTTTCTTCAAGTAATAACACTAAAATTCAGAATATTATGTAGAAACCCGTATCTATTGTCTCGTATTTGGTCACTGAACGTTAAAGAATCGAGTTTGAAGAACCGTAACTTCAATGTAAAAAAACGTCAATGCGCGCTTCCTTTACTCTACCCTACTTTCTTTTTGTTAATGAAACTACTCTCAAATGCATTGCAGTGATTTGCCATCTGCAACTGAAATTTAAACCATATGCAAGAGAGGCACCCGCCTAAAAACGTATTTGCCACAGGCTGCCAACATCGACCCGTAACAATTGTAAAATTTCTATGATATTAAAAGTTACGTATGAGTGATATAAATGTTCATCAAATAATTTGCATATGTCAGCAAAATTTTGTATTTTACATGCCTTTCTTCTCGAATTTTGTCACTAAACGTTAGAGAATTGACTTTTCAGGACCACCGCGTATGTCGTAAAGATGGCGCAATGAGCGCATCGTTTACACTAACGATTATTCAATTTGATGAAAAAATTAAACCATTTTGATCTGTAATTACCGTGATTTGGCACCAGTAACTGAAAAATATAACATAGGCATGATAGTCGTCGTCGAAGAAACGCATCTTCCACAGGCTGCTAACATCGACCCGCATTAATTAAAAAACTCTGCATAATAATTTTGTAATTTTAAGTCATCGAGTTTATGCTACGTATGAGTGATATAAATTTTCTTATATCGCAAAAATACGAAACATATTATAGATGACTGCACCGGTTGTCCCGAATTTACTCGCCACTTTGGAAGACCATAATGTGCGCCCGCTTCTTTTACGCTAACCAACTTTTATTTTGTAAACAAAATTTTATCATTTGTAAGTGCTGCTCAATTGTATACCTTATCGCAGTGATTTGGCACCAGTAAATAAAAAATAAACCATACGCAAGAAAGAAATTTTCCTAAAAACGTATCCGTCACATGCTGCCAACATAGACCTATACCAAACGAAAAACTCTATATAACATTTTAGTAATTTTAAGTCATTGAGAGATAGAGACACATATGCGTGATATTAATTTCCTTTATAACATCTTCTTATGGTACCTAAGTTCTGAATTATTTGATATAGATGACTGAAGCAGTTGTCTTCAATTTGCCAGCCAAACGTTACATCGTTTATTTTGATAACCAAATTTGATGATTTAAAGGACCTGCTTAATCGTAAAGTTTACCACAGTAATTTGGCATCAATAACAAAAAACCAAACAGGTAGGCACGTTAGGCCCAGCCCAGAAAGCGCACGCGCCTCTAGCTGTCAAAATCGACCCACATCGTTTCAAAAACTCTTTATAACGCTTTAGTAACTCCAAGTATTAAAGTTTAAGGTACGTATGAGATATATTAATTTTCTTTCATATGACACCAAAATACTGAATATTATACAGAAGACGATCCAGTCGTCTCAAATTTAGTCAATGAACGTTAAAGAGTCGCATTTGTAGGACATTGTTTGCCGTAAATAGGCTCAACAGGCGCTTCTTTTACATGAACTTATTTTTATTTAACAATATGTAAGCATTTGAAAGAGCTTTTCAATCGTGTAGCTTATCGCTGTCATTTGCCACCTGTAACAGAAAAAAAAGCCATAGGCAAGACAGGCGCCGCCAAAAAAAAAACGTATTCGCCACAGGCAGCCCACAATTAAAAACTCTCTATGATATGTAAAGGAACGTATGAGTAGTATAAAGTAATTTTTTCAAATATTTTTAATAATAATATAATACACAGTGCAACATTTCTAAGGTCATCGTCTGGTGCCACCTTGGTACCCAGCTATTTTTGAAGTATATACGGAAACTAAAAAAATGCCCAAAGGACTTGGCCTCATTACATCGAAACATTTTTTTATGGATTCTGCAATATTTTCACCCCAACACGATTTTTTAAAAAAAGGACCATTTTTACGGAGTCCATATTTCATAAACCGTTCGGAATTTTTTCTTTTTGTCTTCGGAAAAGTTGTAGATCTAAACCAGAGCAAAAAAGCCTCAAATAGACCGACCCAAAAAAAATGCATCCAGTACATTAAAATTGCAAAAATGTGGGGAAAAGGGCTATTTTTTCATGATGTTTTTACCATAAAATTACACAAAACAAAAATTTTTTGTAAACAAGATTTCAAAACACTTTTTCCATAGATTTTGACCACCTTAACAAGGAAATGATTTTAATAAAATTTTCTTAGGTGCCGTTTTTTTATAATTTTTTTTTTAAATTGTCGGAGGTGCGCTTAATATTTTGGTAATAATGTGGGTACCTCTTGCCTGATCTTCACATATAACCACTTTCAATGCTAGTGATTTTAATGACTTGAAAAACAGCAATTTTTCTGTAAAATTTGGGGTGAAAGATTTATTTATTGATGTACGAAAAATAGAAAACGCAATGCAAACACTAATTTTGAACTTTTTACATATAGTTGACCCTTAAAAAAAAACAACACTACAACCTTAAAAATTAATAATCAATTTTAAGAGTTATACATTTTTTGGCGAAAGACTGAAATTTTGGATTTTTAACGATTTTAGTTTTTTTTTTAGATTTAACCCCTTACCACTCGATAGTTGTGCTTTTTTTAGTTACAAATCACTGTTTCTCGATATATATTGACATATATTGGCATATTTACATATACTGTGTATTTATATATAAGGTGGCACCAATTTATGTGTTGCACTGTGATATAGATGACAAAACCGGTTGGAGTATTGTCTTTGGAAGACCATCGTGTCTGACATAAAAAGGGGGCAATGGGGACATCTGTTACACTAACCAAATTGTATAAAACTAATTTGTTATCATTTGAAAGTTCCCCTGAATCGTGTAGCTTATCACGGTAATTTTCCATAAGTACCGGAAATATTTACCATAGGCAGAACGAGAGTAGCCTAAAACACGTATCCGGGACAAGCTGCCAACATCTACCCGGACCATTTGAAATATCTCTGACATTTAAAGCTACGTATGAGTGATAGTATCGTTTTGTTTTTTCAAATAATGGCACCCAAATTCTGAATATAATATAAGTAGATGACCCAAAGGTCATTAAACGTTGAAGAATCAACATTGGAGAAAAGCAACGAGGGCATGTTTTACTTGAACCACCTGTTGTTTTGATAAGAAAACTTTATCATTTGGAGGCGCTGCTCAACCGTATAGTTTATCACAGTAATATGCCATCAGTAGCTGAAGAATAAAACATAGGTAAGTGAGTCGTCGCCCAAAAATCGTACTCACCACATGCAGCCAACATCGATCAGCACTAATTGCAATACTTTTAACGACATTTACATAATTCTGAGTCATAGAGATTAAGAAACGTATAAGTAATATTAATTTTCTTTCAACTAACACAGTACCACACATGATTTTGGGACTCAATTTTGAGAACTGCATAGCCCCAAAAAGAAGAATTTCTGCATCATTCGTTTTGTCAAGTTACATGCCATAATAATTAAATGCCGATTTGAAGTTAGTCAATATCGTAGAGGGCAATTTGACACATTTTAGGCTCTTATGTTGGACATAACATAAATACGTTATGGTGGCGTATGAGTATCATAAGTAATATTTCACGTAAATCATACGCCACGGAGTTCAACAGTTTTATTGTAACTGGTACAAAAAAAACCCATTTAGAAATCATTTGATGAATGGAATATGAAACTGTTGCTTATGCAGAAAATCGTTTAATGAACAGATTATAAAAATTGTAATTTTTAATATGTTTAAATTTGTTTCAGCTAAATCGGACTAGTGGTTATCGTACAGTTTCCCCTATACGATACTTACCAACTTCAAAACGAAATTAAATTATTATGGCATGTAACTTGACAAAACGAATGATGTAGAACTTCTTCTCTTTAGGGCTACTTTCACGTGCAGTTCTAGGAATTGAGTCCGAAATCTATGAGTTGAAAAATGTTGTACTGTGTAAGACAAAGTAAACCAAAAAATTTTATATTTGCAAAATGTTTAAAATTGTGGAGATTATGAATGACGTGGAACTAACTAAATATTCACAATATAATGTTATGATAGGCTGGACTAAAACAAAATTTAAAAATTTAAATTCAAAATTGCATAGATACTACCAAAAACCAACAGTAAATGAAAAATATGTCTCTTTCGAAGAACAACAATCCATTTATGCTTTTCTTGCCTAAGAACTCCTAGAAAATTTTTGCAACTACCAAAAACATACTTTATATATCAACAAAATAAATAAAAATCTTATAATTATTGCTAAATTAATTACATAAAATCGACTAAGATTTATGCCAAGTATCATGCGACCTTTGCCTAAAAGTTCCTTAACATATGCAGCGTTTACCTTAAAGTTCACCAATTTATATGCCATTGGGAATTAATACACAAAAATATGGACCAACCCTCTTAAAAGCAAACACACACACACATATATATACTCGTGCTCATAAAGGTGTGTGAGTATTTGCTTTTATATGTACATCAACGGATACTTCAATGCTTTTAAGGGGGAGTTAAGTTTTAAAGGTAAATGGCTGTCACTGTGTGTACATTGTATATTTTATGACCAGTTTGGGAGTTTTATTAATTTTGTATCAGTGTTTCTTTCTCTTTCACCATCTACCCAGGCTCAACAAGGGGTAATAGCAAAAAATCAATCGTTGGCTTTTTGAAATATTCCAAAATTTACTTGCGTAGCTGCTTGATGAAACATTACACCAAAGGGAGTTGTGAAAAGCTGTGCTTTTCTAGCAGACCCTGGCAAACATGACACCAAAATGTTGTATTTGTTTGGCAATATACATAAACACACACACACATACACTCATATATAAGAGCGTTGTATATTTAGGCTCAAATATACAATTTATGGATTTATGATTTAATTGAGTTCTTCAACACTGGTGTTGAGCGCTGACGTTAACAAAGCCTGGAACTTACCAGCCACAGCAAAGAGTCCTTGTTCCTTATTCCCCAGTGTTTGTCAGAAAAGTCAATTTTACAAATTATTTCCCTTTTGTTTGACACTTAGGTGGGGTGGTGTTATTTGTGCACAACAGTTATATTAAGGGAAGTTTTACTTCCACCCCCACCCCCCAAGACAACTCATTTTGGGTGTGCTAACTTACGGGGTGGGGTGGGGAGACCGGTAATGAGGTGTAGATATTGTATATAAATTAGTAAATTATTAATATTCGATACAATTGATGGCAAGAGGTGGAATATGATAAGGCGGGCGGGCGTTGTAAATGTGATTACCCGTGTGCGAGGAGGCCTTATATTAATAGTACATATGTAGAAGTTGTTACAAAATTCATAATAATAAAGGGGGACGGACGGATTTTGTTGTCGATTTGGTTGTCGATTTTGTTGTGAAAATAAAGGTTTATGAAAATGACTGTGGTTGATTTGCCTGTGATTTATTGTAATGACAAGACTGGATTTAAAGGATAGGAGGGTTAGGGGGGCTTGTTGTTAACTGATGTGAAATTAATTACATATTTCACGAAATGAAGTATTTGTGTTATAATTAAAGATAACTTTTTTGTGGTTTCTCTAACGAGCAGTGATTTGTTTTTAGGGCAGCTAATTAGACAATTCGTTGAATGATATAAATATTAATTACACATTTAATGGAAAATTTATTACGAGTGATTGTTTTGAAAGCCGCGAAATATTTCTAGGAAATTTGGATTTTTTTTTAAGAGCAGCGATATTAAATGCAAATTTCAAGGATATGTTAAACAACCAAAGCAAAAAAGGACATGGATTTGCATTATATGAATAAGATATATATATATGATATATGAATAATATATACAAAAACACTTTTTTTTAATTTTTTAATGTCTGATACTGAGGAATAAACTTGAAAAGGACCAAAAACCCTCGAAATCACACAAATGTGCAGTTATAAATTTAAGATTTATTTACAAAAGTTTCGGATAACCTAACACATTTATAGCATAATATTCAAACCACCCCAGAAACTGGAAAGAAGTTCGATTTTGTTGTCATATATTTTTTGGATATTTTCCTCGAGCTTAGGGGTCTACTGTACATAAGGAAACAATTTATCTATTTCCAGTGTTATTATTTTAGTAATTTTATTCTTTTTAAAGTGTAAACACTTTTAAATTGAATTCTCTCAACATCCTGCAGCAGATATAATAATAGCTCTCCCCCAGCTACCACAAAGTGTTTCGTTCCTTGCTATATATTTCTGCGTTATTAATATACCATAAATTTACACTTCAGTAATTTTTGCAACCCCTAAACGTCAATGTTTATAGACAAATGTATCATAGAATGATAAGAACAATATAAGAATATATATGTATATACGTATGTCATATACCTGGCAATGTGTAGCTGTAAGTGTATATCATGTATCTGTTCATACGGATATGTCCTATGCAAATATATATGTTTGAGAGTTTGTACAATATCAAGCCGGTAGTTGCATATATACGTATGTGTGTTCTGTATTTATACACATATTTATTATTATCATAGAGTTTATTGTCACAAACGGCTTAACTCATCAGTGGGGAGGTTTGGTGTAAAAAACTGTTAACAGTGACAGTGATTGACAAAAGTAGGTAGAGTGCGAGCTAAAATACTAAAATAACGTAGCTGAATAATAAGTTTATTATTTAAACTAATATATTATAATATCCATGGCCGGAAAGGCGAAATTTTCCTTGGTTTCAGATTCTTCTGTAAATAACTTTTTCTCGCACTTTGGCTTTCAGACCTATCAACTGCAGCCAAGATAGGGTGGTATCACACCTCTGACTGTTTTCCTTGGGATATTGTGAAGTTAAAAAGATTTAAGAAGTCAATTCGAATTCAAGACGTAAAAGCTAAAATTAAGCGTGCAGTGGTTGGAACACCAATGAAAATTATGGAAAGTGTGGTCGATAGTTAGATCTTCCGAGTAGACAACCTAAGGCATTGTCGCGGCCAACATTTGGATGAAATTATGTTTAATAAGGAAATGCCAAAGATTGTTTAGTCTGACTATAGTTAAGATTTTGCTACCCAATTCTACTTTAAGTATTTTATTTGAAATGCAAACAAAAGGCTCTAAGTGAATCTATCCTAATATAATGATTTAGAATTTATATCAAACACAAGAACAAGTTTTGAAAGAAATTATGACAGAGAGATGATATTTTCTTAGTGCTAGGCAGTCCTAGTAGCTATTTCGGATGCAGTCACGACTTTTAATATATTTATGTTTTACTTTTGGCAACCTCTGTATATTGTTATATTTGGTGGTTTATTTCCATACAAATTCCATTGAAATGATAATAATAGGATTAGCTGTGTGTTGTTTATTGCTACATTTATTGCATTTACAATAAGAGGAGTTTAAACAATCAAATTGAGGCGGGATTGGAGTTTCATCAATTTACTTTGACTGCGGCAAAAGGGAAGGTGGAAAGAGAATGCTAAAAAAAATTTACATTTGTGTACGGAAATTGGTCGTAAAGGACTTTTACTGTAATACACCAATGTCAAGTTTCACTTCAGATAATTTTCGACTTGGAACTTGGACCAGCCTTTAACCCCTCGCATATAAGGTCCTGTCGAGTGTGCTGTGTGCAAGACTAAAGCCAGTGTTAGCTGACCTGATCGGGCCTTATCAGTGTGGCTTTAGACCTGGAAAATCAACAACTGACCAGATATTCACACTCCGGCAAATCCTGGAAAAGACTCAAGAGAAACAGACCGACACGTACCATCTTTTTGTCGACTATAAAGCTGCCTTCGACAGCCCGATACGGCAGAAATTAATCGAAGCCATGGCTGAGTTTGGTATTCCTGCGAAGCTGACACGTCTTTGGGAAATGACGCTGACTGACACGATATCTTCAGTGAAGATAGACCAGGAACCTACGGAGCCATTCTACACCAGACGAGGCCTAAAACAAGGCGATGGCCTATCGTGTGAATTCTTCAACGTAGTGATGGAGATAATAATGAGGAAAGCTGCAGTAAACACGAGTGGCACTATATTCAACAAAAGGCACATGCTACTCGCGTACGCTCATGACGTAGACATCATCGGTCGAAAACTGCGGTATGTGACTGCAGCCTTCTCAGGTATTCAGAAGGAATCAGCGAAAATGGGCCTAACGGTAAACGAAGACAAAACGAAGTTATTAGTTTTAACGAACAAAGAATATACTCGTTTGGGAAACTGCGTGAACGTTGACAACTATAATTTCGAGGTGGTAGATAATTGATGGCTCCGCCATCAACAAAAGAAATAATGTCAGCCTCGAAATCCGGATAAGAATCCTGCTTGCTAATAAATACTATTACGGACTAAGCAGGCGATTCAATGACAGAGCCCTCTCTCGACGAACAAAAATCCAGCTATACCAGATACTGGTTTTACCTGTCTTGATGTACGGTTCAGAATCCTGGGTTATGACACAAGCGGATGAAATACTCCGTAAAATATATGGGCCCATCACCGTTAACGGAGAGTATGAATCCTGAGCTGTACGAGCTATACACCGACATTGACGTGGTCAGACGTACTAAGGTGCAGCGGTTGTGTTGGCTAGGTCATGCTGTACGCATGTACGAAAATGCTCCAGTTCCAAAAGTCTTCGACAATGAACTCGATGGACGGCGCGGAATAGAGCGACCAAGACTCCGTTGGAAAGTCCAGGTTACTGAGAACCTTACAGAATTTGGGGTGACTAACTGGAAAGGAACCGCAGAAGATCGAGGCGCTTATAATATTTTTCTACGTGCGGTATATTATCCAGTCGGATTGCAAAGAAGTACTAGCTAAGTAAGTAAGTATTTTTATATTTTTATATTTTTATATTTTTATATTTTTATATTTTTATATTTTTATTTTTTATATTTTTATATTTTTATATTTTTATATTTTTATATTTTTATATTTTTATATTTTTATATTTTTATATTTTTATATTTTTATATTTTTATATTTTTATATTTTTATATTTTTATATTTTTATATATTTATATTTTTATATTTTTATATTTCTATATTTTATATTTTTATATTTCTATATTTTTATATTTTTATAGTTTTATATTTTTATATTTTAATATTTTTTAAGGATAGGAAATAAGAACAACATATTGGATTTAAAGATTTTTTTTTCAATTTACACTTGATTTTCTGTAGCTTTAAGAAATCTTTGTATACACTTCCCTTAGCATTTATATATATATATATATATATGTTCCTTTTACTCCTCTGGGGAGCATAGGGCCGCCACAAGTTGATTCCAATGATCTCGATCATCAGCGCGATGTTTGACTTCGTTCCACTGTAGTCGTAGCTCGGACAGTTCATTTGTGATTTGGCGTTTCTAGGTGTGTGATGGTCTTCCGATGCGCCTGCTTCCCTGTGGGTTGCAGTCTATGGCCTTCTTAGTGATATCGTCTAATGGCTTGCGGAGAGTGTGTCCAAGCCAGCCCCATTTGCGTTTTCTTATTTCCATCTCAATTGGTTGCTGGTTGGTATCTGTCCAGAGTTGGGCATTTGATATTAAGGAGGGCCAGTAAACACGTAAGACTCTACGCAGGCATTTGTTTACAAACACCTGAAAGGACTGGACATCGCGCGGTGCCATATTCCACGTTTCGCAACCGTACAGCAATGTGGATTTAACGCTGGAGTTGAAAATTTTAATTTTGGTACGTTTCGAGATGATAGGCGATTTCCAAACAGGGTTGAGTTGGGCAAATGCACTACGTGCCTTATTAATGCGACTGGCCACATCGGCTGATGAACCACCGGATTTGTCGATTATACTGCCAAGATAGCAGAAGGACTCCACATCATTAATTTCCTTGCCGTATATTAGGAATTGCCGCGTTGCGTTAGCATTTATCCTAAGTGTTGTTGTTTTAGGGATGTTTATCTTCAATCCAACTAGCTTTGCTGTTTCGCTAACTATATTTAGCTTTGATTGCATATCGGAAAACGAATGACTTAATAAGCATATATCATCTGCATAGTCCAGGTCTTCTAATCTGTCTTGCAACCCCCATGTTATCTCTCTCCTATGACTTGTTGACTTTTGCATCACTACATTTAGGACACAGTTAAAGAGGAGTGGTGATAACACACATCCTTGGCGAACTCTGGTTTTTATTTTGATGTTCTCATGCAATACGCGGCATGTTGCATTGCTGTACAGTGTCTTTATTAAGTTTATTATTTTAGTCGGGACACCCTTGCATGCCAGTGCGCTCCATATGGCCGTGTGACTGAGAGTATCAAAAGCCTTTTCGAAGTCAACAAATACGAGATAGAGAGGCGATCTCCACTCAACGGACTGCTCCACAATAATTCTAAGACTATTGACCTGATCGACGAAGATTTGTTGGAGCGGAAGCCAGCTTGTTCCCTTAGCATTTGAACTTATGAAATATTTAAAAGAATCTCCAGTATTTCATTGCCCAGCCAAAAACAAAGAAAATCTCTGTTATTTGTGCAGGATTCAATAAAACAACAAATACATACAAAACTTGCTACAAATAACAATACAAACACGCACAGACATACTACTACATCTATATATGTAGCATTGTATGTGTATAACACTCCTCAAGTTGTGTATACAAATTTCAACAGTTCCTTTTTAACTTTTATGCCTAAGGCATTTTTGTTATATTTTATAACTGTATAGGGGAAAACAACCTCAAAAAAATATGTTCAAGGAAAACATGTGTAAAATGAACACACAAAATTTATCACAGATACCAGGGAATAGTATGTGGTTGTTGTTGTTGATGATTTTTGCACTGTTTTTATATTTAACAAAATCATGCTGTACCTTTTGAGCTGAAACCTACTGATTTTTGCGTTGTCTACTTGTTTTACCTCTAAACTTCCAAAACAGCCTAACTTATACGTAGCTGCCTTCTCTGCTTAGTTCAGCTGCTCATTTTCTCTGTCTCTCTCCCAGAGGGCTAAATTTCTTTTAGCCAAGTTTGATGAGGGTAGTTGATTTTCTATTCTATGTGAGGTGGGGGCGATGCAAAACACAGAGCAACGAACTTTACACTGCTTAAGCAGCAGGAGGACTAAATTCAATTTAGCCTTAAGCATTGTTCGAAAACCAATCGATAGTAATGCAAATTTTTGGTTGATAGCAGCGGCATTAAAGCTTTAGCCTTTACCAATACGTTAATAACGATAATAACAACGATATCGTTGTTAATAACTTTATAACGCTATAAATAATAACAGCAATAATAATAATAATAATAGAGATGAGCATGACGACTGCCATGATGAAGGCGCTGATATTGATGATGATGATGATTATTATGACGAAAACTTGATTTTCCTTTGCTGCTGTAAGGGTGGAAAACGGTGTTAGGGTAGAATTGGTTTTCGCTTTTATTTGTGATTAATAACCAGTAATTTGATATTTATGCCAAAGAATGGTTGAATGAAGTCAAAAAACAACCACCAACAGTATTTTTGGCAAAATTGAATTACAATGAAAACAAATTACTGTGCAAAAGGTTAAAAGATAATAAAAATACAGATGAAGTCCTATGTTAAAAACAAGGAACAACATCTTCGGTCATATTTGACATGGCAAAGTTTATTAAGGGTGGCATTTTAAGAATCGACTATTTATAAAACATAATTTTTGAATAAAACTGATGGAATAAAAAATTGTCTGCAACTACAAGAAAATACTAAGCTATTTTTGATAGAAATACTATTCCCATCTACAGATAAGTTCATCAAGACAAATTGCCAAATAATATTATATCAAAATAAGATTAAAGCATGACACACGTCATGCCTGATCTGTAAAAAAGACACAAACGGAAAAAGAACCTCTAAAAGAACCAAATATAATCTATTTAACCTTCAATTAAGCTTTAAGGAGAGGTTTTAGGAACAGGTACAATTTATAGAAGTGTGATTCATTTAGAGCCTCTTTTTTATTTGTTTTCCCGTGTTTCATTAACTAAGATATTTGCTAAAAAAAAGTGTTACAACTATAGATGAGTCCTTCAAGGAAAATAGCCAAACAATTAATATTATACATGTGAATGTTTGTCTGTTTGTTCGTGTATGGCTCAATCGCGTCTAAACGGCTGAACCGATTGCAATAAAATTTGGTAGGCAGTTACTCTATACTGTATGGAAATTACTGTAGGCTGTATATTTTTTTTTATAATTTTGAACCTTTGGGCGGATTGGGCGTGGCAACACTTTTTTTAGAGTTAGAGAGATAAAATTTGTTATCCAGATAGGTCTCGGCAATATGAATATGAATATGCAGACGAATTTTCAATTTTTGAGCCAATAGGCGTGACAAAACATTTTTTTGAGCTAGAAATATAAAATTTGATATCCAAATAGTGCTCGACAACACTAACAAATGGGCGTAGTGGGCGTGGCAAAACTTTTTTCAGAGATAAGAAGATACAACTTGATACCCAAATAGTACATGGCAACACGAATATGAATATGCAGACGACATTTAAATTTTGACCCTGTGGGCGGAGGGGGGCGTGGCAAAACTGTACTTAAGCCCCAGAGAGAGATAAAATTTGGTACACAGATATTAGTCGACAACACAAATATGAATATGCAGACGACATTTTAATTTTGGATCAGAGGGCGGAGGGGGCGTGGAAAATCTATATACAAGGATAGTACTTGAAAAAACGAATATTAATATGCAGACGAAAAATTTGTTTGTGGGTCAATGGGCCGAGTGGGCGTGGCAAAACTGTATTTAGGCCCCAGAGAGATAAAATTTGACACCCAGATAGTACACGGCAACACGAATATTAATATGCAGACGGAATTTAAATTGTGGGTCAGTGGCAAAACTGCCCAGCAGCAGAAAAGACGAGGCATTGTAAAAATATGCCTGCAAACATGCCTTCAAAGATAGTTTGTCGACATTCAAATACGCCTTCCTTTTCCAGGCATGTATAGAGGCTATAATAAGTCCTTCATTAAGCCTAATAAAAAATTTCATACCCATGCACATTTCGCTTCTCAAATTAGACCTGCAATGAGGCATCTTACTAGGATGAGAAAAGATCCCGCAGACATGCCTCTTTCCCTTCTTAAAGCTGGCCTGTGAGCAGCCCTACTGTGTACCCCACAAAAATACAATAGATGTGCACCAAGGGCATACAAACTTTCTTGCTTCAAACAGGCCTGTTGACAGTCCTATTAGTAGAAGGCAGAATTAAAGTTTATAGCCATGCACTTGTCACTTCTCCGATTAGGCCTGTCGACAGGCCTCTTAAGGGAAGGTAAGACAAATGCTGTTGTTTATGAAAACCACATGTATGTTATTTGTCGTCAACAACTATACCACGTGATAGCCGAGTAGGTAGCATGCCCAACTATGAGTACTGAGGTCGGGAGTTCGATTCCCGCTGCTGGAGTTTAATAAAAATAGTTATTACAAATTGTAATAAATATTGTATTAAAAATTTATAAAAAGTAGGAAATCATTTAATATGGAAATAATTCGCATATGTTTTTTTTTTTATTTAAGTCCATCTATAAATGCTCTTTTGCAGCCCTGCAAGCTGGTCTGCAGTAGCAATGACTCAAAGAAGGCCCTTGTTATTAGGACTCCAAGCAGGACATACTAGGCATGCCTACAGAAACGTCTTCAATGAGAAAGGGAATGTGCAGGCCCTGCCTGCCTATGGCGCCCTATGTTAATTTGAAATGAATACTGCAAAGTAAGTTTCTGACTGCCTTTGCAGGCCTGTAAGAAGGCATGCAAAGCCCCATTTTTTGCTGCTGGGTGTATGTTAGTCCTGGAGAGAGTAGGCGTGGCTAACCTGTATTTTGGAACTTGGGAGACAAAATTTGATTTTGGATCAGTGAGTGGAGGGGGCGTGGTAAAACTGTATTTTAGCCCTAGACAGATAAAATTGGGTAAACAGATAGTACTCGGCAGCAAGAATATAAATTTGCTGACAAAATTTGAATTTTGGATCAGTGGGCCGAGGGAGCGTGGCAAAAATTTATTTTCGGCCTAAGGAGATAAAATTTGGTACACAGATAATACACGATACAAAAAAGAAAAATTTAAGTTATCAAAAAGTAAATTTATTGTACCAAAAGGAACATTTATTGTTCATGAAAGTACATTTATCTAATCAAAAAGTACATTTATTTTACCTAAAAGTACTTTATTGGTACCAAAAAGAACAATTTAACACGACATTTATTGTACCAAAAAGTACAATTTTTGTAACAAAAAGTACTACTTTTTTTTAAAAAAAAAGTATATTATTGTGCAAAAAGTAAGTTTCTTGCACTAAAAATTACAATTTATTGTTCGGAAAACTACATTTATTGGACTAAAAAGTGCTATAATTGTACCAAAAAGTAGTATTATTGTACAAAAAAATATATTTTTGTTGTACCAATGATACTTCATTGAACCCATAAAGTACAATTTTTGTATTACAAAGTACAATTTATTGTACCAAAAAGTACAATTTGTTGTATTAAAAAGTACTTTCATTGTACATAAAAAGAACAATTAACATACCACAGAGTACCTTTATTGTACCTAAAAGTACAATTATGTCAATAAAGTTTACGGAATATTTACACGTTGTCTGTTTGTTTCATCAAAATTTTGGCAATAGTTATATTGTATGTCAGTAAATTCTAAATTTACACGATGCTGACACATTTGTAAGGGAAATACATACATATACAGATGTCAGTAGTGCAAATGAGCCTTTATAGTACTCGGCAAAGCAGACAAGAATATACCGACAAAATATTTTTTTCGGACATCGGTAATATGGTAATGTATGTATACATATAGTACTTGTCCAGCGGCGAAATTAGCAAGGCCTCTACAAGCATGCATACAACAAGGCCTTCTGAGACATTTAAACGTCATGTATTCAAGGCCTTGTTTCCTCATGCCTGAAAACAGGTATTCTCCGTCCTTTCTAAAATATACAGAGCGCATGTTCACTCTATTCTTTAAAGACCACTGCTGCAGGCATTATTTGAGAAGGGAGAGTCAATGTTTTGGATGATTTGCTGCTCCACGACTTATATACACATTCCGTATCCCTTCTCATAGAAGGCATGAGAGAAGGCATTAAAAGAAAAGACAACAAGGGAGGTGTTCGTGTGTTTTTCTTAAAACAATTTATGATTAGTTTCAGTTACACAATTCAACTGCATCTTCATATGCTAGATGCATGGCTGACTAACAATTGCGAAGTAGTGAGCTCAAACTATACCAAGGTTTAGTGTCGTTGGAAAAAAAGTGTAAGTATAGAGAGAAATATATAGAAATGAGAAATATCTAAAATTAAACTTAACAATTTGAGGGTGACCAACAGCTTTTTTTTTATTTTCCAAGTCCTTTTTTCATGTGTATGCAGACCTTCCATCAGGCCTTCTAATGGGAAGCGACGATGGAAGGCTTTGTCTTCCCTAACGATACCCTCTGTTATTTGGAAAGAAAGAGGGAATGCAGCGCCCAGGCCTACTGACTGCTTTTGAAGGATATGAATATGTTATGTTATGAATTTGCATACGGATTTTTTTAACTTCGGTTAGTGAGACATTGTTATGGACACCAAAGAAAATATAATTCCTAATTAAATAACATTTTATGTATTTTTCCTTCACATTTAATACCTTAACTTTACATTTTTAGGGGTCCAGAGACGAAGAAATTTGCCGCTCTGTTTCTCCAACATTTCTAGCGTAATTCCCGTGATGTAAAGTTGAATCTTTTAAAATGAAATACTACTGCGTAGACGCGGTCGACATCTTAATCAAAGTAATCTTAAAAACTATATGCCAGAAACTCTTTTTTTAACTCACAATAAAGATTTTGTCATATTGTTTAGCTTTGTGTTATATTTCAAATTAAAAATCAAGTTTTTCAATGAATCAGCCCTTATAAGCAAGTTTACTGACTCAAATGTCAGAAGCGCTCCCATATATTATTTAAAGTTTCGTTTTTAAGTATTTGTTAATATGGTACCAAGAGAAGGTAACACGTATCTTATATATTACAGAATATAGTATGTCACAACAGAAAACTCAACTAACAGAAAAGAATAATCGTCTGCAACAAATGATTTGACTCCAGAAAAAAATTCCCTTAAACCTTTACCTCAACAATAAATGTCTTATGTGTCTCTTCAAAAGCGAAAAAAGACTAAGTATACCCGACACACAAAATTACTTTGTGCGTTTTCATAATTCCATCCCACGTTATGTTATTTCTTACACATTTATGCTTAAAATTAACCTCCGCTTACACGCCCCCCGATTCGTGACACTTTTTTGCAATAACTTGTGTTTTTTTCTTTGTTGCATTTATTTTATTATTACTCCTTGTACATTTCTCCTCTAACCTTAAGTATTTAAGCCAAGAATCTGTCGTTTTTTATTTACCGCAACGGCGGTGACGGCGGCGGCGACGTTGAAAGACAGTCGTCGTCGCTTAGTATTTAAAATGTGGCGCCAATTTTAAGTAGACATCTTTCGCGGACTTACAATTTTCGCAAACAACAGCAGTTGCTGGCTATGTCTGACGTTTGTCTCAAGATCTGAGCGCCCTCCACCAATGCCTCCTGAATAAGTCCTTTGATACGCGGGGTTTCCTACACTTGCAAGGATTTGCTTCAGTGGGTCGCGTTGGGTTGTTGATATGCTTTTTTTACCAACTTCCTACTAAAATGCTTCATAACATTTCCGGAATTCTTCTACTCCGTTATATTTTTTCCCTCGCAAGCCCTACTTTTTTTTCGTCTCCCCCTCTCCTATGAGCATTTATACTTTTTAATATTTGCTTTCTAAATCTCGACGCCTTTGCCAATGATGTCTGGCAGTCGTTCGCCAGCCACCCCCAATGCTCGTTGTCAGACCAAATGCTATGGGAAACATTTGAAGCAAAAAAAAAAAATTATAAATCTTATTGAAAAATTGTTTGTTTGCTATTGAGAAAACAACAACAACAATAAAAACAGCATATTGTTTGGTTATGAAAAACATCCCAAGAGAAGCAGCACATAGCAGCAAGAAAGAGACACACAGAGAAAGGATATTAAATTCCGTAAGTAAGCAAGTATGTAGTTTGTTAAAAGTCAGTTCAATATCGAACAGATGATGTCGTGGGAGATGGCGGCGTTCAAAATTTAAATATTAAATTTCAACAGGAAGTTTTTCGAAGAAATATTAAAGTTGTTTAAAGATGGAATAAAATGGGCAAAAGTAACTAAAAATGAGGAAAATATTGTAAAGAAAAAATATTGTAAGATATAATAACATATTAGAATAAATAAACTGTTATACAGCTAATATTACTAATTTTCTTTTGATTTTATGTATTGTTGATGTTTAAATACACTTTTAAACAAATAAGTTAGTGGTGGTAAAAAATTATGTATAACAGTTTCATAAAACTGTTATACTTCTACATATATAAAAAGCCGAATGCCTGGTCATAGTATGTATGAGCTTTGGTAATTTAACTTAATTTCTATTACACTTATCAATATTGATAGTGTGTATAAAAGTTATGTTACATGTTTAGTTATACAAGATTCTGATCAAATCAGATCAGTATGAAAATATTAATCAAACTATTAATACCTGCTATGAATTTGTTTCATTGAAAGCTATAATGTATAACAGTTAGCAATTCGTAATACACTATTATTAAGTGCTCAAAATCCAATTGTAAAGTCATTTGATCAATATATCAATTACAAATAGACCTTTTAATACCTAACAGTCATTGTTTCGAGTTAAAAATTGTGTATAACAGTTACAAATAACTGTTATACTTCTACAAATGCCAAATAAACAGAGTATCTGGTAAAACCATACAATTTTCTTATAGCAGTTATCAATTTAAAAAAAATTATAACAGTTATGTTTTATGTTTAAGTGTAAAAGGTTTTGAACAAATTTGATCATTATGGAAATATTCATGAAACCGTTAATATCTAGTAATGACTTGTCGTTTGAAAACAATTCGATCAATATGTAAATATTCATGAAACCGTTAATATCTAGTAATAACATGTCTTTTGAAAGCAATGCAAGATGTTTATGTATAACAGCTAATATTTCGTAAAAAATTTAATTTAATAAGCAAAATCAAATTGTAATCTTTATTAATCAATATGACATTGACAAATTCACCTTTTGTTATATAAGGACTAGTAATTTTTCGAACAATTACCAGTGGAAAATAGTGTATAACAGTTATGTCCCATGTTTAATTGTTACATACAAGATTCTGAACATATGTGATCAATATGGAAATATTAATGAAACCGTTAATACATTGTAGTAATGTGCCTTATTAAAAAATATGCAAGATATGAATCAGAAACCTTAACGTATAACAGTTAACATTTCTTATAACATTATCATTTAAAAAATATGACAAAGCCAAATACATATTTCATTGCCTAGTAGTATTTGTAGCAGAAACATTGTGTATAACAGTTACATATAACTGTTATACATTTACAAATCCGATTAGAACAAATTGTTACATTAAAGAGTACACGAATTTCGTAATTTACTGTTTTATATTCTAATAAAATTTGTTCAATATGAAAACATTAATGAAAATAATTTGTCGCATTGAAAACTATCCGAGATATGAAAAGAAAACATGATGTATAACAGTTATCATTTGTGAACACATTATTATTAAATGCAAAAAATCTATTTATCATCACATTATATCAATATGACAATTTCAAATACCTCTTTTCATATCTGGTAGTAATAATTCGGTTTAAAAACTGCGTATAACAGTTACATTTAACTGTAATACTTATACAAATATAACTAAAACAGTTTATTTGGTTATAAATATATAAAGCTGGATAATTTTATACAAACTTTTATTAAATTTATCACTAGATAATAGTGTATAACAGTTATACTATATGTTTAAATGTTAAAGAATCTAATCAAATTTGGTCATTTTGGAAACGTTAAAGAAACAGCTAACAACTGATATTAGTTTGTCTTGTTGAAAATTGCGTAGGATATGAATTAAAAAAAACATAATGTATAACAGTTAACATTTCTTGACACAATATTATTACATACAATAAATTAAATTCTAAACACAAGTTGGCAGTCATAAAAAAACCTTTCAATATCTGGTAGTAATATTTTAGATTGAAAATAGTTTATAACAGTTACACATAACCGTTATACTTCTACAAAATCCGAATAAATAATTTTTTCTTGTAAAACCATACATTACTATAGGTAATTTTAAACTAAAAGTTATAACAGTTATCAGTAAAATAAAGTGTATAACAGTTAAGTACATAAGTACAGAACATAAGTTAATGTAATATATTCTGATAAAATTTAGTCAAATACGGAAATAATAATGTAAATCTTTAATATGAAATCAACAGTATGAGATATGATCACATATAAAATAATATAACAGTTAAAATTTTTGTGACAAAAAATAAAGTTAAAATGAAACTTAAATCAATATACCAATTGTATATTTTTAATAACTACAAATAATTTGTTAGAAAAAAATTATGTATAACATCCACTACACATAACTGTTATACTGCTGCAATAGTGATTAAAACGTATTTTCTCGTTATATTTTACTACGAAATAATTAATTTGGAAAAAAATGATCATAGTTGTCACAAACAAAAAGTTGTAAAACAGTTATAACACATTTAATTGTCATATATCGAACTAAAACTTCCATAAATTAAAAATTTTTAAAAAAAAAATTTTACATTTGATTTGTTTTATAGCATACATAAGATTGTTTACTTAAAGATTAGTTTTTATAACAGTTATCAGTTTAATAAAAACTTGTCAAAACTTGTGGCTTAGTTAAAAAATAAAAAAAAAATGCATTATATTAAAACTTAAATTGTAAGTATAACAGTATTGTTATTGTTAATAACTGTCATACTGACTATAACAGTTACAACATATCTACAGTTGTTGTTTTCTATGCCATAAATACATTTTAACGAAATATTTCTACACTGATTTGCACAAGAATCATTGTATAACAGTTAATTGTCAAGTAAGATAGAATTTTATTTTAAATAAATTTTAATACAAAATTTAATAATAATTGTTTGTTAGGTTCTAGATATAGAAATTATTTAAATCGAAAATACTGTTCACTAAATCTATATATATAACTGTTATATAAAACCAAATATTCTGTAATTTTATAATTTTCCAGCTTACTAACATTAAATGGTAAGTGGTATACAAAATTGATTGCAAAAACATATAAAACCATTGATTTACAACACAAAAAACCGTGTATAACAGTTAAAAATGACTGTTATACTGTTACAAATAACTGTTATACAATTAAATATAACTTTTATACATTTCAAAATAACTGTTATACTACAGAAAATTTTGCTTTTATATCATATGCATAGCATTTATAGTAACATTTTGTACAAAAGTTTAACTGTTGTACTACTTAATATTTGCAGTCATATTATAAATTTTATAGTGAGCACTAAGAAGCACATAGCAGCTCCTCGTATAACAACTAAAAATAATGATATACTTAGCTAGAATTTTCTTAGTAATTTTATATAACAGCGGTCCAAAGTGGCCACAAATGACTATAAT
The DNA here is from genome assembly GCA_964034835.1 of Muscina levida. Taxonomy (NCBI): domain Eukaryota; kingdom Metazoa; phylum Arthropoda; class Insecta; order Diptera; family Muscidae; genus Muscina; species Muscina levida. The sequence goes on from OZ035884.1 coordinate 88,780,873, forward strand.
TTAACCAACTACGAAATATTTTCCTGCATAATTTAAGCTTTACTAATTCTCTTTGAACATTTTCTTAGAAATAAACTTTATTGTGCAAATTAGTTCCCTTTTCACTTAATTTCAGTTATACAAATGCAGTAACTCGTAAACATTTCTGCATACAACTTTTTTGCACAACTACCTGTTTCTATAGAAAAACTGCCCACCCTTCACAAATTACCCCAACATTTTCACAATTGTAGTTTATGGCCATCAAAATAAACCCCATTCTAGACAGAATTCCTATTGTTATGTTAAAACTGTTAATAACACTTAACCATTTTCTTGGAAGTCAACACACAAACTTTCACTCTTCGTCTACTGCTGGCTGGTGTTATTTACGGTAACACTCAATTTATTTCTTAGTCATAAACATGAATTTTGTAGCGCCATTTTTTGCCAAATCCTAAAAAAACATCAAAGAAGGCCACAAAATCTTTCTCCCCTTCGCCCTTGGATAATGGTGTGAATAATAGCTGTGCCGCCGTTAAGAGGAAACTTTTAACTAGAAATTATATAGAACGCCCTAAATCGCCCTTTTCATTTTTTTCTGTTGTTATGTTGTTGTTGTTGTTGCTGTTGGTTGTTTGGTTGGTAAAGTTTGTGGTAAAAATTTGTATTTATCAACTTCAATGTGGATATAAATATAGCCAGTGTTTGTCGTCTGGCTTACGCGACTATGCCAGCGCTCGACTCGATTGAACCTATGTGGGGATGCATTCGACCATGTCAATGTCCTTTTTCATTTTGTTGCCGTTGTTGTGTGTGCGTTTTTTAATGTAGTTGCCAAAGAAAACGGCTTTTAATGGAGGACCATGGCGGTAAACAACATTTTGAAAAGACGTTATCGGATGGCCAGTTTGGTAATGGGGGTGGGAGGGGTGAGAGTTCACATGGATTAGGTAGAGTAGTAGTGCTGCATTGGGGTCTATGCAACAGAGTGCGGTGTGATCGGTTGGTTTTTTGGTACGAAGAGCAAATAGGAATACTTAAACAGGAAAGAGACAATATTTGGAAACCCTCTTGAATGTTGGTTAGATTTTGGACGTATGTATGACAGTTGGAGCCCACTGTTATATTGCAAAAATTCGTTTGCAAGACCTGAGTTAATAATGAGCAATATTATTATCTAAGTTTCGGCATTAAACTGCTTGTATAACAGTTACCTGCAACTGTTATATAAAATGAAATTTCATTAAAAAAAATTAACCTAAAAATAAGGTGTAAATGTATAATAAAACAAAACGATACTTAAATGAAATATTCCCCGTACATCTCTCGAAATTTTGTCAAATTTGGGATGTATAACACTTATGGCTAATTGAAATAAATTAAATTGTCGTCGATATGGCGACAACCAACAACAGATAATGTTCGGTGGTAACTTCCAGCATTATATTTCGCGTATAACAGTTTCACATAACTGTTATACAATGGCCAATTTCATCAAAAATTAAACTACTACTAATAATTATTTATAACAACGCATAATAACGCCTCAATCTTAACATTATATTAAATTTTTACAGAGATAAATGGGTTTCTCTGTAAAAAAATGTCCTTCTGGAAAATTTATTAAATTATAAATGTATAACGCTTATGGCTAACCGGAAGACATGAAACGACGAGCAGTCGGTATGGTGTCAATTAACAATAGACAATATTCGGTTGTCATTTCCGGCATTAAATTTAGTGTATAACAGTTACACATAACTGTTATACAAGAGCCAATTTCATCAGAAATTAGACTACTTCCAGTATTAACGTTTCCCTGTAAAAAATGTCCCTCTGGAAAATTTATTAAATTTTAAGTTTATAACACTTATGGCTAATATAAAATTAAGAAGTAGCATGAATGGTGTCAATTAACAATAGACAATATTCGGTAGTCATTTTCAGCATTATATTTCATGTATAACAGTTTCACATAACTGTTATACAATGGCCCATTTCGTCAGAAATTAAACTACTGTTATTAATGTAAAACAAAGCACAATTACACCTAAATCTTAACATTCTAATTGATTGTTGGCTTATAAAAAATGGGGTTTCCTTTAAAACAAAATGTCCTTCTAGAAAATTTATCAAATTTCAAATGTATAACGCTCATGGCTAAGGAATACATGAAAAGTCGTATAAATGGTGTCAATCAACACATTATTTCGTGTATAACAATTTCACGTAACTGTTATACAAGAGGTAATTTCATCAGAAATAAAACTACTAATAATTTTAATGTATAACTAGACATGAAAACAATATTAACATTATAATTGAATTTTTGCTCACAAAAATGAGTTTCCCTATTAAAAAAATGTTCTTCTGGAAAAATTTTTTAAATTCTAAATGTACAACACTTATGGCTTATAGAAATACATTAAATAGTTGTCGGTATGGTGTTAATAAACAATATAGAATATTCGGTTGTAATTCTTAGCATTATATATGGTGTATAACAGTTTCACATAACTGTTATACAAGAGCAAATTTTATCAAAAATTAGACTACTACTAATACTAATGTATAACAAGGCACAATTACACTTGATACTTAACATTATAATTGAACTTTTTAATAAATAAATGGGTTTTCCTGTGGAAAAATGTTCTTCTGGAAAATTTATTAAATTTTAAATGTATAACACTTATGGCTAATAGGAATGCATGAAATAGTAGTCGGTATGGTGTCAATCAACAGTAGACAGTATTCAGTTGTCATTTCTAGCATTATATTTCTTGTATAACAGTTTCATATAACTATTATACTAGAGCCAATTTCATTAAAAACTAATCTACTGATAATATTAAAATATAACAACGAACAATAACACCTCAATTTAAACATTATAATTGAATGTTTTCCTAAAAAAGATGGGTTTTCTTGTAAAACTAATATCCTTCAAGGAACATTTGTCGTAATTTGTTTCAGGTTATGGATGTAAAACACCGAAGACTAACTACACTTCTCAACAAAGACAAGAAGTTTACGAAAAATTTTCTAAATTTATGATTGCACAAAAATTCAGATTAGTCTATTTGTATGTTTTAGAAAATGTTTCCTTAGTTCCGGACTGTTATGACATGAAATGTAACTGAAATATGTATAAAAATGAGAATTTTTGCAAATATTTAGCACAGATTTTAACATATATCATGCCCGAACCGATTTTTTTGTCTGAGTCAAGTACATTGAATATTTGTCTATAATTGATTATGACATCGAGTATCAGGCATATGTATTTTATAGTCATTTATTCCACAATTGTACATAACGAAATTAAATTTAATTTTTTTGCCATTTCAAGGACCGTAGGTCATAAAATTTCCCTCAAGATTATTTTCATATGTTTAGATGTTATATTTTTCAAATCAAAAAAAAAATCGCTTTTAAAAAAATGTTTAGTTAAAATTAGCTTTGATTATATTGGACCGGCCGTGGCATAGTGGTTAGAACACGCGACTACCATGCGGGAGATCGCAGGTTCAAACCTGGCTCCAGTCATCTTAAAAAAATTGTTCTTTCATTGTCGGCTCCCCTCGAATGTTGTTGACAGCAACTAGTAAGAGTAAGAGCTTCTGAAACAGTGACGTTCACATTCGTCGATAGTTGTGAATATAAAAATAGAAAGCGTGTTAATTCACAACAACGTAAGAAGCTATCCCATACCTCATTCATGGGGTGCAAAGGGAAATTAAGTTTTATATGTGTATAACACTTATGTACAACTGTTATACTTACACAAATCGAGCTAATGATGTCACAAAGTAAATACTAATATGATATTGTTAGTCCCAGCATTAAAACGCAATGTATAACAGTTGCGTATAACTGTTATACAAAAAGTAATTTAATCGGAAATGACATAAGAATGTGATATAATTAAATCAGCTTTATATAAAAGTAATTTATAAATACAGCAAATGCTTATTTATATATCAAGGACTATGGATGTTTTCGAATATCCTTGAAAATTTTTCCTTACTTTCACATTTTCAAGGTGACTTAAACACATAAATTTAAGTTAAATATTTGTGTAGTACAATTTCAACTGTTATAATCTTTCTCTAGGGGATGTTTTATTTTAACCTTTTCCGCAAGAAGGACACTCAGGACACATATATACCAGAAAATTTAAGGAACACAGAGTTTCCGATGCCGATTCATTACAACAATAGACGAAATGGTGGCAACTTTTACTCCCTCCCCTTTTCTTACCCCCAGATGTTAACCTGAAAAAAAACTAAAGTTTTGCAATATCCTTGAAAGGAATTGCAGATTGTCCTAATGAGAAACATACCATTGTACTCAAAAGTGACCATATCCAAAATTTAGAAATTGTCATGTAAATGACGGCCTCGGCTTGTTGCAACTATATATAAAAGATTACACCAATTTCTAGAAAAATTGTAAGTATATCTCGAGTCTAAATAATCTGTTATACTATAACACAGTACAACATTTTTCAGCTCATTGATTTGGGACTCAATTCTGAGAATTGCACGTGAAAGTTGCCTCAAAAAGAAGAACTTTTGCATCATTCGTTTTGTCATGTTACATGCCATAATAATTTAACATAGAGTTGAAGTAAGTAACTATGGTATAGGGGAGTTTACTACGTTTTAGGTTCTTTTGTTTGACATAACTCGAGAACCACTAGTCCGATTTAGCTGTAACAAATTTAACGTTTCCTACAAAAGCAACTGTTTCACTTTTCCATTCATCAAATGACAAATTTCCCTTTACGATGCTTACTAACTTCAAATCGATATTAAATTATTATGACATGTAACTTGACATAACGAATGATGCAGAACTACTTCTTTTTAAGGCTATTTTCACGTGCAGTTCTCGGAATTGAGTCCCAAAACAAAACAAGTGTTGTACTGTGTAGTCTTACAATCCTAAATACTCGTCTGCTATCTCGTATTGTGTTATGGAGGTTAACTCCTATTCTTTCGTCTTATTGTACCACTATATCCCTTTTCCCTAACTTCCTTTACCAACCCCCCTTGTTGTTTGCCCTGACTTATCCGCCGCATAGCAAATAACTTTCTGTTTTTATGGCCGTGTTAACCGACCGCATCGTACTACGACAAGAAAAACAATTTCTTGTAAACTTAAAACACTTGGCTTACTTAACACCAAACGGCTATTACTAAAGTATTGCCCCAGCCCCTGCTCTCACTTGCCTTAATCTCTTTCCCATCCGCTTCACTTTTTAACTATAGCTATTAAGAAAGAAATCCTTAACACATGATTTGAAGCAAAGCTACCTCAAGTTTCTGCTAATGTTGTTGTTGTTGTTTTTGCCTTTTTACTTTTTTTGGACACATTTTGCAAAGTGTTACTTTTTACATTCTATTAATTTGTGTCGCAGCCAAATGATGTCCTTCGACAACACAACCCTCACAAGGAGAGAGAGAGAGAGTTGTCCGTCCGATTTTAAGGAGCACAAAAAGTGTTAAGATTTATTAAGGTTTCGTCTTATGGACATTGTTCACTTAGACATGAGGCTTTAGTTTAGTAGTGTGTGCGGTGTGTGTGGGAGAGTAAAGTTTTTAATAAATACGTAATTTGTTAAAATTGTTTATAGCTGTTACCTCAAGGGTAGATGCAAGTGAAGGCGGTTAAAGTAATAGAGTTTTTGTGTTTTAGATGTTTTTTTTATTATTTGTGTGTGTGTTTACGTTGCTCTTGGCTTCAGCCACAATTTGCTAAACTTTTTGAAGCTCAACAACAAAGACGCAGAAAAAAGATTGTGGTTATTTGTTGGCTTTTATACAATATAAACTTTTAGCCATTAGTTTTGATATGTTGACTATTTTTATATATTATAGCCTTAATCGTAGTTTGTGTTATGGTAGCTTGTTGCTGGTGTTGTTGTTGCTTGCTCAGATTGCCATGGATGGATTAGTGGCGAGGTGGTAGTAGTACCTCGTACATTATGTCGTGTGGTTGCGGTGTTTGCTGGGGCGTTGTGGCTAAAGTTGTGAGCCATAAAAAAGACTTAAAATGTAATAAAACATACTGGAACAAGACTGAATGAAACCAACAGTATGGAGACCAAGTGCCACAAGAAAAGTTTAAAATCTTTTACTTTTTCCCCATCACCAAAGTCACAAGCACTACAGAGAGAAAGAGAGGGAGAGAGAGGCGGGGTGCACACACAAATAAAGCCATTGAAAAAGAGATAAGGAAAATGTAGAGAAAAATCAAGAATAATACGCCAAAAGTCCTACAATTACTCTAGAGTTAAGGGAAAATAAAGAAAAAGTGCATTTGCACGTGACATCATTAGAATTCTAAAGTCCCCCCACAACTAAATGAGATGCGATTGGTGTCCTCCCTCTGTTTTCGAATATATACAAGGGTCAAGTAAGAGAACACACATAAAAATATTTCCCCCTAGAGACTTTATCAGCTCGAAGATGTATGAAAAGTCTACAACAAATTATAACTGAAGTCACATTTGTAACAAATGAAATGCCCAAATGTAGGCTATTTGTTTGTAAGCAATGAAGCTAAGCCTTAATGTATGCTTTTCTTATTGCTTCAAAAACACATTTATCCTTGTTTGTTTGTCTTGGCCGTTGATATATTGGCTAATATATGATGTAATTCTCAGTAGGTTTATGATTTACGCATATGCATAATGGAATTATGAGGGCAATATGCATAAAATGTGAAGGGCTAAGGCAACAAGGGAATCTTCCTCATATGGGGGAGAAAAATTTTAAAGTGAACCATTAATTCTGTTGGAATATTTCACACAAAGGATGGCCATGTATTTTTAAATCTTAGGGTTATTGTTGTCTACAAATCAAAGAAACCAAATGAGTTTTTAGGATCTAAAGGACCTTGGTCCTGTTCGCACACCTTCTGTTGGAATAATTCAGAAACGGGACGTATTTTTAATTCTTGGGGTAATTGTTGCCGACAAATCAAATAAACGAAAACAATTTTACGAATTTTAAGGACCTTGGTCCTGTACACAAATCTAAAATATTGATTTCCTTTTTTTCTGCTGTTACCAACTAAAATTGCAAAATGCGCCGTAAAGCATCCCAACTGGGGTAATCAACACCTCCGGTCATTCAACTTCAACCCCCTCTACTACCAGTAGTACCTTCATCCGTCATCCTCTGGGATCACAAGATGCCACTTATATTGAACTACATTTCGTGGTAATTTAAACTGTTGAAATACATCAACAAACAAACAAACAACCACAATACCCTCTCTCTATCTTAACGGCCAAGCTCGCAACAAAACAACAACTTTACCGGTTAACAGCATCATCATTGTGGTGGTGGGAAGTTTTGTGTGTTGCGCGCTGCATCCTTTTAAAACAAATTAAGTTGTCCAGCATTTGCTTTGTTGTACTTTCCGGTATTTCTTGCTAACCTGCCAAACACAATAAGCGTGCGGTTTTTTTTCTTGTCTTCTTTTTTTATTTGCATCTTATTCATACAATTTACGGAGCTAACGTGAAACATGTTTATGGACTTGTATTTGGGTTAGGTTAAGGGTGCAAATCTATATTGTAGGCTAACAACAACAAGAGCAGCCACAACAACAAAATCAACGATAAGCATACCAACAATGGCAATATGAGCGCAAGAACAATAGATAGCACTGTTTGTTGTGGGTTTTATTACGGTTTTTACACTTTTACTTCCACTTTTCTTGTATTGTTTGCAAAAGGAGCGCTTTTTTTATCAACATCCAAAAATGTTTCCTCTAAAAAGAAATGGTATGAGTTTACCATCATCAACTGTTGTTTGGACTAGTACTAGTGAAATGTTTTTGTTATGGTGGAAGCATTTGGATGCGATATCCTTACTAGAGTTGGCTGTTCTACGCGGACACCCTTTAAGTTAAGTGCTTGCTACCCACCCTCTACTTTAACTTCCATCATTGTGCCATTATGTTTCAAGTGAAATTCTTGGAAAAGTTTTTCAGTTCCGCTTAATGTTGTGTGTGTGTGTGTGTGTGTTTTTTTTTTGCAGGACTCTTTCTGCGAATTGTTTTGAAGTTGTGGCGCTTGGCATGTACTGTGGTGGTGAAGTCATTGAATGTGGTAAGGGGTATAGATAGATATGTAGTACAATTTATTATTGAATTGTAGTATAATGATATCTACCCTCCTACCCGTAGGATGAGGGTATATATGTAATAGTAGATCATCACAGATATTTAGGAATAATAGTTTTATTTTCCAAAGTCGAAGGCAAATTTAAAAGATCACATCGAGACAAATTAAAAAAAAATTTATTTCCCTTTACACCCCATGAATGAGGTATGGGATAGCTTCTCGCGTTGTTGTGAATTAACACGCTTTCTATTTTTAGATTCACAACTTACGGCACCTACTTGTTTATCGACAAATGCGAACGTCACTGTTTGAGAAGCTCTTACTAGACACGCCGATTGAATCGACGCTTAATACTGCGAAGTTGCTGTCAACAACATTCGATGGGAGCCGACAATGAAAGAACATTTTTTTTTTATGATGACTGGAGCCAGGTTTGAACCTGCGATCACCCGCATGGTAGTTGCGTGTTCTAACCACTATGCCACGGCCGGTCCCGGTCGAGACAAATTAAATAAAAAAAAATGTCCAACCCTTCCCCCAAAATACAGCCAAATCGTTTTGTCGCTGCTATTTTGTTTGTGGCTTAATTGTAACATACAATATATCGTTGTTTAGGTCCCGATGACTACTACATACGTCCAATAGATGTCGCTAAGGTATGGCATCATTTTCTAAAATTCGCCAAAAAGTATGCAATAATTTGCAGTATTATTGCAAACAATAAGAAAAAATATTTGTGTTTATGCTTGTAACTACATCTTCTCATATTCAACTTTTTGGTTTTTGAATAAACGTTTTTACTTCCAAAGGAAAATATTGTTGACTTTTAAAGGGCTTTAATCCTAGGAAAAAATATATTTTTAATTTTAGGGTAGAAACTGCTTTAAATAGGTTCATCATTACAAAATGATGTCGTACGTCAGCGACATCTTTAGTACATATGTAGTACTTATCGATGCCTATATAGCGATGTTTTGTATGTTACCATTGAGCTATTTTTTTCAAGTTGGCTCAAGATGATCTTTAATATTTGCCCTTGGTTTTGGAATTTTTTTTTCGTGACCCAGTCTAGAGGCCAGTAAAACAATCAAAAACTATTAGGAACAAATTTCAGCTCCAAAGCCTTTAAAATACGACTGTAATCGCAGAGACAGTCCCCATATGTAGGACAGACCTCCAAAAAGAAGTAATTTGTGTGAGAGTAGTTTTTTTTTATCTAATCTTAGAACTTAACCTCGGCTGAGAGGAAGTAGCATGCATACCATATTTTCGCTCAATAGCTATTAAACTACGTCTGTAATCGCGAAGACAGATATACAGGCATACCCCAAAACGGGGGAGTTGGTATATGATGTGGAAGTAATTTTTGTCCGATCTTGCTCATTTCAGAACACGACCTCCGCTGAGCTCTTAAAATACGTCTCAAATCGCAGAAACTGTTCCCAAAAAGGGAGAGTTTGTATGGGAAGTGGGAGTAGCTTTTAACCGATCTAGCCCATCTTGACCTTAGCTTAGAGGATAAAGGCTTACATTCCACATTTTAGAACGATATTCCTTAAACTACGGCTGCAATCGCGCGGACAGACAGACAGACGGACTGACGGTCACTTTTAAAACGATTCAACGCCGTTTACGGGCGTTACAACTGGAAGAACAAAATGAATATACCAATCCAACTTTAAATTCCTACATATAGCGCCGAGAACTAGCTATATACAATTATTCCCCAGCCCAAACGGCTAAAGCTAGAACCGTGAAATTTAGAATGTTGGTTTCTTTTATGACGTAGGCGCCCACTAAGAAGGGATTTTTGAAAATTCGGACTGAGAGGGGATATAATGGGCGTGGCACCGCCCCATACAACTGGAATTTTAAAATGACTGTATCTTTTGGACTATTATAGGTACGAAGTTGAGATTTGGTACCTATATCGGTCGTATAAGAAAAAATACTTTGTTTGTAGCAATTGGGCGGTGCCACACCCCTTTTTTAAAAAATAGTAGTATTGACCTAATAAATGGACCGATTGCAATAGAATTTTTTATGTGTGATACTGTCCATAGGGCCACTATCATAGGCTACATGAAAACATAATTAGACAAAGGGGAATGGCACCGCCCACACAAACTGAAATATAAATCGGTCTTATCTCAGTTAGAGCCATTAGAGGTAAGGAGATGAGATTTGATACATATCTTACTGATATAAAGAGGATTTTGTCTCGCTGGAAAATAGGCGGTGCCACGCCCCTTTTGAAAATATAGTTATCTGGGCGAAATAAATGAACCGATTGCAATGAAATTTTCACTGTGTAGTACTATCCCTAGGGTATCTATTATAAGCTACATGAAAATATACTTAGACAAAGGGGCGTGGCACCGCCCACACAAACCAAAATTTCAATTGGTCATATTTCGCGAGCCATTAAAGGTATGAAGATGAGATTTGCTTCATATGTTAAGGGTACGTGGGGGATAACGTCTGGCTGGGAAATGGGCAGTGCCACGCCCCTTTTGAAACAATTGTTACGTCGGTGATATGTATAGAACGATTGTAATAACATTATCATAATCAATATATTTAAATTGTCTACTGTTTGTAGATATGATGATGAAATTTGGGATAATAGTTCCCCTTTTCGAGTAAACGTCAGCTAAGGACGGATTTGTAGAAATTCGCACTTTTATGGGTTAAAAATTATCAATAAAGGTTAAAAGTTGTACCATGACCTAAACCAATCGGCTAATGGTATAATCGCGAAAATTGATTTTTGGGTAAAAAAAAATCGAAAAAGGGATAAAAATGTTACTATTGCCCAGACTAAACGGCTAATGATGTAATCATGGCTTGCTCTCTATGGAATTAGAACGAAGCAAGGAGGGTTTTTTGAAATTCTTACCTTTTAGGGGTAAAAAGGACAGAAAAGGGATAAAACTGGTAATAAACGGCTAAAAGTATAGTCTCAAAAATTGTGCGATGTGAATTAATTTTAAAATTCGTTCATAAGTTGTAAAAATAAAACTGATGATATCACCCAAATCAAATACCTAAAGGTAGAGTTACGAAAATGTATATAGAATTGCTCCCTATAGAATTAGAGATCAGTCAAATGGGGTTTTTTTCCATTTTAGTTGTGCGATACGAATATATCTTTTAAAATTCGTACTTTTAGGAATAAACAGTGACTAGAGCGATACAATCACACAGGCCAATGGGATATAGCTACAATCACATAAATGGGGTATTCGTTCGTCATAAGAAGGTTCATTATAAGTACGGGTGAAGCAACGCGAGCCGGAAAAGCTTAAAAAAAAACTTAATTTCCCTTTGCACCCCATGAATGAGGTATGGGATAGCTTCTCGCGTTGTTGTGAATTAACACGCTTTCTATTTTTAGATTCACAACTAACGGCACCTACTTGTTTATCGACGAATGCGAACGTCACTGTTTGAGAAGCTCATACTAGACACGACGATAGAATCGACGCTTAATACTGCGAAGTTGCTGTCAACAACATTCGAGGGGAGCCGACAATGAAAGAAAATTTTATTTATTTTTTTTTTCTTTGAAGATGACTGGAGCCAGGTTTGAACCTGCGATCTCCCGCATGGTAGTCGCGTGTTCTAACCACTATGCCATGGCCGGTCCAAAGCCGGGAAAGCTAGTTACCTTGTAAAGCCGTAAAAAGCATTTTTTGTTACGGCCCCATGAAAATTTCTTCTCCCTCGGGTTAAAATACAGCTTTGCCAAGCTTACTCCACCCGATGATCAAAAATCAAAATATAGTCTGTACATTCGTCTTGCCGAGTACTATCGGTATATTAAGTCTTATCTCTCTGTGGCTAAAATACAGTATTGGCATGCCTCCTCCACCCAATGACCAAAATTTAAATTTTGTCTGCATATTTATTTTGTGTTGCCGAGTACTATCTAGGCATCAAATTTTATTTCTCTAGCCCTAAAAAAAATTGCAACGCATACTAAAATTTCACCTGCCTATTTCTGTTTGTGTTGCCGAGTTCTTTCTGGGTATAAATTTTTTCAAGGACTAAAATACAGTTTTGTCACGACCCCCCGCCCACTGATTCAAACTTAAAATGTCTTCCGCATGTTCATATACGTGTTTCCGAGTACTACCTGGGTAACAAGTTTTATCTCTCTAGGACTAAAATACAGTTGTGACTCGCCCTCTCCAACCACTGATCCAGAATACAAATTCGGCTACCTATTCAAATCTGTATCGCCGAATACTATCTGATTATCTGAATATCTGATATACAAATTGGTCACGCCCCCATCCGCCCACCGATGGAAAATAAAAATTTAGTCTGCCACTTGCAAACAATCCTGCCGAGTAGAATCTGTGTCCCAAATTTTATAGCTCTAAGGCTAAGATATAGTTTGGCCACGCCCCCACCACCCACTGATCGAAAATTTAAATTTCGTTTGCATATTTATAATTGAGTTGCAGATTACTATCTAGGTGTCAAATTTTATCGCTCTAGGGCTAAAATGTAGTTCTGCAATACCGCCACCGACAACTTATAAAAAATTCTGCATAATGTAATTGTGTTGTCGAGTACTATCTGTGTACCGAATTAAATCTCCCTAGGGCTTAAATACAGTTTAGCCACGCCCCCAACCGCCCACGGATTGTAAACAAAACACGAGTACAATCTGTGTGCCAAATTTTATCGCCTAAGGCTAAGATATAGTTTTGCCACGCCCCCATTGCCCACTGATCGAGAATCAAAATTTCGTTTGCAAAATTCGACCACTACCACTAACTTGCACTCCTGTGCTTCTGACCCTATAAATTAGAAAAGCAATACTTGCGTAGAAATAGTGTACCCAAAACACCCACAGGTCGAAATAGGGGGTTTCGTTTCTTAATTTTTCATAGTAATACATTTCAAAAGACTTTCATATTGCAGTCTGCCAAACCACTGTACCCTATAGCCCCCATTTGGCTATAGTCTTTTTTTCGCCAGTTTAAATTTGTATATTTCGTTTTTTTTTTTTTTTTGTTGCATCAACACAAGACACATCCCAAAATAAAATAACCCAGGAAAACAAAAACATATCAAACGGCTTAACTTGCCATGAAAATGTTTTGCTTGTGTTGCGTTTCCGTTTCCTTCAACTCTCACACGCAGGCAGGCATACAAACACACAAACCGGGCACGCTATGAGAGCGGAAATACAAGGAAAGGGAAATCGTGGTGATGGTGGTGGTGGTGAGTTTTGCCGCTGCTGTTGTTGATGATGCGGCGGGTTTTACGTTGTGTCGGTTTTTAATGATGCACCATTTTTGTGGTTGAATATTATCACCAACAACCAACAAACATACATTGTGTTAATTTAGCAGCAATGCCGAAGTGTCCTTTTCCCTCCGGGGACCTTTGCTTTCCGGGGTGATATTCATTAAAAATTTTCAGTTAATGCTGTTGCTATTGCCGCTGCTATTGTTAACACTGCAAAACTGTAACACAGCTAAAGCTATTTTAATAAGTGGCACAGATTTCTATTTTAGTTGGGCTGCTTCGCTTTTATATCTCTCAATTTGAGATGCTTTGAAGTGCTTGGAATGGGATGGGAGGGAGAGGTGGTATGAATGGCGAACTGGGTGGCAGGGTTTGGGCAAAGTGGCGGATTGGGTGGCTGGGTTTGGGCTGGATGGTGGCTTGGTTGGTTGGCTTTGGGTTGTCTTGGTTTCTTAAAGTTGGGTGTTAGCATTTTTGCGGCATATCTTTCTTTAAAAGTATTTAAGCGCATAAACTAAATGATGCATAGCTTTTGCGGCGACGACTACTACAACAGCCATAACATATGATTTATTAAGAATTTAAAAGCTTTTTTTATGGTCGTCGTCGTGAAAGTAAAACATAATTGCATAATTTATAAATGCCACAAGCATAAAGAGGCAGCAAAACAATAACTTTTTTGCTTTAGGTCAGGTAGGACGAGAGATACTCTTAAGGGAATTTAGAGAGAGAGTGAGAGTAAGTGAATACTTACACACAAGATATAAAAAATATTAAAACTGATATTTGCAGGAAATGTCAAGTGATGCCTCAAAAATCTGAAAGACGCTTAGCCATAAAAATATAAAAAAGATGCATAGGATATTATATAAATGTATACTAACACATGATTTTGGAACTCATTTCTGAGAACTGCACGTGAAAATAGTCCCAAAAAGAAGAAGTTCTACATCATTCGTTTTGTCAAGTTACATGCCATAATAATTTTATATCGATTTAAAGTTAGTAAGTATCGTATAGGGAAATTTGTCACGGTTTAGGCTCTTTTGATTCACATAACATAAATACTATATGGTGGCGTATGATAATCATAAGTAATATTCGCCGTTAATCATATGCCACTGAGTACAACAGTTCTATTGTAACTGCTACAAAATAAACTCAGTTCAAAATCATTTGATGAATGAAACAGTGAAACTGTTGCTTATGTAGGGAAACGTTATATGAACAGATTAAAGGAATTGTAATTCTTAATTTTTTAAAATTTGCTTCAGCTAAATCGGACTAGTGGTTCTCGAGTTATGTCAAAAGAGCCTAAAACGCGAAATATTCCCCAATACGATACTTACTAACTTCAAATCGATATTAAATTATTATGGCATGTAACTTGACATCACGAATGATGCAGAACTTCTTCATTTGGGACTATTTTCACGTGCAGTTCTCAGAATTGTGTCCCAAAATCATGAATTGAATTGTGTACTTTTAAACATTCCCCAAAAATTTGTCAAACCTATTAAAGAGTATAATTATTCTAAATGCCGTCTGTGACTTAACCACGCCATCCTTTTAACTATTCCAATTAAAAATTTTTAATGAACTGATTATAAAGAATACAAAAAATCCATTTCCATTCCCATTCATTTCAACAACGTAACATAATGTAAATGAACCATTCCATAGAATTACGAAAATGTTGTCTATTAGATTGATAGAATCATAAAATCATAATCAGGCTAATTAAATACAGAATTTCCAAACGAAGCTAAACATACACATGTGTGTGTGTGCATGTATTTCAAAAACATCAAATGTTACAAAACTAATAATAACCACAGCAAATACTTCTACAGGCTTATATTTACAACAACAGATTGGAGAGAGCAGTATTCATTCATGTCGAAGTAGATTCCATTTAATTTGTTCGCTTGCACTATAAATTCTAAATGTACAAATACGTTTGGTGTATTTTGGTTTAGAAAATGTTCTATTATGTTATGTGTGTGTTTTCTTTGGTGGTGAAATTTAAAAATAATTTTTAATCATTATAAAACCTGGCCTTTTTAAAGTTTGTTTGGTAAAAGTTTTTCTTTTGTCTGCTCGCCGACCGTAACAACATAACTTTGTCAATCAAAAATACAATCAATATAGAAGGTAATTAGAGTCTTGGGGTATTTGAGGAGACCAGACAAAACAAAAAGTTTAATGAACTTTAAAAGTTAAAAAAAAAATTAAAAACTATATATTTGGCAGTTATGACAAGTGTTGCTTTACGAGAAACATTCATTGGTCAAATGTTTTTTTTTACAGGAGAAAAGGTCAAAAGGCAAAAAGATGCAACAGGTAAAAATATATAAAGGATTTAACAAGACATGCTTGTACTTAAAAAAAAATTCGGTTAAATTAAATACTATAGCAAATTTTCTTTAATTTTTAAAGTTAGTAATAAGTATAAAACTATATCCCTATCCTATTCTATTAATATTATAAATGTGAATGTCTGTCTGTTTGTTTGTTACTATATTTGTGGTTCAATCACACCTTAACGGCTGTACCGATTCCAATGCAATTTGGAAGACAGTATACTGTATGGAAATTACCGTAGGCTATAATTTTTTTTAATTTTTTGACCCTATGGGCGGAGGAGGTGTGGCAAAACTTTTTTTAGAGCTAGAGAGATAAAATTTGATACACAGATAATATTCGGCAACATAAATATGAATATGCCGACGAAATCTTAATTTTGGGCCAGAGACTCCGTCCACTGGGCGTGACAAAATTCTATTTACACAGATAGTACTTGCCACAACAAATACGAATATTAGGGCGTTTAAAAAAAAATTTCCAACTCTTGAAGCCGAATATTAAAGCTTGTGATCTAAAAGAATTTCGAAAATTTTTTGGGATTTTTTGAAGATGGGTAAGGAGTCGCCGAAATAGATTTTATCAAAAAAATGAGGTTATGGAGAAAAAATTTTTGATTATTTTTTTGTGGTGCTTTTTGTTCATACAACTAAACAATTCTCTTCTCAAGGATCCCATCCCACCACAAAAAAATTATTGGTGTAAAAATTATTATAATAAGGACCACTTTGATAGTCTTAAAAGAGAAAAATTATTTTTCCATGATTTTAAACCTCGATAACTTGCAAAGTTTTCAACATTTTTTCAAGATGTAAAATGCGTTAGAAAGATAATTTAGATACCTTTATTTTTGTATATATAAGTTTATATCTTACTTGTGAAAAATGTTGAAAAAATAAAAAATAGACAAAAAAATAATTTTTAATTTTTAAATTCACACTATTTGTATTTTAAAATATTTGAAGTAGGCCCTTTTTAAAATGTAACAATGCATAATTTTGTTACCTCAAACAGTAAAAGGGTTTTTGATAAATTAAGATTGCCCGCTTCCTTTTTTTGCGAAAGATACACATTTATGGGAAAATGATGATGATTTTGTTTCTGCAAAGAATAACTAGAAAAACTATGAGTTGTGAATGATTTATCGGAAAGAGGCGTGGTGTCAGCTACAATATACGACAAAAATATTACAAAGAATAAGGATGATTTTCAAAACATATTGATTAGAGTTGATAACAATCGAAAAATTATACCTAAAGTTAACAAAAATTTTATTGAAAAGGCTCTTAAGAAATCAATTTGAAAATACTTCCACAGTTTTTCCACATTTAATGGTTAATTTAAATTTGTTCATTAAATATGTTGATTTTGTTTATTTAATATCTTTTGATTTTGTATGGGAATACAAATATATTGATGAATTGAATTTTTCATATTTTTATTAAAGCAATGTATTTGAGATGTTTTTTTTACTTTACCAAGAACGAAACATAATGAAATTCTTTTAATTTTCATAAAATTTGATAAAAAAAATAAAAAATTCTGAAACTTTAATTTGTTTCTTATATTTTCAAGGTCAAACCATCGTGGATATGTATATCAGCAAGATTTTTTACAGAGTTCGAGAGCTGCAAGAAATTGTATTTCGAAATTCGTATGTATGGGGGCAAAAAGGCTCAAAAAGTGAGTAAACTGATAACATCACCCAGGCAAGTGGTTAATGGAATGGAAAATTTATATGAATTAGGGAGCTTCACAAAAAGATTTTTCGAATTTCGTACTGGTAGGGGTAAAAAGGCCTGAAATGGTATAAAACCTGTATTATCAACCAGACCAGGCGGCTAAAACTATCATAGTAAATATACATAAAAGCTTCTTGTAGAACAAGAGAGTTGCACAAAGGGATATTTCGAAATACTTAATTTTTTGTGGTAAAAAAGGGTAAAGAGATAAAACCGCTACCATCACCCAGACCAAACGAACTGCACGAAATGGTATTTCGGAATCCGTGCTTTTAGGGCAAAACAAGTCCCGATAAGGGATAAAACTGGTACCAACTGGTACATGGTCGCGAAAAAACCTATATTGCATACTTCCTATAGAACTAGACAGCTGCAAGAGGAAAAGAAAAGGGTGCTGATGACGATAGTTTGTCAACTATTGAAATAGCTATCCACCCGCCCACTGTCAACATAATCCATTTCACACAACTCTTGCAAAACAACAATATATTAGCGATAATAGAAATGATCTTCAACCGAATAATGAAAACAAATTCATAGTTCTATATAGATCAACAAAAACAAACAACTTCAAATTTTATTTATCGTTTTTGGGTTGTTTTTATTATTATTTTCTGAAGTAAAAACAATTTTTATTATGAAGTAATTTTTTTTTATAAATTTATTTATAATTGCACTAGTGGGCCCGGCAATGCTTCGCTATTGCATTTTAACAAATCGGAAACAAACATTCCTCTAAAGATCAAAATTATTTATTTTGATCCGTAGTAGCGTGAACCATCTGTATACTAACTATCTCTTTGGTCATAAAAAACATTTTTGTTATGCCTTCTCCTATTGACCGCAAATAAAAATTCCGTTTGAAGCTTCATGCCTTTAGTCATAAAAACTTCTTTTGTCATGTCTTCTTTTCAAACGGATCAAGAATAATTCGGAAAACTATTTTTGTATTGAACTCGTATTACCATATTTTGACATAATTCGGTCACTAACGTTTGGCTTAACAAAGTGATGGTCTCACGCGCTGTATGGCATGTTACACCGTCGTGTTGGAACCATTTCTCCTTCAAATAATGTGCAATGACATGATAAATAAAAAAAAATCAATTGATCGTCCACTGGCTCTAGTTCATATACCAGTTGGAATTTATATGAATGTAGGTCAATGTCTTTCCTTAGCATTTGCAGAGACCGAGTCGCTGAGAAAGACGTCGGTTCGATAAATTCGAGTCCCCTGTCACACTATCGTCTACATCGTCGATGGCTTCTATTAGCTGCTCAGATGGATCATTATATGCACCCTCAACTTCACAAAGGGCTCCATAAGTTTGGCGAACAGAACGTGCATTTTGAAAATAAATTTGCAAGATTTGTAAACGTTGTTCTGGTTTAGTTTTTACATGGTGATTTTGCAAAGTATACTTAAAGAAAGTCTATAACACTTCGTTAGTATGACAGCTAGATTTACACTTGTACCTATCAGAAGTTCTATATGTCAAGAAAAATACCCTATTCATAGGCTATTTACAATTGTTTGCTAATGTTACCTCTGATATGCTATAAAAATTTAACCATTGTAGTACAACTACAATGAATATTGCTTAATTTTTCTATCTATATGATTTATTACCGATTCGCTCTCCTGAAAAGTAATTGAAAAATACATACCTGTAAAGTAAATTAAAAAATTCACTTTTTAAGTTTGCGCATCCTCAACTGCCTGGTGTACGGACCATTATTTGATACAGTTAAAAAGTTAACTATTGAAGTGCGTGGGCAGCGCCTCGGCACTTTTAACTTATTTAGTTCCAAATAGCCTGTTCATCAGTGCGCATCAATTTGTTCGCGTCGAAAAAAAAACGTTGTAATCGTATACCAGTATCGGAATGTACGATGAATTCTTAGAAAATTTCACTAAGAAACTATATGTCTAAAATCAATACCTAGTTCGCGCTGAGAAGCATGAAGATTTCAGGAAGAGATATATTTTTTTAGCAATGAGTAATTATTCAGTTATTTCAGACCTATGCGCCCGGCTCTTATTTTTACCTACCATTCCGATGTTTGGAGGCCAAGACGAAAAGAATAGTATATTTTTGATTTTTTTTATTGGGATCCAGCCCAATATTCTGTAAAATGATTTTTAAAAACTTAATTTCTGTATGCCAACTCTCAGAGGCCATAACTTTTTAACCAATACATAGATTTGCCTCTGTAATACCTCATAATAAAATCTCTATCTGAAATCTTCATGCTTCCCAACGCGAGCTAGGAATTAATTTTAGACACAAAGTTTATTGGTGAAATTTTCTTAAAATTCATCGTAGATTCCGATTTTGATTACGATTTTTGCGAATAAAATAATTAGTCCACCTAACTGTTCATATCTCTAGGCGAACAGCAATATACTGTGAAATTTTGAAAGTTTTAACCGATTGTTTTAAAAAGTGTGTGGAACAGCCCATTTCCACCATTACTGTAATTCATACTGCAACAACAACATATGTAACAAATCTCATCTTCATACCTCTGATAGTTCATGAGATATAGCCCTTTTAATTTTCAAGTTGAATGGGCGGTGCCACGGCCCTTTATCCAATCACAACCAAATATAGCCACTGACTGTCAACAGGTCAACAGTAACACTTTCTAAAATGTTCGTCTCAATCTGTCTTTGGAAAAACCGTCAGAGCGATTTTTGAAAAGAGGGCGTGGCACTCCCACATCCTCCCTGGATGTAATTGATATTGCTCCAATAACATATATACCAAATCTCATCTTCATACCTCTGATAGTTCATAAGATATAGCCCTATTGATTTTCAAGTTGTATGGGCGGTGCCAAGCCCCTTCATCCAATCACAACCAAATATAGCCTGGGACTATCAACAGGTCAACAGTACCACTTGGTAAAATTTTCGTATCAATCGATCTATTAGAAAAGCCGTTAGAGCGATTTTTGAAAAGAGGGCATGGCACCGCCCACTTCCTCCCTGGATGTAATTAATACTGCTCCAACAACATATATAACAAATCTCATCTTCATACCTCTGATAGTTCATGAAATATAGCCCTTTTTATTTTTCAAGTTGTATGGGCGGTGCCACGCCCCTTTATCCAATTACAACCAAATGTAGTCAGGAAATATCTTCAGGTCAACAGTACCTCATGGTAAAATTTTTGTATCAATCGATCTATTAGAAAAGCCGTTAGAGAGATTTTTGAAAAGGGGGCGTGGCACCGCCCACTTCCATCCTGGCTGTAATTAGTACTGCTCAAACAGCATATATACCAAATCTCTACTTCATACCTCTGATAGTTCATGAAATATAGCGTTTTTAATTTTCAAGTTGTATGGGCGGTGCCACGCCCCTTTATCCAATTACAACCAAATGTAGTCAGGAACTATCAACAGGTCAACAGTACCTCATGGTAAAATTTTTGTATCAATCGGTCTATTAGAATGCCGTCTGAGCGATATTTGAAGAAAGGGGCGTGGCGCCGCCCACTTTTTGAAAAAATAAAACCTTTTAAACCATCCGGAAGCTATAGCGAACAAAACAAAAAAAAAATTTTGAAAATCGGTCCAGCCGTTTTTGAGTTTTAGCGAGACAACTGCACAGCAATTCATTTTTATATATAAGATAACTGTTGATTATGCAGAGAAATGATATATAAATAAATTAAAATAATTGCACATTTTTATTTTGGAAATTTGTTTCAGCACAATTGGACTAGTCGTTCTTGAGTTATGTCTAAACAAAGACCCCCACACGTGGCTACTAGAGCTTTGAAACTTTAAGCTTGCATTGACACAGGTTAACATACTCCAATCATGCTCAAACTTTAACAAATGTATTTTTACACCCAATTTTTACAATTCTAGCTGTGAGTATCTATACATATCGAGAATAGGTTCAATAAAAAGAAAATACACTATTGTACACGTATTGTTGTATAGCGTATTGTTGGCAAGGAAAAAGGCGTTTATACTAAAACAAGTTGTGTTTATTGGTTAAATAGCGAATTTTCAAAGTTTATTCCATTCAGATGTAGCATTTTTTCGCTAATATTCATTGTACAGGTTGGAGCACGGTAATTTACTTTTTTGCACTGCAGACTGTGGCGGCAATGTTGGTCAAAGAGAGTGGAGAGTGTGCGTGGCTTTTTGTGACTGAAGAGAGATTTGTATTCATCTGCCTTTTAGTTGCCATCATGCATTGGACACGTGGGAGGAGGTCATTTTGTGAAGACATTCTTGCAACTATACCCCGTGACGCAATTGTGTTCTTTTCTTATGAGGCACATTTTCAGTGGATGGGTAAGCAAACAAAATATGCGGTACTGGAGTAAAACAAACCCCAGAGAACTTCATCAAAAACCTCTGCATTCAGACCGTGTCACTGTGTGATGCGCCATATCGACACGCATGTTAGAGTTCATGAAAACTTCAGATAACGTATGCAGCAGTGTGTGGATAGCGAAGGTCGACATGTGCCTGATAAACTATTTAATAACATGTAATTTAAAATTTCCTTACTGTTTAATATAATTAAAATATAAAATAAATTTTTCTAAGGTTCATACTTTTATTACTTCATTCCCAAATAAACAAATTAACACGCTCCACCCTGTATATTGTAATTCTAATGAAAATCCCAGTTTACTATTTACTTAAAATTTGTAAAGTTTCAATAAAAGTTTTATGAGGTTCTTACCATAGCACTAAATTGTGGACTTTTGTGGTCTTCATAGATACATCAAACATAGACTTACCTAAAAATATAAAAGAAGAAAAATATTTCTTTGATATAAAAATTATAAAGTTATGTGTCGATTAATTATTTTGATTTAAAGTAAAATTTTATACTATGAGATTTCTTCAATAAAAATAATTAATTTTTCATGGCCGAAAAGTAAAAGTTTAAACAAAAATTTATCAATCAAATTCAAAATTTCATAACATAATACTTAAATAATAACAAAATTTTGGAATTAGACTTTTGGTATCTTGTAAAGACTTTTGTTTAGCATGGATGAGGTATGGAATAGCTTCTCGCGTTGCTGTGAATTAACACGATTGCTATTTATATTTATAACAAACGGCACCTATTTGTTTATCGACAAATGTAAAAAAAATGATTGACTCGACACTATACTGCAAAGTTGCTGTCGACTGTATCGATAAGGCTGACAATGAAAGAAAAACTTAGATGACTGGGGACGGGAATCGAATTACGGATCTGCCGCATGGTAGCCGCGTGTTCTATCCACTATCCACGGCCGGTCTCAGGCGATATATTGTGAACAAAATCTAAGTTTTTATATTACTTAGTCGACAACTCTACCTAGCATAAAGAAATTTTTAATATTTTTTTAATTGTAGAGCAGACAGACAATCTTATAAAATTTTTTTTATATAAAATATGGCCCCTCTACTCTATGACAACATTTGTTTCAAATTCCTATGTTTTAAATTTTCTAGATTTTTAATTTAAATTTCTACAACCTCTCTAACATGACTCCTTAACTTTCTACGACACAAAGTCAAATAACATCTTAATATAGCAGCCAGCACACACACACATAAAGAACCGACATAAAGTTGTCACAATATTTACAACATAAGCCCACACGCACACACAGTTAGTAGCCACAATAATTCCTAGCCCTAGGTTTTCATGCCAGACATATTAATTTAAATTTTTAATATCATGGCTCCGCAGCTAATTGTTTTTCTAAGCAAACTTAATACATAAATCACTGAGGCAAATCCCTTATTCTTTTCCTACAGTTGACAGTTAAACGCTAATGTTAAAAGTCTAATAATATGAATCATTAATAAAATACTAGAAAATTTTTAAAACAATATATCATTGAAAGAAATTTTCTTATATCTTCACCAATTACCATATACTATTCTATATAGATAGTGGTGGCTGGCAGCGGTTATCCCTACTCACTTGTAGACATAACAACTTGTTTGTGTCACACTAGATTAAGGGATCATATGTAAATCCATCATTTAACAATTGTCTGACGACGACGACAAAACAAGAAACAATCCACACCAAAATAAATGAATAACAAATAACAAGAAAAGTGACAGGTAAAGCAACGTAAATAAATCAAACACGCAGCTTTTAGTAGAGCAGCACAAACACATACACATGTAGCAATTATATTCCACTTGGAAAGTAACAGGAAATTTTTGGACTGGCAGCAGTTTTCAGCATACTAGATTTTAGTTCAACCAATGGTAGGGGTATATATGTTTTGGGAGGGGTATCAGTTAGGAGGTTAGGGGGTGTTGGAATTCTTTGCATTTAAAAAGAACTTTTGTTTGAACTGTTTTTTTTTATTAATAAAAAAGTTATTGTTTTGATAAAGAAATCTTAGCAATTCAAAAAAAAGTAAGTAGTAATGATTTTGTATTATTTTGTTACACAGTCCAACACATGATTTTGTATTATTTTGTTACACAGACCCACACATGATTTTGGGACTCAATTCTGAGAACATCACGTGAAAGTACCCTCAAAAAGAACAAGTTCTGCATTATTCGTTTTGTTAAGTTACATGCCATAATAATTTAATATCGATTTGAAGTTAGTAAATATCGTATAGGGGAATTTGTCACCTTTTAGGCTCTTATGTTATATTGTTATATGGTGGCGTATGATTATCATAAGTAATATTTCACGTGAATCATACGCCATGGACTACAACAGTTTTATTGTGACTGCTACAAAATAATCGCAGTTAAAATCATTTAATAAATGGAAAAGTGAAACTTTTGCTTATGTAGGGAAACGTTATATGAACAGATTAAAGGAATTGCAATTCTTTTTTTTATAATTTGTTTTAGCTAAATCGGACTAGTGGTACTCGTTAAGTCAAACAAAAGATCCCAAAACGTGACAAATTCCCCTATTCGATACTTGATAACTTCCAATCGATATTAAATTATTATGGCATGCAACTTGACAAAACGAATGATGCAGAAATTCTACTTTTTAGCACTACTTTCACGTGCAGGTCTCAGAATTGTGTCCTAAATCAATGAGCTGAAAAATTTTGTACTGTGATAATGAAAATAGGTTGATTTGCTAAAGAAATCTTTACAGTTCAAAAAAATTATGTCGTAATTATTTTGTATAATTTTTATGTTATTCCGGAAATATTTAAGGTTTATAAAGTTCATTGGCGGACATGGAGAATGTTTAACCTTACAGCATTGCTACCCTTTTTACTCTTTTTCTTAGCACGTTCCATTGCATTTAACCGACATCACTGTGTGCCCCCCCAAAAAAATTTGTCCCATTAAGTATTTTTTTATGGCACTAACTACTGTGTGTCTATGGCATTGCTTTATACGAGTTTCTTGTTTGTCGTTATTTTATTTGTTTTGTCGTTTTTATTGTCCAATTCGAATCGTTGTCATTGGCCTGCACTAAAAGCAAAAACTACATACAGACATATATAGCCGAGAACCTCAATTGACATTCTGCGATCTGCATTTAACACAGATAAAAGTCCTAAAAGCAACGACAATAACTCTGGTATTTCTTCGCCTCCCTAATACCCCCTCTTTCTCGCTCTCCCTCTATTGCTATGCTTTCAGCTTTCACTTATGGCCCAACCCGCAAATTTGGAGCTATCTACTGGTTGTAGTGGCTAGAGCCACTACTAACCCAAATTTCGGCACAAACATTAAGAGTAAACTTTTTCAAGTTTGTATTTGTTATAGATGGTGACAAATGGCTGGGGAGGGAGCAGGGTAGGGGAAGCCAACGACGATATATGCGGAACACAATAGACCACGGCAGGAATTTAACAGCATACACAGTGTACACACGACGAATATTTGAATTTGAAAATCCTTTAGAAATTTATGGGTTTTCTATACAAACGACCAAACACACACACACACACAATATACATAGGCAGCTATACACATTGAAAGTACCCTTGCCATATATACCAGCGACTCAGTGCAAGTGTGTGTCATTCGTGATGTTCTTGCATGAGTGTGTGTAAGAGCGTAAGAAAAACAACAGCACAGAGTACATGATAACGGACGCTTCAGTGTTTGTTAAATTAAGCAACAATGTTGGTAGTAGTAGACGATGTTAGTGTCTACTTCTACCACTAGTGTCGCAAGTACGTAAGTGTGTGTGCGAACATTTACTAGTATTCAGCTCAATCTTTCTTTATATTTGTCGTTGTCGTGTAGTTGTGACAGTATGGCTAAAATCTTTTAGTTTAACTGCTTAGCTAACAAAATATCCTTTTGCTCTGTGTGCAGCACTTTATGACTTTAAATTGCTGTGAGCTCACAACATAACACAACACAATGTTTATTTTTTTTAAAACCTTACTTGCTATCTTATACTTGAATATTGTTTTCAAACATTTACAACTTTATGATAGAGTGTTGAAATGTGTGTTTAATGCCATCTAAACAGGGTTTAACAAATAGTTAAGAATGCCATAAAAAAAGCTGTAAAAAAGTCTGAGTCTATGGCATTATAGTCTAAATATGGGTAAGTCTAAGGCAATATTTTAACTAGCTTTAGTCGACTGCAAAAGAGGGTTGTGTGTGTGCGTCATAAAATGGGGTAAGTTAATAGAAACGATGACAAGACAATACAATTTAGGTTAGGGTTACTAGAGGTTAAGGACACGAAAGGGGCAGTAAATTGGGCAAAATTACAAACCGAAAATCCATAGATCTATGGCGTTAGTTAAAAGGGTGATATGGAACGTTTAATATATTATAGAAAAGGTAAGGATTGATATTTTTTCACATTCAAACTGGAAGGCATATGACTGTACATGACAGAAATATGACCCAGATACTGATTTTGTATTTAAAGTATTCATAGATTTTCAAGATTTTTTTTTTCAAGTATCAAATTATACAAATTTTGAAAATTAGAACATCACATAAACAAAAAAATTATATACTTCCCAATGAAATAACCCCCAAAATCAAATTAAATTACACCCAAGAATAAAAATGAAATCAAACCCAAAGGAGATGAAAAAACCAAAATTGGAAATTAAAGAACCCCCCAAAATATTAGAGAGGTACTGCCTAACACAGAACAATACATGATTTTGGGACTCAATCATGAAAATTGCACGTGAAATTAGCCCCAAAAAGAAGAAGTTCTATGTTTGTCAAGTTACATGCCATAATAATTAAATATAGATTTGAAGTTAGTAAGTATCGTATAGGGGAATTTATCACGTTTTAGGCTCTTTTGTTATATTGTTACTAGTGGGCCCGGCAATGCTTCGCTATTGCATATCCCGTTATATTTGATGTCCCGTTATATTGGAATACAGAGAGTTATTTAAATAATTTTTTTGAAGGTTTTCCCATGGACGTACGCAGCTATCTAAAAAGAGTACACAAAGTTGTTTATCATCGATTGATAATATATTATTTTTAACTTCTTGTAAGCGCGGAATACCTTGTGTTATCGAATATTGCCATTTTCACCCCCTAAATGTAGCCTATGTTACTCGCGGGGTTATTCGGAAGATTCCCTGAAAATTTCATCAAAATCGGTCCAGCCGTTTTCGAGTCCATACGTTACATATATACACACATCCTGTTTTATATATATAGATATGGTGTCGTATGATTATCATAAGTAATATTCCAAATCATACGCCACGGAGTACAACAGTTTTATTGGAACTGCTAAAAAATAAACTCAGTTCAAAATCATTTGTTGAACGGAAAAGTGATACTGTTGCTTATGTAGGGACACTTTATATGAACAGATTAAAGGCATTGTAATTCTTAATTTTTTAAATTTGCCTCAGATAAATCGCACTAGTGGTTCTCGAGTTATGTTAAACAAAACGTGGCAAATTCCCCTATATACAATACTTATTAATTTCAAATCGATATTAAATTATTATGGCATGTAACTAAACAAAACGAATAATGCAGAACTTCTACTTTTTGGGGCTACTTTCATGTGTAGTTCTTAGAATTGAGTCCCAAGTCAATGAGCTGAAAAATGTTGTACTGTGTAATGAAATAACTCTCAAAGTAAACTCATTACAACAAATGATAAAGTATAAACCAAACCAAAACCACAATGAGACTATCCACAAACAATTTACTTTAGGGGCTTATTTCATTTGTTGTTTTTTTTTTTTTTGGTTATGAAATAGTCCAAAAATTCAAAATTAAATAACTCTCGAAAATTAAGAAATTATCTCCAATGAGTTTTTTTCTTAATAATTTTTGGGGATTTCTTAATTTTTTTGTTTGGTGTTTATTTCATTGGCAGTTATTTCTTTTTTTTTTCTTTTTTTTATTAGCAAAATATTTATAATATAAAATTTTTTAAATTATAAATATAATTTTCATAACCATCAACACTTAAGAGGTATCGAACTAAAATCTGCTATGCTAGCAAGCAATCAAACCAATACTCAACTCTATTATGGTGACTCCATTTCTGTCTTTACTGACGGTTCAAAAATGGTACAGGGTACATGAGCTGGTATTTACAGCGAAAACCTGCAGCTAAGCCTCTCTTTAAGGCTACATAATGAATACAGGCTCAGTTATTGGCCAATCAGAAAGTCGCTGAGGCTATTATGGGATGTGGAATTTATACTAGCGGACGGATAACCATATGTGTGGATAGCCAGGCTCCTGCGATTAATTCCACATTGTGTAAATCAAAGTTGCTAAGGAACTGTGAAAAGCATTTAGAAGAACTAAAGCTTCTGGATGTCAGCCTCTTTTGGGTTCCAGAACTTTGCAAAATCCCTGGTAATGCATCAATAGACCTATTGGCCGAAGAAAGCTGTATTATGCCTGACCATGACTCTTTTGAAGATGTTCCCGAGCCCATTTGTTAATTTTTTGTCATAGTGGATTATTGGATGTGGAAAATAAGCCAGCAGACATTGAATCTCCAGAACCGACTGTATAACTGCTAGATCGATGTGGCCCGAATAAGGTAAATTCCGATCGGTGTACATGATTGGACTGTGCAGGTGAGATCTGAGACTGGCTTATTGAATTTTAACAGGTCATTGCAATATCAGGCACCTGACAGGCAAAGGGGATAGGTCGGCTCTATGAAAAATGCCCGAACTGGAGAATGTACCAAAATAGAATCGAAAATTGCCATAAGGAAATGGTCCAATGGGACCGGCCGTGGCATAGTGGTTAGAACAGGCGACTACCATGCGGGAGATCGCAAGTTCAAACCTGGCTCCAGTCATCTTAAAAAAATTGTTCTTTCATTGTCGGCTCCCCTCGAATGTTGTTGACAGCAACTTCGCAGTATTAAGTGTCAAGTAAGAGTCTCTCAAACAGTGACGTTCGCATTCGTCGATAAACAAGTAGGTAACGTTAGTTGTGAATCTAAAAATAGAAAGCGTGTTAATTCACAACAACGCGAGAAGCTATCTCATACCTTATTCATGGGGTGTAAAGGGAAATTAGGTTTAAAATGGACCACTGAGCCCCGTCACCATTTTGCAAGTCCTGATTTCACAATCTTTCAAATACCTCTTAAATTGCATGTTTCTAGAGGAATGTTTCGTTAAGGTATTTTTCAAAAATTACTTATGGGATTGTTAAAAATTATTTTAAACAATTTGCGTGCCTCAGTTTTGGGTAATTTTTTTATTTTTAACCATATTTTACTTTTGGTTTTTTTTTTTTGAGGGGCGGTCATTGTGTTTTTGGGGCACTTTTCATGGAGCCAGATAGGTATATACCGTAGCGACTAGGACGAGTAGGAGTAAAATACGGTGGAGCTGTCCCGCTCTAGGCCGTACGAGGCTATGAAACTCAGGAAAAAGATATATAGAATATCTAGAATCTCTCTACTCAGCTATCCGTGGTCAACTGGGACAAGATGACGATTGGGGTTCCCACGATTTCTTTTTCTATCCCTTACCTTTCTCTCTCGTTCTTCCCCTTACCTTTCTTCTCTTTCCAACTAACCATCACAACCAGATTTTTCACCAGATTACGCGTGTCCACAACCTAACATTACCCTCTATCATCTAAGCACATTCAGGCAAAAAATCACAACCAAATTTTTCACCAAATTACGCCGGTCCACAACCTTACCTTACCTTCTATCATCTAAGCGGAGGTATAGTTCGAAGATGAGCACATTTAGACAAAAACTTCTTCCACCTCCCATACAAACTGAATGATTTGAGGGTGTCCGTCTGTCGGTCCCCCCGAATACATCAGTAGTTTAATAAGAGTTATTGAGCTGAAATTTGCCAAGTTTTTATCCTCTAAATGGAGGTTACGTTTTAAGAGAAGCAACATCGGACTTAAACTACTCCCATAGATACAACCGCTTTTTGGGGTGCCCGTCTGTCTATCCAGCTAAAATTTGATATGCAAGCTTCTGTCCTCTAAGTGAAGGTTCACTTCTAAGATGAGTACGA
Source organism: Muscina levida (assembly GCA_964034835.1). Classification (NCBI taxonomy): domain Eukaryota; kingdom Metazoa; phylum Arthropoda; class Insecta; order Diptera; family Muscidae; genus Muscina; species Muscina levida. The sequence goes on from OZ035884.1 coordinate 88,810,824, forward strand.
TCGGACCAAAGCTACTCTTACGTTCCGTACAAATTCCCCTTTTTGGGGTTGTTTGCCTTTCGTCCCCAAAATTACAGAGGTTGATTCAGAGCTTGAAATTTGATACGCAAGCTTTTATTCTCTAAACGGAAGTAAAGTTCTAAGACGAGCAAAACCGGTCATAAACTGCTTCCACCTCCTATATAAACTGCCCTTTTTGAGGGAACGTCCCTGCGATTTGGGGGTATCCATCTGTCTGTCCAGCTGTCGAGCTGAAATGTATTAGGCAAGCTGCTATACACTAAATGGAGTTTGAGTTTTACGATGACCAACATCAGTCGAAAAATACGTCCTCTTCCCATACAAATACCCCCTTTTTGTAGTTTTCTGCCTATCTGTCCTTCTTATTACAGCTGAAGTTTCAGAGCAATCGAGATATATTTGCTATCAAACTTATATCCTCTAAACGGAGGTTAATGTCTCAGACGAGCAAGATCGGTCGAATACTACTCTCACTACCCATACAAACTTCTCCTTTTTGAGGGTGTCCTCCATCTGTCCCCCCAATTACAGATGTAGTTTAAGATACATCGTGCTGAAATTTGGTCTGAAAGCTTCTTCTAAACGGAGGCTTAGTTCTAAGTTGAGCCAGACCGAACAAAAACTACTTTGACCTTCCATACCAACAACCCGTCTTAAGGGTGTGCGTCAGTCTGTCCCCCAATTACACACACAGTTTAAGAGCTATCAATCTGAATTTTGGCATGCGGACTTCTATCCTCTTAGCAGAGGTTATGTTCTTAGATGAGCAAGATCAGACAGAGACTGCTCCCACTTTCTCTACAAAGTTCCCTCTTTTTGAGGGTCTGTCCCCCCGATTACAGCCGTAATTTAAAAACTATCGAGCTTAAATTTGGTATGGAATCTTGTAAGTTAAGTTCTAAGATGAGCAAGAGCGGACATAAACTACTCTCAACTTCCATACACATCCATTTTTGGTGGGGTAACCAAATCCAAAAACAAGAATTTAAAGAGAACTGGGTTATTCAATAAGAATTATATTTTGGGGAAAATATTCAAATTAAATGTTAGAGATATGTAAGATGAAGTGGTTCACTGAATTTCGTTGTGATCATATAAGCACTAATAACGCCGAAAAAGGAGGTAGCCATTAAGAATTTTTGTTAATGAGAAGCTATCAGAGCGATAGGTGTCGCGATTGGTTACCCATGTGTTAACCATGTGATCACTTCCAAGAGGATGTTTGATGATGTTTAACCACAATCCTTGTGCTTTACGCCATTCTGAACGTATGACAAAATATTAATCCATTATAACTTATCAGAGACCTGCGAACAGTCCACCTATGGTATATTCCGGGTAAACTTAAGGCAACAAAGGCCAAAGTGATTTGATAGCATATCAAATGGAATGAATTACATTACTGGAAATATTGGCGCTGACAACTGTTTTCACATACCCAGTGCCCATAAGTCACTCCATCTAAGCAACGCTTAGGAATTACAATTGCATTCATAATTTTGAGTTTTGTTTTAGTTTTTGCAAAATCAAACTTTTCTACTTACATACAGTCATGCAATCATATCATTCATCTTATAAAGCATTCAACATTTGCTTTCCAATTTATAAATCTTATGTAATTACAATAAAGCCTTCCCCTTCCTAGCTATAACCTAAATCTCTCAAATTATTTATAACTAGCTGGCCCGGCAGACTTCGTCCTGCCTTCAAATGTTGAGTGCAGTTGAAATCTAATAACGATTGGTTTATTACTTGGCCTCTGAAATATTTAAATTTAAAGGGCGAGGTATTCCCGGACATATTCTGTACTTCACATAAATCTAAGAGATTATATTTGTAAGAATTGCTAAAATGGTTCAGCTGTGTCGTCGTTATTGATAGGCATATATTCTAAAACCACATTTTTAAGCCGATTGACTGACATATAACTTTCTGCGTTGGTGTACTGGGTGATTGATACTTTAGGTGTTTGGTCTGAGGTGTTTAGTCTGAGCCATGATAGTACTTTGCCCCTTTTTATTCCTTCATTTGGCTCAACAACCCTATTAACCGTATGGTCTGGGTGAGAGCAACAGTTGTTCCCATGTTCGTGTTTGTCCCATAAAACTTCGAAATGGGAAAAACCACTTTGTGAAACTCTCTAATTCTGTTGGAAGTGCGGTCTGGGTGACCACCTACAGCCAATCACCAACTTTCACTGAAATTTTGGGACAAATGGGGTCAACCATTTTCACAATTAGTGGTGACATCAAAATGTACATCTCTTTTATATATATAGACTTCTGAATAACTATGATGTTAAAAAAAAAGTCATTACATGGCATTCCAAAAATTAAGTATATCAAAAGCTTAACACCGGCAACTGGTTCCAGCCATACAATCAAAATTTTCTCATGCCAAAAAAATCATATATTTTAAGTTTGAGTAAAATCGGACAATCGATATAAATTTTCGAAATAATTCAACCCCAGCCAAATCAACTGCGGGTCCATATGTACAAAAAAAATTCTCATAATAAAACAAATATACATTCTAAATTTCAGTCAAATTGTTTAATTCGTTAAAATTTTCATTATAATTCCACCCTAGCGACACCTACCGGGTCAATTTATACAAAAAAATGTTCTCAAGGTTCCACAAACATAAATACTAAATTTCAGTTAAATTGGTACATGCATTCAAATTTTCGATATAAATTCACCCTAGCGCCATCTACCGGGTCCATTTGTACATAAAATTTTTTCTGATGATCAAACAAACATAGATTTTGAATCTCAGTTAAATTGGCCAATTCGTTAAAATTTTGATTGTAAACCGACTCCAGCGCCACCTACCGGGTCCATTTGTACATAAAATGTTTTCTGATGATCAAACAAACATAGATTCTGAATTTCAGTTAAATTGGCCCATTGGTTAAAATTTTGATTGTAAACCGACCCCAGCGCCACCTACCGGGTCATTTGTACATAAAATGTCTTCTCATGATCAAACGAATATCCATTCTAAATTTCAGTTGAATTGGTACATGCATTAAAATTTTCGATATAAATCCACCCTAGCGCCACCTGGATTTGATTTTTTTCAACACAAACAATCTACGGAAAATTTCGAATCGAATAAAAAAAAAATCAGCCAAATCGCTCCAGCCGTTCTCAAGTGATGTTATGACATACGTGGACCATTTCATTTTTATATATATAGATATCTAATATCTCTTTGAGGTCTGAAAGTCGTCATAATCCTGTGATAGCATGAGTATTAACAACAACAGTGACGAAAAGTGTTTGTCATTATAACAAATACTGATTGATTACAACATTTTGTGTTAAATCTTCAAATTCACTTTGATGTGTTATGCAATGAAGCGTAATAACGCGATTCGTTCGAATAAATAATATATCGCTTTAAAGTCCTTTTAACTAATACCCATACAGACAGTCATGCAGTGTTGAATATCCTACATTTATTTGCTTAAAAATGCTTTTACCTAAGACGTCTCCAAGCTCTTTTATGTCCTCCCCCTTATCGGCACACACACACAGACAAACATTTTGTATAATTATTACAATGAATTAAAAATGACAATACAAACACCAAATTAAACTTCAAGGATCATTAAGTAAATATTGTAAAGGCACGCAATAAGATGTGTTATAGCTAGCACATGTGTTACAAACGCTATTTGCCAAGCACCCCTGTGAAGGAATATAGCAGAGAAAGTGTTTTGTTCTTTTTTAAGGGGGAGAATGACAAATCCCCCCTTTTACATCCAAATCCACACCAATACCATAGCCAACACATATGGGACCAGTTTATAGCCGTAGAAGTATTTGTGGCAAACAATTTCTTGGGTAAACATTGACAAACCATTATGAGAAAACACATAAAACGCAGTGCAATGGTAACAATGCCACCCCCACCCATGCCTTTAATACAACCTGCATGACATAGAATTGACTAAACCGACGCCACTCTAAATTCTCTTACACTTGGTGGAGACGCCTTTAAGGCAGCCGTGTGACAGTAATAAATAGAAGATTTGTCACCAATACTTAGGAAGGAAGTGGCAACAAAGCATAGACAAACAAGCACCCCACCAGCTTTGGGGCAATAAAAATAGACACATTTTTTTGTTGTTCTGTGAATTCGCTTCTGTTTGAGGCTTTCAGACACACAAAAAGAAACTATTGCTATTGTTTCCCTCTCCCTCCTTGTTGGAGTAAAGTCTAGCAGGCAATTGAATAAATTTTGTGTGTCGCAAGTTTTTGGTTAATTTAGTTTTATTTTAATGAATCTTCATTTATTTCTGGCCTAATGAACATGAACGACAAAAGACGACGGGTAGTCTACAGACAAAGACAGGTGGGAATTGGGGAGAATAGTAAAGGGAGGAAGAGAATATATATATATATGGGAAAGAGAGGGGTGGCAAGTTGAGGGGGAATGTATGAGTAGAGTATGGCAAACAAATCTGTACTATTTGATTTTTAACTTTCGAACATAGTTTTAGATGGGGGTTTAGTAGTGGCCAACAATTAAACTATGACCCATATTCTAAGCAAGGACACTAAGTACATTGAGGGAGAATTGAATCTTAGAACATTCCGGCGTAGATAGTTAAGAAGTGACATGAAATATTAGTAGACCTTTACCGGGATTTATATTGATACATATCGATTCTATGACTAAATTGTACTTCATAAACAGTTTGCTACCAAAAAGGACGGTTAGATAAATAAGTGACTTTGTTTACCCTTTACCAGCCGCACGCCTTCTTCTTCCGTAACGACGATCCGTGGCGTATAATTTACTTAGAATAATACTTATGCTAATCATACGCCACCATATAGTATTTATCTTATGTCAAACAATAGAGCTTAAGACGTGACTAATTCCGTGACTAACTTCAAATCGATATTAAATAATTATGGCACGTAACTTAACAAAACTAACGATGCAGAACTTTTTTTTTTGGCTACTTTCACGTGCAGTTCTCAGAATTAAGTCCCAAATCAATGAGCTGAAAAATTTTGTACTGTGTAAACCCCCGATTTGTGTTCACTCACATGCACCCAACATATATATATTCATTATATAAATCTCTCAGCAGTTTATTTCAAAATTTCCCTCAAATTGTTGTCCTTCAAATAGACTCCATTAAACATCCTTTTTAAATCCCCTTATGCCATTACAATCAGACGGTATCAGGAAAAGTACAATAATGCATTTTATTCAATGTCAGCAAAAATCTATATTCGTTTTCTTGCTGCTGCTGCTGCAAACGTTATCCTTGCTCACATTTTTTTTTTCGGCAATACAAAAATCCCAGCACTGAAACTTTTCACAACAGAATTTCTAACTAACAAAATCTGGCCATGAGAAGTAAGCAACAACAACAACTTGTACAAAAAAAAAACAATAATTTTGGAAAGAAAAATCTTCAAGAAAACTGTTAAAAAATTTATTTATGAGCAAACAGCAAAGTACTGAGATGTATCACTAGCAACAACAAAAAAGACAAAACTTTAATATGAACAATGGACAAGGTTTTGTTTTTCCGTTTGCAAGTAACAACAACTACAACTCACAAAGAAGAAAAATGATATTTTAGTAAAGTAGACAAGAACATCAAGTAAAAGTTGAAGAAGACGAAAGATAAAGCAACAGCAAAAAAACACACACAACAGTCACATAGGATATAAAAGGATACGACACAGCAGCTAGTGTATATATTTTATGTCGTTTTTTTCTGCTACCGTTGCACTTGTAATACTTTGAAAAGCTTATTTCATTTGAAATTTATGACAAAAATGAAATATAACTTAAGATAAAATGAAGGATATAGGGGCGGTGGGGTGGTAAGTAGCCAATGTTGGGTGTCAAGAAAACGAAAACAAAACATGAATAGAAATCCGTCAAAATGTTAAGAGCAAGACATTTAGACTTATGGCAAGCCATTGGTGATGGTATGAAAGTGTTGTATCGGTTAGTTAGACGGTCGAACTTGAGAACATTTATATAAGCAAAAGATATGCTGAGAATGAATTTTTTCTTTCTCTTCTAGTGTTGCTGTCTTTTCTGATGAAATTGATGACGCTAGTGTAAAAAGTGACTTCATCTAGACCTTAACCAGATGTATACATATAATGCTGTGATTGTTTGGATGAAGATCATAAGCAGCCGACAAATGAATAGAAACTGTAGTGCACAAATACAGTAGCAATACGGCACAGGGGTTTGAAAGTCCGGCCCAATGAATAAGATCAAAAATAGAAGCAGGTAAACTCATTAAAATGTCATATGCTCTGCCGTATGTCTGGAATGCACAGGCAAATTGCTGTTGACTTTTTTCACGCGACATGTAAATAGATATCATTTATAACATTTTTAACATTTTTGCACAAATTCCTGTCTGTGTGTTACTTATAGGCTTTCATGGTAATCCTTCAGATTGCAATTAAATGTTGAACATGTATCAAAGACTCAAGCAGGCAGGTTTCTAGCACAAAACAACTAATGACTCAGAGGAAATCCCGGAAATACAGATAAATATACGACAGCACCTTCCCAAAACCTTCAAGTCATGTTTCGGACTTTTCGGATTTCATTTAATTATTTTTTTTTTTACTTATTACCCGTTATTTATTTTGAATTTAATGAATTTAATGAATTTAATGAATTTAATGAATTTAATGAATTTAATGAATTTAATGAATTTAATGAATTTAATGAATTTAATGAATTTAATGAATTTAATGAATTTAATGAATTTAATGAATTTAATGAATTTAATGAATTTAATGAATTTAATGAATTTTATGAATTTAATGAATTTAATGAATTTAATGAATTTAATGAATTTAATGAATTTAATGAATTTAATGAATTTAATGAATTTAATGAATTTAATGAATTTAATGAATTTAATGAATTTAATGAATTTAATGAATTTAATAAATTTAATGAATTTTATGAATTTAATGAATTTAATGAACTATGAATTTAGTGAATTTAATGAATTAAATGAATTTAATGAATTTAATGATTTTATTGAATTTAATGAATTTAATGAATTTAATGAATTTAATGAATTTAATGAATTTAATAAATTTAATGAATTTAATGAATTTAATGAATTTAATGAATTTAATGAATTTAATGAATTTAATGAATTTAATGAATTTAATGAATTTAATGAATTTAATGAATTTAATGAATTTAATGAATTTATTGAATTTAATGAATTTAATGAATTTAATGAATTTAATGAATTTAATGAATTAAATGAATTTAATGAATTTAATGAATTTAATGAATTTAACGAATTTAATGAATTTAATAAATTTAATGAATTTAATGAACTTAATGAAATTAATTAATTTAATGAATTTAATGTTTCTAATGATTTTAATGAATTTAATGAATTTAATGAATTTAATGAATTTAATGAATTTAATGAATTTAATGAATTTAATGAATTTAATGAATTTAATGAATTTAATGAATTTAATGAATTTAATGAATTTAATGAATTTAATGTTTCTAATGATTTTAATGAATTTAATGAATTTAATGAATTTAATGAATTTAATGAATTTAATGAATTTAATGAATTTAATGAATTTAATGAATTTAATGAATTTAATGAATTCAATGAAATTAATGAAATTCAATGAAATTAATGAAAGTTTTTAATTAAGAGGAGCCGGCCGTGGCATAGTGGTTAAAACACGCGACTAACATGCGGGAGATCCGTGGTTCGATTACCGGCTCCAGTAATCTAAATTTTTCTTTCATTGCATTTCTTCCATCGATGTTGTCGACAGCAACTACGCAGTATAAATGTCTCAAACACTGACGTTCGCATTCGCTGATGAACACGTAGGTGCCGTTTCTAAAATAGAAAGCGTGTAAATTAAAAAAAAAACGCAAAATTTAATGAATTTTGTGGATTTTATGAATTTCATGAATTTTATGAATGTAATAAATTTTATTGTTTTTTAATTTTATTAATTTTATTAAGTTTATTAATTTTATTTATTTTATTAATTCTATTAATTTTAATTAATTAATTAATTTAACTAATTTAATGAATTTAATTAATTTAATTATTTTAATTAATTTAATTAATTAATTAATTAATTTAACTAATTTAATGAATTTAATAAATTTAGTAAATTTAATGAATTTTATGAATTTAATAAATTTAATGAATTTAATGAATTTCATGAATTTAATTAATTTAATGAATTAAATAAATTTAATTCAATATTATTAATTTTATTAGATTTATTAATTTTATAAATTTTATTAATTATATTAATTTTATTAATTTTATTAATTTTTTTAATTTTATTAGTTTTATTAATTTTATTAATTTTATTAATTTTATTAATTTTATTAATTTTATTAATTTTATTAATTTTATTAATTTTATTAATTTTATTAATTTTATTAATTTTATTAATTTTATTAATTTTATTAATGTTATTAATTTTATTAATTTTATGAATTTTATTAATATTATTAATTTTATTAATTTTATTAATATTTTTAATTTTATTAATTTTATTAATTTTATTAATTTTATTAATTTTATTAATTTTATTAATTTTATTAATTTTATTAATTTTATTAATTTTATTAATTTTATTAATTTTATTAATTTTATTAATTTTATTAATTTTATTAATTTTATTAATTTTATTAATTTTATTAATTTTATAATATATATTGGTTGGTTGGTATGCAGGCATCTCCTTCTTCGAGGAGAACACTTTGGTCCTTATGGACCCATTGTGACACCCGTTGGGCATTTACGCCATCCCTTCAACCTATGCTATCAGCGCGTATGCTGCCTGATTGCGTTGCCAGTAGTCGATTGGGAATCCGGAGTTTCGATCCAATCCGTCCAGTTAATAATTTTACAAAAGTTGTTGATCCTTCCGATATCCAACGATGCAAGTTCCTCTGCACCATTTAGGAAGGGTTTCCCCAGGGTTTCCAGTCTCCTTCTGTATAGCGCTGGGCAATCACATATAATGTGGTCGGTGGATGGTTCACTGCTGCCGCAGAAGTTGCATTCGCTTTTTGTTGCAAATCGCATTCTGCTCGCATGTCTGCCTATGGGTCCATGTCCCGTCAGGAATGCAATAATTTTCCTTATCTGGTCCCTCTCTAGGCTTACCAGGTACGATGTACGTTTCGCGTTGTATTCTGGCCAAGTCTTTTTGGCCTTTCTACAGGTTTCTTCATTCTTCCATCTGTCATTTGCAATTTCAAACGTTAGATTTCCAATGGTACTTTTACAGGTGGATATAGGGCGAAGTGCTACGTGTTCAAAGTCGCATTCCTGCAGGGCTGAGCCCTGTCTGGCCTCTTCATCCGCTCTACAGTTGCCCTCGATTCCGCTGTGTCCGGGTATCCACGTAACCAGAACTCTGTTATTCCTGGATATCTCGTTAAGAGATTTCCGACAGGCACTGACCACTTTCGATTTGATGTCACAGGACTTCAACGAGTTTACCGCCGCTAGACTATCCGTGAACAGGTGAATATCCTCCTGTGATATCTTCCTCACGTTGATCATGTCCGCGGCTCGTTTAATAGCAAGTATTTCCGCTTGGAAAACGCTGCAGTAGTCTGGAATTCTCGATCTTATACTTAGGCCTAGATCCGCAGAGTAGATTTTATTAATTTTAAAAATTTTATTAATTTTATTAATTTTATTAATTTTATTAATTTTATTAATTTTATTAATTTTGTTGATTTTATTAATTTTATTAATTTTATTAATTTTATTAATTTTATTAATTTTATTAATTTTATTAATTTTATTAATTTTATTAATTTTATTAATTTTATTAATTTTATTAATTTTATTAATTTTATTAATTTTATTAATTTTATTAATTTTATTAATTTTATTAATTTTATTAATTTTATTAATTTTATTAATTTTATTAATTTTATTAATTTTATTAATTTTATTAATTTTATTAATTTTATTAATTTTATTAATTTCATTAATTTTATTAATTTTATTAATTTTATTAATTTTATTAATTTTATTAATTTTATTAATTTTATTAATTTTATTAATTTTATTAATTTTATTAATTCCATTAATTTCATTAATTTAATAAATTTTATTTATTTTATTAATTTTTATGTATTTTATTAATTTTAATAATTTTATTTATTTTGTTAATTTTATTAATTCCATTAATTTCATTAATTTAATAAATTTTATTTATTTTATTAATTTTAATAATTTTATTAATTTTGTTAATTTTATAAATTTTATTATTTTTATAAATTTTATTATTTTTTATTAATTTTATTTATTTTATGAATTTTATTAATATTATAAATATTCTGAGGATGCAAATTATTAAACCACTGTCCTTTCTGGTACATCTCATAAATAAAGCATTATATAATTTGTTTGTATCTCACATTTTCCCAAAAACAAAATCATAACAAATTTATCTTCGTTTCAATCCCATTTGGTTGTTTTTTGTTTCACTTACGAATTTGCCTTTTCTTATTTCTTTGCTGGTAACTCACGAAAAAGGAAACAGCCAATCTTCTATTGCCATTCATTTATAATTCACCCAAACAATTTTTCCCTGTTGGACAAAGAGAGCCAACTATGAAAAAGCGGCCAAAATAAAAGCACAGGGAAGAGTATCAAAATCAAGACAAGAATTCGACAAATTATTTGTTGTTATTCTATGTCTACACAAAATGGAAATAAACGTATATAGCTAGGGCATAGAACAAACATACACACAGAGACACAAACACACACACTTACTCTCCAACTTCACTACAAGCTCACCAACAAATGATATACAGGAAATAGACCAACAAACAAAACGGAAGTTAACAAGTCTTGTCCTTTGGACGTAAGAGAAATAGCTGTCTTGTCTGTCTCTCTGTCTGTCTATCTGTATAATGTTGTTATTATTTTTTTGTTTTTGTTTTTTTTTTGTTCGTTGTCTCTCGTTTAGTAAATTTTGTGCGTTAGATCTTTAGATAACAATCTTTACATCGTCAAGTGTTTTTATGGAATATTTTTGTTTGAGTTTTGGATGGAAAACAAGAAAAACTGATTTTGTTTTTGTTACGACAGCGGGTGGGATGCTTTAAATCTGGTTCTGCATCAATTATCTATATTGAAAAGGATTTATGTACTTTGCTGTTGATTCTGTGGCAAAAGAAATGTGAACTAGAGAGAAAATATGAGTTGGAATTTAAACGCACACAGATTATGCTTAAAATGTTGGTGCATATGTTAGACAAAATGTATGTTGATAAGAGAAAATGAAAAAAGAGAACGTTTGAAATAAAAAACAGTTAGTTTAAAATATTTCTATGTTTCTTATCAATTAGGCAATTAGAATGTGAACAACCATATGAAAGAGACTTACAGGCGTATGGACAACGTATATAAATTTTATTTTCATATGTTATACGTTGGTTGGGAGTTGCTGAAACCTATTTCACATATGGAAGTTATTTATTAAAATTAATCATTCGCCATTGAAGTATCACCAAATACGTATGATTTATTTTTATTATAGAGATAACAACACTCATACGTATTTGATAAAAGTAGCGCAGTTCTTTTTTGTCTAACCTTTTAATAGAGGAGATCGATAAGATAATTAAGAGTATTTTAAAGGTACGGTGATGAAAATAATGTTTGTGGCTGGGGTTACATACCCCCCATTACCCCATATTGTACTTACAAAATTTTCTGTACGCCACTAGAAACAATTTGAACTTTTTTTTTTAATCATATTTTTCTGTGGCGCTTTAAATAATTGAAAAATTCTTAGAAGGTCAAGCAATTACCCAAATGCAAATGCCAGCAATTTTATTTTTAAATGTTTTCCAATGCCACTCGAATTTTTTTTTTGGGAAAGATAGCACAATTTGCTGCAAAATGTCTTCCCAAATATTTATAATTTGCATTTGCCTGCCCAAGTGCTAAAGACTTTATATTGAAGGGTACCCCGATATACAATATATTGCTTAAGGATAACATACAAAACGCATAACACCTACACGTTTTTTATATTTTGTCAACTCAAAAGCTATAAATATTATGACAGTTGTTTATTAAAAATAAAACCCGCCTCCGGTAGCAACGGAAGGGTTTAGATATCGTAAAATTGACACATTTCAAAATCCAGGTACGGCGTACTAATCCCAAACGCTTTGATAACTTTCACACATATGAATATCCTTAGGGGGGTTATAAAAAACGCCACCAGATATATCCTTAAAAGCTTATCAACTTACAATATCTTTCCAAGCCACCCAAAGTGAATTGAATCCTTTCTCCAAACCTCCATTTACCCACTGTCTCGAAACCTACCGCTGTCTTTGAATCCTGCCTCCTTTTTGAATGTTATTTATACACCGATTTTTATGTTTAATTCGTAAGTAAATAAAAGTAAAGAAAAAGGACTCTGCCACTGCTTATATTATGCATTGTATTTGTTCATACCTTAAAGCATTATCGCAGTCTTTCAGCCTTTTTCTTGCTGCTTCAATAGAGGGGTATAGGGGTTAGCCGGTAAAGGTTTAGCGACCGGGTAAGGGTAAGTGTGTATGTGTGTGTTTTTTTGTGCTGTTTGTATTATGTTTCTTTTGTTGCACAAGTATGTCCTTCTCAACACACACAGCCTTATTGTACCAACATATGTTGAATGGATACAATGCTTTACCCGTTGTTAGGTTCCCAGCCATTCTCATACTCTTACGCTTCACAACGGCTTTGAAGAGTTCGCATGAAGTCGAGCACAGGAATTCTTTTTAGATTATTTTATAAGGATGTTGGGTTACAAACACAAACAGCAACATATATAGCAACACAAACACTTACACACGCACACGCACCTATGTATGTGTGCAGCGCCAAGATATACGTAAAAGGAATTTTAGTATATAATGCGATTTGTACGTGTTTAACCTACTTTCTGGCTATATGTTACTGCCGCCGTATCTTTAGGACATATAGACTTACGTACGTACATTTTATTTCATCGTTTTTATATGTAAACGGGATTTAACAACGTCGAGCAGCAAAGATGTAACGAGAGGCCCGACAACATAACACAAGCCGGCACAAAAAACATCATAAAATCTTATTGTAGATATGAAAGTACACCGAAGTAGTACCATATGGCCACTTAAGAAGCATTCAATTTGAGTTTTCATTTTCTTATTTGTAAGGTTTTTCCAATCCTTAACTGTTTTTCGCTTTCTTTCCTTCCCTCTCTCTCTTTCTCTCTTCCATCTCTTTATATTGTGAACTATTGGTGTTTGTTAGGTTCGCCTCTGTTTGGGCTTAAGATTCTGGTTTGGGTAATAATATTGTAAAGTTTAAGTCCAGATTAAAGAAATTGTTTTTAAAGTGAAAGTTAAGTGATAAAATGGCATCACTTTAGAATAGCCTACGTAGCAAAACGGATTTAGTTTTTCTTGTTTTCATTTTGCAATAATATGCTAAGGTTTATAGGTTGGGCGCTTGACAATTCAATTGCAATATAAATGCGAAGAGGATTTAGTTAATAGATCAATAAATAAATCGAGAGGTAAAGGAGTAATTGCTAGAATAATAGATTGAGTTGAACAGGAAGTGCTTTAGAGAGAAAAGGATAATAATGTTCTTAGTATCTATTAAAACAGATTTACGCAATGTATAGAAATATGTCAGTTATTTTTTATTTATGGGCAATATAATTTATGTAAAAATAACAAAGTAAAACAAATTACTAAAGTAAAAAAAAAAAAAAAAATTAAGATAAAAAGCAGAAAAAAAATTTTGGAGTTTTGACAGTAGGAGGATATTTTCTACCATCGCTATCAAGTGAATATGTGGTAATAGTACGACATTTTTTATAAATTATATGATAGAATATCTATAAAATTTTATAAATTTGCCCACTAATTTCTTCGAGGCGATATTTTGTTTAAACTACATATGTCAAAACACTTTCTTCTCATAGAAAATAAATCTGATATTTTGTAAAATAGTTGAATAATTGATCAAGGTTGATAATTTCAATACGAATTGTCATACAGTACCGCATAAAACGGGGACAAAATTATGTCCCTAACCATGTTTCATCTATAACAAAGAACCCTAGTAAAATAAAGCCTCTAAATGAATTACACTTTAGAGTAACGCAATTTCAGCTTTCTATGCTTTTTTAAATGCTGGCAAAAGTCAATCGTACACTTTAGTAGTTGATTGTCGCACCCTCCTTTCATAGAAATTAACTTTCACAAAACTCTAATTTTTGTACAATAGTTGAACAAGTGATAGAGTTTGATAATTTCATGACAAATTGTCAAAGAATACTGAATATAAAAAAGGCAACAGCATGTTCCTAACCTTATTCGATCTATGATAAAGAAGACTAGTAAAAAAAAACCTCTGAATGAATCACTCGTTAGGTCAACGCTATTTTTAGCTTTCTATGCTGTTTTAAAGACTGGCAAAAGTTTTGTGTTTTCATAAAAAACAAATTTCACAAAACTCTTATTTTTGTAATATAGTGAACAAGTGATCGAGTTTGATAATTCCATGACCAATTGTCATATAATACTGAATAAAAAACAGACAACATTATATCCATAACCTCGTTTGATGTACAATAAAGAAGACTAGTAAAAAAAGCCTCTAAATGAATCATTCGTTAGGTTAACACTGTTTTTTGCGTTCTATGCTGATTTAAAGTTTTGTCAATGGTACACTTTAGTATTTGGTAGTCGTCGCCTTTTTTCATAGAAAATAAACTTAAGAAAACTCTAATTTTTAGTACATAGTCAAATAATTAACCGAGTTTGATAATTGCATAGCGCATTGTCCAAGAATACGACACAAGAAACGACACAACAATATGTCCCTAACCACTTTTGATGTATAACAAAGTAGTCTAGCAAAAACATCCTGTAAACGAATCACACTTTAGGTTAACACTATTTTTTGCGTTCTATGCTTTTTTAAAGACTGGCAAAAGTTTTGTGAATGACACACTTTAGTCTTTAAGTGTCGGCATATCGCTATAAAAGATAACTTTTGGTTCTAAATTTTTTCATAGAAAATAAATTTCACAAAACTCTAATTTTTAGTATATAGTTGGATAATTGATCGAGTTTTATAATTCCATGACGAATTGTCATATAATCCTGAATAAAAAAAAGAGGCAACAGTATGTCCCGAACCGTATCTAATCTATTAAAAAGAAGTCTAGTAAAAAAATCCTTTAAATGAATCACTCGGTAGGTTAACATTATTTAATGTGTTCTATTCTTTTTACAGGCTGACAAAAGTTTTGTGAATGGCACACTTTAGTCTTTAAGTGTCGGCATATCGCTATAAAAGATAACTTTTGGTTCTACATTGTCATATTGGTAATGTTCTTAAAGTATCATAAATAGGGATCAAACATTTCATCAGATGCTTGTATTGCTCCCGATATGAAACGGAATTTAATATACGTATATACTGGGGAACATTTTCGTGGTCATTGTCTAGGGGGAGGATGAGAAATGTCAAACAAGGTGAATGTATTAGGCGAGTACTGTAGCGAGTTTACACATGGTGTAGCGTATGAGTAATATTTATTTTATGCGGATTTTATATTAATCATACGCACATTGTTCCAATATTGTGGATTTATGGTTAATTGAAGATTTTATTCGATAAAATTAGTCCAACTTAATTTTTACATGGATATTATAGCGACTTATTTAGTATGGGGCCAAAGAAGTATCTCCGGTCCACCCCCCAAAATTTACCTTGTCTTGTTTTATGATGAATCCCAAAAAAAGTTCGTGCCTAGGATTAAGATCCAGTAAGCTGGCCGATTTAAAAAAAAAAAAAAATTTTATTTTTTTTTTTAGAGATTTTTACAATTTTTTTAAAGACAATTTGTGCAATGTTGGTATCATAGGAAAGAGCTTTTAAAAACACATTCAACGGTAAGAAAATCATGCTCACATATGTCATGACAAGTCCTTTTTTCATGTATATTCTGAAAAAAAAACGGATTTTTAAGCCTTAAGTCTCATCTGGTCATTGCTGATATGCATCGAGTTTGCATACGGTATTCGCTACACGTACGTTTGTATGTCCAACGTATGAGTAATATTAATTTTATGCGAATTTTATATCAATCATACGCACATTGTTTCAATATTGTGGATTTATGATTCAATTAAAAATTTCATTCATTACTTATATAAAGCGAGTTTTCATATGGTATGTATGTTCAACGTATGAGTAATGTTTATTGTATGCGAATTTTATATTAATCATACGCACGTCGCTTCAATATAATGGTTTTATAGTTTAATTGATAATTTCATTCAATAAAATTAGTTCAACTTAATTTTATACATGGATATTTAATAAAAATTATTTAATTAAGCCATAGCTAAAATTCTTCTGAAGAATGGTTGAGAAACCATCTATAGTTCTTGAGTTATAGCTGAAAAATTAAGCGAAGAAACAGCAAGATTAGCCAAAAATGTAAAATGTGTTAAAAAAAAATTTAGTCTTAGAGGGTTTTATTATATTGACCTAGTACCTTTACCCTGATATGGAATTTCTCACCTCTTAGTAAGGCCGTTGCACTGTGTTATCAGTGTGAAATACTACAGACACTACTAGACTTAATGGTCTACATTAGACCTGGCGTTAAAATTTTTTTTTGGAATCTTGAGTGTGGGTTGCGATTTAAATATGCGATTTAATGCCAAAATTGATATAGCAAATTTTCAGGCTGATCGGAGGGTGCCAACCCGTGCCCCAATGAGGTCAAAGGTCAACATTTTAAAAAAACCACCAAAAAAACTATTGCATTTTATTATTTTTTTAAAATAAAATTACTATAAATATTATGCTTTTTCTTTAATTTTCATTAATAGAGTTTATTAGTATTATTTTAAATCAGTTAGGATTTTGTATATACTGGGAAGTCCTTACGTTAGCCCTCTACAAGGTGCAACAAGTACTGTTTATCGTCTTCGTTTTATGTTAAGCATTTGTTGGAGCCAGTTATTAGTCTGACAATTTTTTCGGCGGCATTCACAATAGTAATGCTTTTGACGATCAGTTTCCCTTTAAAAAAATGCTTGGCCCAAAAAATTTGATAGATTACATTGTAAGAAATCCATAGAAATTTCCAAACGAATAAAAAAATTGTTGTTTTCGTAGTTACAAAAGAGCTCAAATACTTGAATGTTTTAATTCATTAACATCATCACCGATATAATGGTCTCTATCAGACTCAGACCATCTTTTCTTTTATTTCTGAGTCTACATGTGGGTCAAGAAAGGCAAGTGCAACTGTTTCCTCCGATAAATACCACGGGTGGTTCCGAATTTTTTCCAATACAACTGTATAAATTTTTTTGTATCAAAACAGCCAATATTCATCTTTATTAGTTGCATATTACTATTTAGACTATAGAGACTTACTTAAAAAAAATCACATATTACGAATTCCATCCAACTGAATCGTAGAAATTTTAATGTGTGTGTGAAAAATATACATTTTAAGACAACAGAAGTCCTTGTACATGAATCTTGCATGTGACTTCACACCAGGTGCACGAAATAACTGGGAATGCTACCACGAAGAAATATAAATGCAAGTTGTAGAAGTTCTCTGTTATCATGCCGAATATGTTCTTTCGCTAAATATTTAAGATAAAAGGGTCGGTATTTGCAGCACTTGTACCAAAAAATATAATTTGTTAAGAATTCAGAATATAAATTTTTAGCAAATATTCGTAGACTAATTGAGCTTCTGTAGCAGCAGATCCATCTTCAACGCTGGGCATAGCTATAAAAAATATAAATTTTTCATAGTTCTATGACGTCAGCCCAGAAGCCAAACGATCAACTTTATATATTCCAGCAATTGTGTGAAGGGACCGGCTGTGATTTCCGCCTACATTTTTCTTTTATAGCCGGCCCCTCGATGTTGTCGACAGCAACGTCGCAGTATAAGTGTAGAGCCAATCGGCATGTCTGAACATGAAATTAAGTGCACAAAAAATAGCCAGTGTGGCCAAATACTACATAATAGTATAAAAATTACACCAAGTTCAATTTTCTCTTCATAATTTTTTTTCCGACGTTTTAATTCATTGGGTTTTTTTTTCTTCATCTAACACGCCCATTTATTAAGAAGTCTCTATTAAGCTATATACTTATAAGCTTGAGAACGTCACCGTAGGCAAAGTCAAATATATTGTTATAAATTATTATTTGTTCCGGAGATTTAATTATGTTACATGACTTTTTCAGCACATGTACTTTGGTCTGGAGTTAGGATTTTAGCTTTTTCACAAAAAGGCAATATTTCATTCAACACCAATCTTGCACTTTCTTTAACTGTTTTACATTTATTTTATAAACTAGCTGGCCCGGCAGACTTCGTCCTGCCTCCAAATTTTTGTAAAAGATGTTGAGTGCGGTTGAAATCTAATTCCGATTGGTTTATTACATTGGCCTCTGAAATATTTCAATTTAAAGGGCGAGGTTTTCCCGGACAAATTCTGTACTTCATATATCTAAAAGATTATTATATGTTATTGTAAGAAGTGCATTGTCGTCCAAGATTTGATGAAAACTTACTTATTGATAGGCATACATTCTAAAATAAATTTTTTAAGCCGATTGACTGACATATAACTTTCTGCGGTGGTGAACTGGGTGATTGTACCTAAAGGTGCTTGGTTTGAGCCATGACAATACTTTGCGCCTTTTTATCCTAAGGAGTACGAATTTCCAAAAATCCCTTAATTTGGCTCAACAACCCTATTTACCATTTAGTCTGGGTGATAGCAACATTTTTTCCCATTTTCGTGTTTGTGCCCTAAAAGTTTGAAATGCGAAAAACCACTTTGTAAAGCTCTCTAATGATATAGAAAGTACGCCAATATCAATGTTCTCCATTCTACCTTAAAGTCTGGCAGACGATCTTCAGGTCATCACCGACTTTCACTGCAATTTGGGCAAAATCGGTTTAACCGTTTTCGCAATTAGTGGTGTTATCAAAATGGATATCTATTTTTATATATTTTTTCAATTGTTTTAATGTTAAAAAAATGTAATGTAATCAATGGCGACTAAATGACTTTAAAAAAATTAAGTGTATTATAACCTAAACATCAGCAACTGGTTCCAAACATACAACCACAATTTTCTCATGTCAAACAATGCATTCATTTAAGTTTGAGTAAAATCGGACAATCGAAATAATTCAGCTCCAGCCACCTCAACAGCGGGTCCATTTATACAAAAAAAAATTCTGATAATAAAACAAATATACATTCTAAATTTCAGTCAAATTGTTTGATTCGTTATAATTCCACCATAGCGGCACCTTCCGGGTCCATTTATACAAAAATTTTGTTCTCATGATCACATAGTTATACATACTAAATTTCTCTTAAATCGGTCCATACAATCAAATTTTGATAAAAAAAAACCACCCAAAGGCCACCTACCGAGTCAATGTTTACATAAAATTTTTCTGGTGGTTAAACAAACATACATTCTGAATTTCAGTAAAATTGCTCCATCCGTTAAAATTTTCGATATAAATACACCCCAGCGCCATCTACCGGGTTCATTTGTACATACAATTGTTTCTCATGATTAAACAAACATAGATTCTGAATTTCAGTTAAATTGGTCCATTCGTTAAAATTTTGATTGTAAACCGACTCCAGCGCCACCTACCGGGTCCATTTGTACATAAAATGTTTTCTCATGATCAAACGAATATCCATTCTAAATTTCAGTTGAATTGGTACATGCATTCAAATTTTCGATATAAATCCACCCTAGCGCCACCTGGATTTGATTTTTTTTAACACAAACAATCTACGGAAAATTTCAAATCGAATAAAAAAAAATCAGCCAAATCGCTCCAGACGTTCTCTAGTGATGTTATGACATACGTGGACCATTTCATTTTTATATATATAGATTATTATATATATGTATTTGATTCTTGTCGCATAGTGTACTACGGAGTTAATGAAACTGATAACTAATTTATTTCTAATTTCTAGTATTTTTATTTATAGAATTTCAAACGATAGCATTTGACCTCAGTAACAAAATCTTAAACTTGATTTTGCTCTGCAACATCATAATTTAATTTTTACAGTGAAACTTTAAATTTAAAAATTGTTGGTCAAAAGTCGAAGAATATGAAAAATCATTTGTAAAAATATATATGGGGTAGTACTTGTCTTCGGAGACCTATATTGCAAAGGGGTTACAATCTTTGATAGAAATATTCTCCGGGAAATTTCACTGAGTTTCACCGATGACAAATAACCTCTTTGAGTCAAAGGTTTTAAAATAAAATCAAAATTAATTGTCAATAAGATGTAAGAAGCTTATTTTTGAGAAAAGACTGCAACACAATTGTTCGAGAGTGAACCAAACCAATATCAAACAGTAGCATTTGCAAAAGAAGATTCTGCATGCGATATATGAGGAAGTTTACACAAACTTCACTGCTGGATTGTATTTTTTGAGGCAACCATCTTAGGTCACCAAAAATCAGGGCAGGGCAGTGCTGTGTAGTTTAGATGTAATACAATTTGAGGTGAGCTGATCTAGACCGGCCGTGGCATAGTGGTTAGAACACGCAACTACCATGCGGGAGATCGCAGATTCAAACCTGGCTCCAGTCATATTCAATCGTCGTGTCTAGTAAGAGCTTCTCAAACAGAGATCTAGAGGTTACCTCTGAATACAAAAGATCTTGTATCCGAAAAAATGGTTGAAATCAATGCATGTTTATATGTTTTTAATATTTGCAATAAATTGATCGATAAGACACAGCAAAAAAAAGTAATAAGAAAAACTTTGGCTCTGTAGAATAAACTATGAGTTACTTTAAGTTTTTAAAAGCAGTAGTACGTAGGTTGTATTTTTGGGTGTGTATTGTTGAACTCTTTTTCACATAGGCAAATTTTTCATTAGAATTAATCATTCGTCATTAGGGTATCATCAAAAACGTATGATTTATTTTTATTATGGAAAAACAACACTCATACGTCTATGATAAGGACAGTGCAGTTCTTTATAGGAAATACATAGAGTTTCTTTAAGTTTATCGAAAAAGTAAAACGTAGGTTGTATTTTTGGTAGTTTGTACTGCTGAACTCTATTTAATATAGGCAAATTATTCATTAAAATTAATCATTCGCAATTAAGGTATCATCACACACGTATGATTTATTTTTATTATGGAAAAAACAACACACATACGTATATGATAATGGCAGCTTAGTACTTTATATTAAAACCCTATGAATTAAGAGATTTTTATGATTATTGGCAATATTTTGGAGGTCGGTGATGTATGTTGATAACATACTCCATACTGTACTTATTTTCAATGCGGTACAAGGATCAATTTTAACTTACGTAATAAATAGAAACCTCTTACAAGAGTAGAACATTTTTTTTAAATATGTTTTTCCCAGGCACATGAAATAATTAAAGATTTCTTGAAAGGTCAGGTTATTCTCCATTTATAACAACCATAAGGAGGCGTGATATGGTTGGACCATTTAAAATTTTAAATTTGAACTTCCAAATACTTTTACTGTTATTTAAAGCCTTTGGATTATTTTCTGTGGGGAGCCATTAGGGACAAATGTTACGCAAAGCTTCGATAGACAGTTGAAATGCATTGAACCATGAAATCGAAGTTGCCATTGATGAGATTCGACCCGAAACCATCGAAAATGTACTGAAAAAATTGGTTTGAGGCATCCATTGGATTTTTATGAGTTACAAGGTCTGCAGGAACCTATTTGTATTTGTATGGAATTTTCTTTTGTGTTTCTGATGTGTTTAAACAATAAAAAACAAGCAAAAAAAGTGAATTTATTAATTATTAGTTGAAATTTTAGTACAAAGACCTTACCACTGGTTCCCATATTAATCACTTTTAAAACACAAACTATCTGCCGTTGCCAGACTCCTACACACTTAACGGAGTTAAAGATGTCCGTCCGTCTATCCATTCGGTCAAGTTCAAAGATAAGCACAAGCATGTTTTCACCTCTTATACAAACTCCCCATCACCCATAGGGGTGTGGGTATATAACAGTTGATACATGAACAAGTGCACTGCTTTAAAAGACTCCAAGTTAGACACCAAGTATCTTAAGACCAAATTCTTTCAAGGACTTTTTAAGGCGGTTTGAGTCATGTCCGTCTGGCCTGCTGGGTAGCTGGATGACTGCTGGGCAGGATAAGTCAATCAAACCTTAATTGGTCCTTTTGAAATATTACCAGTATTACTATTTTTCAAAATGAAGCAATGTTAATGGACAGAATAGCCCCATCGCTTCGTTACCTCCCATGAAAAATTACTTTTGGAAATTTATTTTTTTCCACAACTTTCAAAAGGACAACTGAAGGATATATGAATTTTATCAGTTTTTTTATCTTGTAATAGTAGACAACCCCTTAGAAAATCGAAATCTCTGCTACACCCCTTCTGGTACCTCCATAAAAAATACCCGAATTCACCCCTATAGCTTTACACACATATCTTTTTTTGTAGGTACACCGAATTCTGAAATATTTTTCTTAAGATATACAGGAATGAATGCGGACTATATCTGCCTACCCTTTTTGGTACTTTTTGGTTAATTTTTTTACACAACTTTCAAACTTTTTATCTTGTAATAGTATAAAAAACTCTCAGAAAATCGAAACTTTCGTCAAACCCCTTTTGGTACCTCCCATACAAATGACCAAATTCACACTCATAGTTTTGATATTTTGCGTAATATGTACAGGGATATATATGGGCTATAGCAGTCTACCCCTTCTGGTACCTCCCATACAAAATTTCCTATTTTTGGAAAACTATTATTACTCCCATAACTTCCAAACGGACAACTGGAGAGTGTTTAAATTTTGTCCCTTTAATAACCTTGCATTAACAGACAACCCCTTAGTAACTCGAAACCTTTGCCACACCCTTTCAGATACCTCCCATACAAATTACCGAGTTCACCCCCGAATTTGAAAGTACAATGAATTCAGTCATATTTCGTGCACGATGTACGCTTATGAAAATTTGACTCAGGAATGAATTTGGACTATATCGGTCGACTCCTTCTGGTACCTACCTTACAAAATTACCAAAATTTTTTAGAAAATTAATATTTCTCCCATAACTTCCAAACGGGCAATAGGAGGCTTCTTACATTTGGTTAGTTTATTTTTCTTGCAAAAGTGGACAAAACCTCAAAAAACCAAACCAGTTGACACCACCCTTTTAGTACCTCATACACAATTGACCGCATTACCTCCGTAGTTCTTACAGATCACTAAATTTAGCCAAATTGTTCACAGGGTAAACATTTATTGAAAACTAGCTGGCCCGGCAGACTTCGTCCTGCCTCCAAATTTTTGTAAAACATGTTGAGTGTAGTTGGAATCTAAAAACGATTGGTTTATTTTTTTTACCTCTAAAATATTAATTTTAAGGGCGAGGTTTTCCCGGACAAATTCTGTTATTCATATATCTTAAAGATTGTTATATATTATTATAAGAATTGCTAAAACGGATCAGCAGTGTCGGCCATGATGTGATGAAAACTTACTTATTAATAGGAATATATTCTAAAACCACATTTTTAAGCCGATTGACTGACATATAGCTTTCTGGGTTGGTGTACTGGGTGATTGTACCTTTTTATCCTAAGAAGTACGAATTTCCAAAAATGCATTCATTAGGATCAGCAACCCTATTAACCGTATGGTCTGCGTGATATCAACAGTTATTCCTATTTTCGTTATTGTCCCCTAAAATTTCGAAATGGGAAAAACCACTTTGTGAAGGTCTCTAATTCTGTAGGAAGTGCGCCATTATAAAAGTTAGTCATCTTTAAGCCTTTTTGCGGTCTGGGTGACCATCTACAGCCAATCCCTTACTTTCACTGAAATTTTGGGACAAATGGGGTCAACCGTTTTCACAATTAGTGGTGACATTAAAATGTACATCTTTTTTATATATATAGACTTCTGAATAACTATGATGTTAAAAAAAGTGACTAAATGACCATCCAAAAATTAAGTGTATCATAAGCTAAACACCGGCAACTGGTTCCAAACATACAATCAAAATTTTCTCGTGCCATAAAAATCATATATTTTAAGTTTAAGTAAAATCGGACAATGGATATAAATTTTCGAAATAATTCAACCCCAGTCAAATCAACTGTAGGTCCATAAATACAAAAAAAAATTCTCATAATAAAACAAATATACATTCAAAATTTCAGTCAAATTGTTTAATTCGTAAAAATTTTCATTATAATTCCACCCTAGCGACACCTACCTGGTCAATTTATACAAACAATTTTTTCTCAAGGTTCAACAAACATAAATACTAAATTTCAGTTAAATTAGTACATGCATTCAAATTTTCGATATAAATCCACCCTAGCGCCATCTACCAGCTCCATTTGTACATACAATTTTTTCTGATGATCAAACAAACATAGATTCTGAATTTCAGTTAAATTGGCCCTTTCGTTAAAATTTTGATTGTAAACCGACCCCAGCGCCACCTACCGGGTCCATTTGTACATAAAATGTTTTCTCATGATCAAACGAATATTCATTCTAAATTTCAGTTATATTGGTACATGCATTCAAATTTTCGATATAAATCCACCCTAGCGCCACCTGGATTTGATTTTTTTCAACACAAACAATCTACGGAAAATTTCGAATCGAATAAAAAAAAATCAGCCAAATCGCTCCAGCCGTTCTCAAGTGATGGTATGACATACGTGGACCATTTCATTTTTATATATATAGATGTCTGCTGCCGTAACTTGTACCTCCTATACAAACTAGCCAATTTTCCTAATATTAATACTTTTCAATAATTTCTGCAAAATATCCCTCAAAACTTTGAAAATATTGAACTAACAATATTTTTTACTAATGGGTGCAACTTAAAAAACAAGGATAATTACCCCACCCAAGATTTCTTTTCAGATTTTTATGCGAATTAAATAGACTCAGTTGATACCGTAAAATACAATTTTTTTACTATAACCAACACACACACACACCTGTCCCTGGATTGAGATTTACCTAAAGTGTGGACAAAAATGGCGAATGAGGTTTAAGTCCGTATAACCCCCCCAATAAAAATCAGTGATTATTAAAATCGAATCAGATGTTTTTTGTGCCATTTTTGAATATTTGACATACCCGATATTCACTTGAGACTGTTTACATAGAAACCTAATTTCCCTTTACCCACCCTTACACCGGATCTTCCGCATGGTAGTCGCGGGTTCTAACCACGCTATATTGTTATCTTGTTGAGCTATAGTTAAACACAATCAAAGTAGAAATTTAAGCCACCATACGCATTATTGCCTTCTGATAAAAAAAAATACATATCTTAGGGGAGACCCAAACTTTCAAATACGCATCTTTATCATCGATCTTCCTTCCTTTTTGGATACATTATTCAGTTGTTTTCTACAAAATTTTCTGTATTTGATCCCTAGATTATGGTTGTTGGTAGTTCTTATATGTCAGCAGGATTCATTTTAGAACTAAACCCAAGTTATATGTATATAAACGACTCATACAGGATCCGCTCAATTGATACCAATTAATGTAGATAACAAAAATCTCCAAAAATATAACATAAATTAAATTCATTCAAACTATTGTTAGCGTCAATTCACATTTTTTTTTTGTTTTTTTCTCCCAACAGTTATTTTTCTTTAACACCACAACTTTTACCTTCTTCCCTCTACCTATTCCCATAACCATTCATCTACATTGTATACATTTCCCTTACAGCAGCAAAAACTTTCTCATTACACACACCCGCGCCACTCACCTAATGTTTTAGTCCATTGCGCTGTGGGTCGCCAATCCGGATAATGTTTGGGAAACAATTCCCTAGTCCAATATGTGTGCAACACCACCTTGTACACGGCCAAACGATCCAAGGTGCAATCGCTCACGGGAGCCAACTGGGTTACAGTTGCAGGCGGCGCTTGTGATGAATACACAGCATCTCGACTGTTCACATTCGCTTTAGGCGCTAAGTCCGGCGCTGTATAATACAAATTGCGATTGTTCGACGCTGATTGAAAGTATGTAGTTTTATCCTCGGGTGTATGATTTAAGGGTATTTGATTTTCTATGGTGTACGAGTAAATGGAGGGGCTGGACACGTAGCCATTAGAGGTGAAATAGGGCGCATTGTCGCCCGCAACCGGTGAGGCAGACACCGGCGACCTTAATGTCGCCATTAATACCAAAGGCAAAAGGGTGATTAGATGATGTTTTACACGCAACATTTTGGTGGAGGGAGGTTTTTTCATTTCTACTGTATTTTTGGGTTTTTATCTACACAAAACACGTTACAATGCAAATTTCTAGATTTAGATTTTATTGCTGATTTTCAATTTCCTTCGATTACTGTAGAGAATTGCTTTTTTCATTAATTTTATATGTGTTTTGCTTTTTTCCCCCTAAACTTTTTTGACCATCGACCTTTTGCGCTGTTGTGATGTAGGTTCAGGTTGCGTTGTTATTGTGGACAATTTTCTTGTTTATTTTAAGCTTTCCGAGATAATATTTCCGGTTTACTATGTGTTTGTTATTGAGTTTCACCTTTTCGCTTTTCTTTTGACAGCGCTTTCGTTTGTTTCGGTTTTAGCACGTTTTCTCTTCCTATCGTGTGGATTTAAATGTCAACTTTTGCGTGTAAACTTTTCTTTTTTACGAGTTCCCTAATATCCCCACGCGCACTTAACGACAGACATATACCGCTGTTTTTCTTTTCGATTTTTGTTTTAATTTTATTTCTTGTCACACTCCAAGAGATCTTATCATTATCGTGTGGCGTTTATTTTGGGAACCACTTTATCGGGTACGGGTTATATCGCTAAGCGGGTTATGCGCCCTCCCTTACACTACTGACAAGTTTCTTTTAAAGATTGCCCTTAGCTTAAAGGTGTAAACTGCTAATTTTCGTATCACGTTTTAATTCGATATTTGCCAAATTACACAAATTTTTTATTATGGTTATTTTGCCGTTTTTGCTATTGTTGTTAGTTTGCTCGATTTGTTTTATTTATTTATATTTTTGCTTCGTTTTCGTTTTTTACAGCTTCACCACAGAAAAAACTTCGTTTCCGTTTAATCATATCCGTTTTCAGACCGTCCGTATCCGTTAAAGTTTCGTTTCATACTGATTTCAAGAAAATTTCTTCGGTGCTTAATTTCCACACTGAAACATCACCGTGTTGTGAGGGTGTGTGTCTGTGTGTGCGAGTGTGTATTTGTCAGGGGGACAATTCACAGTTTAGTGTTTCAATTTCATATTCGAACAAACAACACACAATTTGTCCTCTCTCTTTCTCACTGTGACTGTTGCTCTCTCAAATACACAGTAGGCAAGGTAAATACCAACGTACGCTCTCTGTATTGGGGTTTTGTTGAACATAATTTCCCATTGGTGTGTAGTCATAGAGGGAAATTATTGTGGCACGCAACAATGTTTCTTTCTGAGTCTCTTGTGTCCACAACACATCGGGGCAAACTCTCTCAGGGATGGTAAGATTATGGTAGGTAAGTAAAATTAGGTAGAAAACTTCTTTATTCGATATTATTTTTATATTTTCATATTTTTATGTTATTTTATTTTTTTATATTTTTATATTTTTATATTTTTATATTTTTATATTTTTATATTTTTATATTTTTATATTTTTATATTTTTATATTTTTATATTTTTATATTTTTATATTTTTATATTTTTATATTTTTATATTTTTATATTTTTATATTTTTATATTTTTATATTTTTATATTTTTATATTTAAAATTAAAATTAAAATTAAAATTAAAATTAAAATTAAAATTAAAATTAAAATTAAAATTAAAATTAAAATTAAAATTAAAATTAAAATTAAAATTAAAATTAAAATTAAAATTAAAATTAAAATTAAAATTAAAATTAAAATTAAAATTAAAATTAAAATTAAAATTAAAATTAAAATTAAAATTAAAATTAAAATTAAAATTAAAATTAAAATTAAAATTAAAATTAAAATTAAAATTAAAATTAAAATTAAAATTAAAATTAAAATTAAAATTAAAATTAAAATTAAAATTAAAATTAAAATTAAAATTAAAATTAAAATTAAAATTAAAATTAAAATTAAAATTAAAATTAAAATTAAAATTAAAATTAAAATTAAAATTAAAATTAAAATTAAAATTAAAATTAAAATTAAAATTAAAATTAAAATTAAAATTAAAATTAAAATTAAAATTAAAATTAAAATTAAAATTAAAATTAAAATTAAAATTAAAATTAAAATTAAAATTAAAATTAAAATTAAAATTAAAATTAAAATTAAAATTAAAATTAAAATTAAAATTAAAATTAAAATTAAAATTAAAATTAAAATTAAAATTAAAATTAAAATTAAAATTAAAATTAAAATTAAAATTAAAATTAAAATTAAAATTAAAATTAAAATTAAAATTAAAATTAAAATTAAAATTAAAATTAAAATTAAAATTAAAATTAAAATTAAAATTAAAATTAAAATTAAAATTAAAATTAAAATTAAAATTAAAATTAAAATTAAAATTAAAATTAAAATTAAAATTAAAATTAAAATTAAAATTAAAATTAAAATTAAAATTAAAATTAAAATTAAAATTAAAATTAAAATTAAAATTAAAATTAAAATTAAAATTAAAATTAAAATTAAAATTAAAATTAAAATTAAAATTAAAATTAAAATTAAAATTAAAATTAAAATTAAAATTAAAATTAAAATTAAAATTAAAATTAAAATTAAAATTAAAATTAAAATTAAAATTAAAATTAAAATTAAAATTAAAATTAAAATTAAAATTAAAATTAAAATTAAAATTAAAATTAAAATTAAAATTAAAATTAAAATTAAAATTAAAATTAAAATTAAAATTAAAATTAAAATTAAAATTAAAATTAAAATTAAAATTAAAATTAAAATTAAAATTAAAATTAAAATTAAAATTAAAATTAAAATTAAAATTAAAATTAAAATTAAAATTAAAATTAAAATTAAAATTAAAATTAAAATTAAAATTAAAATTAAAATTAAAATTAAAATTAAAATTAAAATTAAAATTAAAATTAAAATTAAAATTAAAATTAAAATTAAAATTAAAATTAAAATTAAAATTAAAATTAAAATTAAAATTAAAATTAAAATTAAAATTAAAATTAAAATTAAAATTAAAATTAAAATTAAAATTAAAATTAAAATTAAAATTAAAATTAAAATTAAAATTAAAATTAAAATTAAAATTAAAATTAAAATTAAAATTAAAATTAAAATTAAAATTAAAATTAAAATTAAAATTAAAATTAAAATTAAAATTAAAATTAAAATTAAAATTAAAATTAAAATTAAAATTAAAATTAAAATTAAAATTAAAATTAAAATTAAAATTAAAATTAAAATTAAAATTAAAATTAAAATTAAAATTAAAATTAAAATTAAAATTAAAATTAAAATTAAAATTAAAATTAAAATTAAAATTAAAATTAAAATTAAAATTAAAATTAAAATTAAAATTAAAATTAAAATTAAAATTAAAATTAAAATTAAAATTAAAATTAAAATTAAAATTAAAATTAAAATTAAAATTAAAATTAAAATTAAAATTAAAATTAAAATTAAAATTAAAATTAAAATTAAAATTAAAATTAAAATTAAAATTAAAATTAAAATTAAAATTAAAATTAAAATTAAAATTAAAATTAAAATTAAAATTAAAATTAAAATTAAAATTAAAATTAAAATTAAAATTAAAATTAAAATTAAAATTAAAATTAAAATTAAAATTAAAATTAAAATTAAAATTAAAATTAAAATTAAAATTAAAATTAAAATTAAAATTAAAATTAAAATTAAAATTAAAATTAAAATTAAAATTAAAATTAAAATTAAAATTAAAATTAAAATTAAAATTAAAATTAAAATTAAAATTAAAATTAAAATTAAAATTAAAATTAAAATTAAAATTAAAATTAAAATTAAAATTAAAATTAAAATTAAAATTAAAATTAAAATTAAAATTAAAATTAAAATTAAAATTAAAATTAAAATTAAAATTAAAATTAATAACTGTAGCATAATATCATTTTAATTTAATTCCCAACTATTGGTAGTCCTAGAAAGTGTACACGGGTTTCCTATTTATCATCTCTATTGTCTCTCTTAATATAGCCAATGTTTGTTGTCCTACGCTTCGCCGAGCTTGTACTGCTGCACTGACAGCCTGTTGCCCATGTTTGCCAATTTGTTGCTGTTGTTCTTGTTTTCACTCATATTCCTTGGGTGTTCTGTTGTTGTTGTTGTAAAAAAGAGGGTAATTACATTATGAATATTTAATTTCGTTCTTATAAACTGTCATCATTAGTGTTACTTGGGCTTAAGTCCTGGACATCTTTTGCTCGTTTCTACTACATCTCCCATGGCATGCAATGCTGCTCCTATGGACAAAGTCTTAACTGATCCTTCTTGTTGTTATACGTGAGAGTGTGTGTGCGTAAATGTGTTTACAAGTGTGTGAGTATTTTGTATTGTTTTAGATTACATTGTAAGACCGTAAACAACTGGCAAAGTAGGTCAAAGTGCAATTACATAGCAAATATAATTTGTAAAAAAATTTAAGTTTTCTTTGAATGTGTCTCCGGATAAAAAGGATAAGGATTTATGAATGACATTGGTAGAGTACAAGAAGGAAGAAGAAGTTTAAATGGAAGGTTAGTTGGTAAAGGAAAGTATTGGTAGCATCTCAAATAGTTGGGATTTGAAATTGGAATACTAAGAATTTAAAATGTACTCCTAATATGTCATCATAGATAAAATATTTGCTACTAATTACCGCCTTAGTTACTTCCAGTTTTGCGTAGTAGACAAAACTTTTGATATTTTGTTAACCCATTATGATTGTAGATACCTTGTTTCCCACATCCCACCCACTGAATCATGGTACTTATCCCAAAATTTTAAGAATATAAACACACTTAAAACCTAATTTTAAAATTATCGTAATTAATTACCACACATTTGTTGTGCTTAGCTTTCAAAGCAATCTTCCTATAATGAAAATATTTATTATTAATATAATATTTAACAAAATGACAGCAATGCAAATATAAACAAATACAATGTTAATAGAAGTAACTAGTAAAACTGCTGAAAATATTTATGAATTCACAACAAACGAACAAACACAGTCGTTACACTTACACTGGCACACTCGCAAAACGCACACTCTCGTACACAGAGACTGACTCAGTGATTCAGAGCACACACAAACACATTACTAAATAAGTAATTATAATCGAATATTTATGAAAAATATGAGCAAACATATAACAAATAATGCAATTACAAAGGTTATATACCAATAAATGTGTGAATTTAATATAGAAATATACAAACAAATAAACAAAATTTGTTAGAGAAAAAGGTCAACTTTCATAGTACAATAAACTCTTATTGGTATAAATGTATATGCATATGTTATATATATAAACAACAACAACATTTGTAACATAATAGTGACATTTAACTTTACACAATTGACTGACTTTGACCAAGCCCAATAAAGAGCAAAGGACAAATAAAACTAATCTACACAAATGTATAAAAATGTCATTGGAAAATATAAACACTTCAATGGTAATAACTACAACTACGACTTCGACTGATATTTACCAAATATGTATCATGTAAATGTTAATAACTACATTGAAATCGATAGTAAAGCATTTCAGTATCATATGTAAGTTATCTAGTATGTGTAAACAAAACAAATCTACATATGAGATAGTCTATAGAAAAAAAGAGTTGTTAGACTTTAATGATGTAGGGTTTTTGTTATGGAACTTAATCGTATATATCATTGGATTAATTGTTTACGTAACTCCCGATACGGCAGCCATTGGACTATCAAGTTTTACTAAGGCGAAATGGGCGAGCGAAAACGGTTTCGAAGTAATTCCAAACAAGACGGAACTGGTTCTATTCACCAGGAGGTATAAGATCCCATCCTATCTCTCTGGGGGTACTGAATTTCACTTCACTAATTGTGCAAAATAACTCAGCATAATATTGGACAAGAAGCTAAATTTAAGCTCAATATCTTATTTTGGCGAAAAAGACTACAGTGTTAATATATATGCGTACAAGAGGGCAATGGGGAAACAATGGGTATTAAAGCCTCGCATTGTTCACATAATGTTATATGCAGTTATCGTCTGGTAGGGACTCTTCGTAAGTCTACACACTATATGCTAGATAAGGTCCAAGAAATGTTTAGTCTGTTCATTATTGGTGCGTTCCTCACCACCCCATTCCAATGTACTATATCTAATTATGCATCATAGACCGGGTTGGACCCCATAAATTATTTTTTTCCAAAGTCGAGGGCAAATATAAAAAATCACCACGAGAAAACTTAAAAAAAATTGTTTTGCCTTCCCTTTCCCCCAAAAATACAGCCAAAATCGTTTGTTTATTTTGTGGCTTAATCGTAACATATAGGAAGAGTACTACATATGCCCTATAGATGTCGCCTACGTATGACATAATTTTCTAATAATGGCCTCATAAAATGCAGTTTCTACCCCAAAAATTTGAAAATATTTTTGTTTTTTCTAGGATTAAACCACTTTGAAAACTAAGAACATTCCAAAGATTTCAAAATATTCCAAAACAAAAAAGTTACGTATGACAAGATGTATTTACAGCATTAAGACAAACTCTTGTTATGTTGTTTACATAATTATCTCAAATTATTGCATACTTTTTAGGGTTGACGGAAAAAATTTAATACAAAGGATTGCATACTTTGTACCTCCTTTCTTTTTGTCAGGCCAACGAGAAGGCTTACAAATTAGGGCAACGAGGAAGGTGTGTGGGTGTTTTTCTTAAAACAGTGTAACCAAATAATTCGAATGCGTAGGCTAGATAGTAACATGGCTGACTTACAATCGCGAGGTACAAACTATATCCTGGTTCAATGTCGTATTGAAGTATTTACTGGACATAGTGCTTTCCGGATCCAAAAGAAGCCCTTTGAACAAATTAAAGTAGGCCTTTTTACTCATGACATTCGCCGACTAAACCTTAACATGACTGCGCTCTGGTTGAACCACTGTGCGGCTAGAATAACCATATACTTAAACCACATAGAGATATGTGAAAATGCGGAACTCCTGGTAAAAAAAACTTTGTGTCGACTTCTTTACTGATGTATTAAACTTAAATAATCAAATAGATTTTGGTGTTTACGCCAAAGTCCTAAGGTTAAATATAGCACAAAGTCTACCTGATCGCTACAGTGTACACCAAGCTGAACATTGGACCATTATAGAAATGGCAGAATGTCTGAAATATAACATCCTCACCACAGTGGGGATTAACATATTTTCTGACAGTATCTTCTTGAACTCAATATCAGCTCTGATTGACGTAAATATCTCAACGAGTTGACTGAATGTTTCAGCATCCACCTTATGTAAATGCTGGACCACAAGTACACACCAGGGAAATAAAGGGCAAATGAGCTTGCAAGACTGCGGACTACCTTACAGACTTCAGCCGAAAAGAGCATCCACCTTATGTGAATGCCGGGCCGCAGGGACACAACATTTCAGCCGAAAAGAAATCCGTTGGTATGCCTCTAGCCACTTGCCAGCTTCTCCTGCGTGATAGAGCATATTTAGCAGTAAACGGTAGGATTGGACAGACGACCAAGGTTGTATTAAACACAGTCACAAATACATACCAAGGAACTGAGGAACCGTTGGCATGCCTTTCTACACTCGCAAGGTTCTCCTGTCAGATAGAGTTTACATACTTAGGAGCAAGCGGTAGATGGGGTTCTATCCGAACTAGGGTGATCAATTATTCGAGTTTTTGCCAAAACCGGTTTTCGAATTATTCGAAAAATTGCATTTAAAAAAAACCGGCTGCTTTTTTGAAATTCACAAAAAACCGGATAATCCGGTTTTCAAATGTATGCCAAATAACAAATTAAAACACAATTTTTGACAAAAAATTTCATTGAAAAATAACAGAAAATAATTCAAATATACTTAAAAAAAGTAAACTTTTACAATTATTACAATGCAAAACATTACTGAGATCAGTTTGTTATTTTAACAAAGAGAAACAAAACATAACAATTGATTTGTAAATACTTGATTATATTAAAATATATTTAGTTTAATCTTTAGTTTTCCCTAAAGTAATATTTAAGAAATAAGATACAATTTAAGTGCTTGGGTGTATAATTATTTTTTTCTTTGGTTTTTATAAAACTTGCCATTGAAAATGCCCTTTCACTCAATGTACTAGTTGGACTTATTGTGTACAAGGCGTTTAATAATCTGTTGAGGTTTACAGTCCTTTTGCCGCTCTCATTCATATATAAAAAATCTTCCAAAAAAAAATTTTTGGTAGAGTTTTTAATGGTAGTTTTAGGATTTTGAACGTTTTTTTATGGCTTTATTTAGTTCTGTTTCTATAGTATCTTCAGTGGCATCTACGATCATATATTTTAAAAGTGCGAGACTAATTGGGAGTTTACTCGTACTTAAATACAAAATGAGAGTATTTAGTGTTTGAATACGTCTTTCTGATATAAAAATCATATATTTTCTCCCAGATTGTATTCTCAGAAGCCGGCAGAAGCTGGAAAAAAACATGTATCACTACACATTTAACACAATTATGAATAAATTTAAATAAAAAGGATCGAACGCCAAAAAACCGAGATTCGACAAAAAATAACCGGATTATTCGATATTCGAAAAACAGGGATTTAAAAAAAACCGACGGTTTTTATGAGTGAAAAAAACCGAGTAGCCGGTTTCTGAAAACCGAACTGATCACCCTAATCCGAACTCTATTGAACTCGAAGACATTTAAAGCGTTCTCACAAAATGCTGTCGGTATCAAGAGCCGAAGTTTCACTACTAGTGCCCGTCATGACGAAACACGGGGCCACAGGGTCATGCCAAGGAACTGCAGAGCAGACTAACTAACAAGACTCCGGGCTACCTTACAGATTCCAGCCGAACAGGAATCCGTTGGCATGCCTCTAACCACTTGCCAGCTTCTCCTGCATGATAAAGCATATTTATGTTAGCAGTAAACGGTAGGATTGGACAGACGACCAAGATTGTCTTTAACCTTGACCGATAGCGGGACCACAGAGACATACCAGGAACTTCAGAGCAGACTTGCTCAGGACTACATTACAGATTTCAGTCGAACTGGAATCCGTTGGCATGCCTCATTTCCAAGCTTCTCCTGCCAGAGAGAGTATACATACATACACTCAGAATGGTTCAACAGAGGAAACTAGGCATATTTAGAGACCTTAATGATCTGATCGATATTGATATTGCCCAACACAGGAGTATTGAGGCACTCAGGATGGTTCAACCGGGGAAACTGGGGATCTATGCTAGTTTCTGTGGTATAATAATGGACTTTGCGGTATAAGTGAGTCTGATTTTAGACTGCTAAAAAAATCAAATAATTTCAAAAAATAAAATTGGGGAATTCAGGAAGAACACCTTGCAGCTCTTAACTAAGGATTATCTTAAAAGGGTCCATTAAAAATATCGATACCAAGATTACTTGATTTAGTTCTAATATTCTAGATATATTCTTATTTTGCAGGAACAACAAATATTCATCTATCTATCACCAAGTTTTGATCACCTACGCCCATCGAGTTTATGTCCGAAGATCTTTTAAGCTGGATCATTTTCAACCATTTGGTCTACTTGAACACGCTTGATTACGTTGATGTCACACTGCTCATGGTTCTTACGGAGACAGTGACGATGGTCGGCGTTAACGATTATAGGTCCAATCTCATAACTATTTTTGTATACAGCGGAGCCAAAGTAAATTTTTAGTTGAGAACGTACACACAGCGTCATCTTTGTTAGTTGAGACAAGTAACTATGTTCTGTACTCATTTGTCACCAGACCCATTTCTGGCGACTGCTTCTCAATGCTTGAAATGACCGCAGTAACATTTCGCATTCCCCGAACTATGATTTATATATCATTGGCGAACGCTAGCAGCATTATACTATTATTATAGATAGTTACATTTGTGTTCACTGCACCTTCCGCATGTTCATCTCCATTAGAATGATAAAGAGATCGCATTATAGACTATGACTAAGACTCGCTTGATAGAAAATGGTATGTCAAATTAGTGGGTATATTCGATGAAGAACCCGCATAGCCATATCCAACCTCAGCCATGTCAGCCTTAGTAGTCGATAAATAGATGTTAAAAGTCGCTCTGCATTTTTTGGATCTACTCCAGGATTTGTCGTAGTGTGAATATCTAGTCAGTCGTTAACTTACCAGATCTTAAGACTCACTAGAAAAGTTCAATCAGATTAGTAAACATGGTCTTTTGTCTTCACATAACTCAGTAGACAAGACCTTCTATGCATATGAAGGTATATAGAATCGATACTAGCAGACCGATAACTCTATGTAGAAGCTGCTATAAAAGTGATCAATTTTAACTAATGTAAATCAAAGTTTGCAAAGAACCTTAAAAAAAACACTGGACAGACTTAAGCATCCGGAAGTTAGCATCTGATGGGTTCCGGATCCTTACAAAACTCCTGGCAACGAAACTGCGCATTTCCTGGCTAACGAAGGCTTTGCAAAGCCTGAGAAGGATTATATATGGAAAACAGCTAGCAGATGATGGATCTTCAGATCTGTGCAACGTCAGGCAACTAACATACAAATGGAACGAAAGAGTATGCTACGATAGAACATCGTCTATGTAATTGTCTCTATTTCGCCCGTGGAAGGCGGGCTTACCCAGAAAAAGTTCTTATAGAGGACATTGAGTATGTTTTCTTAATCGAAATAGGAGATATACTATGATTCATGCCTTCCCTGGTTGGCCGACCCAAGATGCGTAGCAAACGAACACTTTTTGAGGGATTTTACCAAATTTCTCTCAATTTTTCTTCAATACACTTTCAATTATATGTAGTACTAGTGGACCCGGCAATGCTTCGCTATTGCGTACTTGACGCATGCTTATAATATGTTTGGCCTGCTTACTTAAAATGCAAAGTTTAAGCGTCGATCTTGTACGCTCTGTAAACAATTTGCTACCCTAAGTTACTCCTTAACCAAATCAAACTAACAACATATCACTAACCGAAAATAAAAAATCCGTCAGAACATTCACATCTTTAGCGCCCAAGAACTACATGTATACAAATACAACCTTAGATCAAAAATAAAATGTCCGCCTTCATATTCCGGCTGACCGAAAATAAATATTTTGTCGGTATATTCATGTCTGTACTGCCGAGAACTATAAAGCCTCATTTACACTACTGACATCAATGTCAATGTTTTCTTTCTAAATGTGTCAGCATCATGTAAATAAGATTGTTTTGTCAAAGTTTACCGAAATATTGCCAATATTTTGGATAAAACAAAACAAAATTTAAAAATATTATGCAGTTAAGAAAAAACAGTTGTAGTTCTTCCTTTTTGCTTCAACAACATTACTTAATGATAAAAATAAGAGTTCTTTTTGTAACTTTTTTACAATAAAAGTATTTTTTGGTACAATAAATTGTACTTTTTTGTACAATAAACAAACAAACAAACAGACAGACATTCACATTTATAATATTAATAGGATATATATTTATACTTGTATATGCACTAGCTGGCAGACTTCTCATACCTCCAAATAAGTAAAGAAGATGTTTCGAATTTTAACATTTTTATAACGATTGATCCGTTACTTTAAAATCTTTTATAAAAGTTGTATTCTATAAAGGACTTACCACGCCTACTAGTCCGTTTTCGCCCATATTTCGGCCTATAACACTCACTATACTCACTCACTATAACACTATAACATTAGTGGAGTCAAAGAGATTTTTTTATGATTCTTGCTGTGAATATGACATATATACTTATCTAATCCTCCCCATATTTGGCTTCTTCTTCTTTACTGGCAGCAACAACAGAAATTTATCTATCAGTAGCCGCACGTAGAAAACCATTCCAAGCGCTCCGTAGATAGTTCGTCATACCAAGCTTACTTAACATTTCCGTCACCTGGTCCATCCATCGGAGTTTTGGTGCGCCGCCCATCGAGTTT
Organism: Muscina levida; assembly: GCA_964034835.1. NCBI lineage: Eukaryota > Metazoa > Arthropoda > Insecta > Diptera > Muscidae > Muscina > Muscina levida. The sequence goes on from OZ035884.1 coordinate 88,849,178, forward strand.
ATTGCAGAAGACTTTTCGAGCCGGAGCGTTTTCGTCCATTTGTACAACGTGTCCAAGCCAGCGCATTCGGTCTATTTGAACGCGCTTGACCACGTCGATGTCGTTGTACAGCTCATACAGCTCATGATTCATTCGACGACGGTACTCGCCGTTCACGATGATGGGTCCAAATATTTTGCGGAGTATTTTTCTCTCGATGACTCCCAGAATAGATTGATCCGCTTGTGTCATTACCCACGATTCCGCGCTGTAGAGCAAGACAGGTAGGATCAGAGTTTGGTAGAGCTGGATCTTTGTTCTTCGAGAGAGCGCTTTGTCGTTAAACCGCTTGCTTAGCGCATAGTAGCAGCGGTTTGCGATCAATACCCGTCTTTTGATTTCGAGGCTGACATTATTATTTTTGTTTATGGCGGAGCCAAGGTAGACAAAATCATCTACCACTTCAAAATTATAATTGTCAACGTTAATGCAACGTCCAAGACGAGTGGACTCTTTGTTCGTTGAAACAAATAACTTGGTTTTGTCCTCGTTTATCACCAGACCCACTTCAGCCGACTGCTTTTCAATGCTCGAAAAGGCCGCAGTAACATCTCGCAATCCACGTCCAATAATATCGATATCATCAGCATACGCGAGCAACATGTGGCTTTTGTTAAATATCGTGCCATTCCTGTTTACTACTGCTTTCCGCATGATCATCTCCATTACGATGTTAAAGAGATCGCAGGACAGATTATCGCCTTGTCTAAAGCCTCGCTTGGTAGAAAATGGCTCTGACAAATTTTTGCCAATTTTCACTGAAGACTTCGTGTCAGTCAGTGTCATCCCGCAGAGTCGAATTAGCTTTGCGGGGATACCAAACTCAGCCATAGCATCCAACAATTTCTGTCGTATCGGACTGTGCAGCTTTGTAATCGATGAACAGATGGTAGGTATCGATCTGCATTTCTTGGGTCTTCTCCAGGATTTGTCGTAGCGTGAATATCTGGTCGGTGGTGGATTTACCAGGTCTAAAGCAACACTGATAAGGTCCAATCAGGTTCGCCAGAAGGGGCTTTAGTCTTTCACATAACACACTAGACAGGACCTTGTATGCGATGGGTAAAAGGCTAATCCCGCGATAGTTGGTACACACACTAGGATCGCCTTTCTTAAGCACGGGACATAGGACATTCAGATTCCAATCATCGGGCATGCACTCCCTGAGCCAAATCGTGTTTATGAGTTGGTGCATGCATGTTACCAGGTCATCGCCGCCGGCTTTAAAAAGCTCTGCCGGCAGTCCGTCGGCCCCCGCAGCTTTATTATTTTTAAGCCGCGCAATTGCCGTGCTGATCTCGTTTTGGCTCGGTGGTGGACAGTCTACTCCATCGTCGATGATTGGTGCGATTTCGTCACTTATGCTGCCTTCGGGAACGAGAAGAGATTGAAAGTGTTCCCTCCATATTTGCAGCACACTCTGAGTGTCCGTGACCAGATTTCCGTCTCTGTCCTTGGGGATCCCTGTTCCAAAATCTTTACTTTTTACCTTTTGGTAGAACTTTCCATCTCATTTCCTGTATGGCGGTGATGTCAGCCTTGTATTTGTCGAGGACATCCGCCAGTTGGATAGAGGCACCATCTCTGTATAGAGTTCGGACATTCCAGGTGCATATCCTTAAATCATGGTCCTTATATCGTTTGCGGGGGTCGACAACATTTGGGGGGGTTCTTGTTTTTCCTTTTCTTCGTGTTTTCATAATAAATTTTTGTTTAAGGAAAGTGGCTTATTAGGCCACCGCTCCCGATCCTAGTTTCTTGTGGCTGCCAAAGCCACTAAGAGAGCCTGTGTTGAGCTTCAGTAACTTCTGTTACCTAGTTCCTAAGACGCATCGGTGGTAGCATGCCGATAAGGTTACTCAACATTTCGCCTTCTAACTCTAGCTAACTTCGAAGCGGTTGCTTTAAAGTCATTGCCCGGGGAATACTTGGTCTAAGACCGGAAGTAGTTAGCTGCTTGGACAGTGCCACAAAGGAATCGCTCCTGGTCACTCCCAAGTGAGTGACAATCAGTAACTTTCCACCTCTCGGCAAAGTCCCATTCCCCTATTTTTGGCTAGATCACGCATATTATTGTTACATACATGCACACTTAATATGCAGTTACCCAGGCAAAGTTTATATGGGGTCGTTAACAAACCCCCTTTTCCTTAAATATGATCTCAAACGAATCCATCCCAAATTTCAATATAGTCCTCAATAAACCTCTAGATAATTTCATTACTTTTAAATAAAGTTTTTGCTTTGAATTCTGCAAATTCAATCACCTAAATGAAATTGTAGCATTTTAATAAATAAACAAAAATAGAATTTATGTTGGACACGAAAAATATAACCTCTTGAAATACTTTATTACTATCTAATTTTTCGTTGATTAGCCCATAATCATCTTCTTGGCAAATGTCATTATTGATACTTAATAATTGTTAATGCTCAATGGTCATACAGAGACATCTTAAGCTCTTTGAAGGCGTTCTTGAAACATTATTTTATGGGCCATCATTGTCACCAAGTGGCGGAGATATTACAGCAACAATTAAACCACCACCAGTAAACATACAGTGGGAATGGGGGGTTAAGCAAACATACACAGAGAGAGAGGGAGAGTGAGAATGAGAGTGACCACTTAAGTAAATGACTTATTGAATTAGTCAATACAAGCCTCGATAATTTTCCAACTATTGCTCTCGATTGTAGTTGCTGTTGTTGTTGTTTCCAACCGATATAATCAGCAGAAATGCGTGTTTAAATTGAATTGTACTCCATACAATATTTACATTTACAATTACATATAAGGGGCGAGGGAGCCCATAAACAATTGTCTTGTCATGTTACGTGTACAAGTGTTTGTGTATAAACTCTTGAGTTTAAGCTTCAACTGAGTGTATTTTTCAATGGGTGTGGGGGTGCATCATAGTATAAAGTTCTTCGTAGTGGGTGTTAGATTGTAACAATTTAACTACTTTTAGTTGTGACCGTTGCATGCCCCATATGCAGCTACATTTTGTATGACCAAGTAGTAGGTGTGTATGCATGTTTGTGTGTGTGTGCGAGTATGTTTACATTCCCATTGTATTGATGATACATCAATTTAATTGAAACGTAATTATTTGACCGAAACCATTTAAATTCATTTAATCGGTAATTGTTCTTATTGTTTTGCCAGCGCATACAAAGTGGAGGGAACTGCAGCAGCAGCAGCAGTTGGAGAGCAATTAAGTTGGAAATGTTAATAATGCAGCGTTTAGAGGAGATTTTCATGGTAAAAGTGCTACAAAAGTGCTTAGTGCTACGTGCTGAGCTCAAAATGCAGAGATTTCTGATTATTTGAGGATTTAGAGGGTTTATGTCAAAATCAATAAGAGGATTTGCAAAGCTGCTGTAAGGAAAAGCTTAAAATGCTTAAAAGGTCAATTGAGGTAGGGGTAATTTATTGGTTTATATGATTTGTAAGGCAAAATGCGTTTAACATACTCACATTATTTTATTAAGAGTTTTACTACAAGAGATGTGAGCGGAGGATATAATGCACCTTAACAACATCTATAAATAAAGAAAATATACTAGAAAATTACTAAATGGTTAAACGTCAAAAAAAAAAGTAAAAGAGTTAGTAATAAAATTATTTTATATTTTTATATTTTTATATTTTTTAATTTTTTTATTTTTATATTTTTATACCCACGCCTCTTCCCCCCCAGATACCGCGCGAGCTGGGGCCAATTTAAAGCTGAACATGACGGTGGTAGCGGCCACAAGTCACTTCAGCACTTTAATTTTAAAGTGTGTTTTTTAATCTATATATCGTCGTTCCGAAGTTATCTTCACGTATATCACAAAATCAAAAAAATTGAGATAAGATCATTTCCTTGGATAAACTTGTTAGATCTACCGATCTGTTTAATAATCAGGTCCTTACCTCTTATAGTTTCTGAGATATTGAGCAGCCGTTTTGTTGTATATTCACTTTTGGGAAAAAAATTTTGCGTTATGATGCCGTATGAACCATTGTTGTGGATGTACAATAAAAAATATATGAAAATTTCGAATTATAAAAAAAATAAGTTATCTTCACGTATGTGCCAGAAAAATGTGTCATATTTTGAAAAATAAATTACACCGTGCTACAGTCAATGAGAACTTAGATCGTAAACTAGTGCATGTTGTATGTCATATCGAGTACAACAATAACCTGTGTACCAAAGTTCGCTAAACTACAAAAATCCTGACTTACGGGAAAAAATACCGACTCTTCATTACTTTCCTCACTTGGAGGCTTATAACTCAGTCAATTCCTAACCAAAGTTAGATTTCTTAATGGTTTTGGAAAGAAAAGACTCGGCCTTTGCAACAATACATATATTTATATAGATAACTTGTCATATATGTCTGTTTTTGCCCTGATACCGCAAACTTGTTGGATTTTTCACTATTTTTTAAGTTAGATGAAGTTTTTATCCTATACCAGTGGGCCCGGCAATGCTTCGCTATTGCATATTAACTTGTAATATATTTCACATTTAGGTCTACAAAGTACTTTGAAAACGGTACTTAAGCTCGACAACAATATATTGAGTTTATTTAGTTATGTAACTTATTTAAAGTAACTCCTTAACATTAAAGTTAACCAATTAAGTTTTATTGTTGTAAATGCTAATAAAAAGTTCATCAGCAAAGTCATAACTTCAGTGCCGGCATGTAGATTAATTTTCTGTATGTAGGGCGAAAAACCACTTCTTCTAAAAATCGGAAACAGACATTCCTCTAAAGATCAAAATTATTTATTTTGATCCGTAGTAGCATGAACCATCTGTATGCTAACTACCTCTTTGGTCATAAAAAAACATTTTTGTTATGCCTTCTCCTATTGACCGCAAATGAAAATTCCGTTTGAAGCTTCATGCCTTTAGTCATAAAAACTCCTTTTGTCATGTCTTCTTCTCACACGGATCAAGAATAATCCGGAATACTATTTTTGTATTAAACTCGTATTACCATTTTTTGAGATACATCGGTCACCAACGTTTGGCTTAACAAAGTGATGGTCTCACGCGCTGTATGGCATGTTACACCGTCGTGTTGGAACCATTTCTCCTTTAAATAATGTGCAATGATATGATATATAAAAAAAATCAATTGACCGCCCACTGGCTCTAGTTCTTCTACCAGTTGGATTTTATATGAATGTGGGCCAAGATCTTTCCTCAGCATTTGCAGAGACCGAGTTGCTAAGAAAGACGTCGGTTCGATAAATTCGAGTCCCCTGTCACACGTCTACAGCGTCGATGGCTTCTATTAACTGCACCTCAACTTCACTTCATTATATGCACCCTCAGGTAGAGATATTTTTTTAGCAATGAGCAATTATTCAGTTACTTCAGACAAATGGGCCCGGCTCTAATTTTTACCTACCATTCCGATGTTTGGAGACCAAGTCGAAAAGAATAGAATATTTTTGATTTTTTTATTGGGATCCCGCCCAATATTCTGAAAAATGATTTTTAAAAACTTAATTTCTGTATGGCAACTCTCAGAGGCCATAACTTTTTAACAAATACATAGATTTGCTTCTGTAATACCTTATTTAGTTTGTAGGGAAGTCAGTTTTACGCAGAAGGTCTCAGCAAATATATATCTGAAGTTTTCGGTTTGTGCTCATTTAAAAACAAAAAAAATCTTTGTTTGAAATCTTCATGCTTTCCAACGCGACCTAGGTTTTGATTTTAGACACAAAGTTTTTTGGTGAAATTTTCTTTAAATACATCGTAGATTCCGATTTTGGTTACGATTTTTGCGAATAAAAAAAATATACTGTGGAATTTTGACAGTTTTAACCGTTTGTTTTAAAAAGGGTGTGGAACAACCCATTTCCACATTTACTGTAATTCAATCTGCAACAACAACATATGTAACAAATCTCATATTCATACCTCTGATAGTTCATAAGATATAACCCTATCGATTTCAAGTTGAATGGGCGGTGCCACGACCCTTTATCCAACGCCCCACAACCAAATACATCCTGGGACTATCAACAGGTCAACAGTACCAATTGGTAACATTTTCGTATCAATCGATCTATTAGAAAAGCCGTTAGAACGATTTTTGAAAAGAGGGCATGGCACCGCCCACTTCCTCCCTGGATGTAATTAATACTGCTCCAACAACATATATACCAAATCTCATCTTCATATTGACGCCCTATGCTCCAATGGGAGTTAGAGGAACACATATATATATATCATCTTCATACCTCTGATAGTTCATGAGATATAGCCCTTTTAATTTTCAAGTTGTATGGGCGGTGCCACGCCCCTTTATCCAATCACAACCAAATATAGCCAGGGACTATCAGCAGGTCAACAGTACCACTTGGTAAAATGTTCGTATCAATCGGTCTATTAGAAAAGCCGTTTATTTCATAGATCCCCGAAGATGTGATTTATAATAGCTAAGTATATAAATTAAATGAATGGTTTGAGTAAAATGGAATAGCAACGAATTGCCAATTTTTATTCCCTAAATGTGGAAAACTCCAAACAATGTATTGCCTATGTTACCGCCGGGTTATTCTGAATATGCTCTGAAAATTTCATCAAAATCGGCACAGCCGTTTTCGAGTCCATACGTTGCAAACATTCAAACATATATATATAGGAAATAGGAGTTTTTATCCCTTTTGCTATTTTCACCCCCTAAATGAGGAAAAAATTCAAACAATGTTTAGCCTATGTTACTTGCGAGGTTATTCGGAAGATTCCCTGAAAATTTCATCAAAATCGGTCCAGCCGTTTTCGAGCCCATACGTTACAACAATACACACATCCCCACACACACACACACACACATACATGTTTCGAAATGAATGCAGTGTTCGCTATAACTCAAGAACCAATGCACATACAAAGACCGTTTATACATAAAAACCTTGGTATTAACGTCACCTTTCATATGAAGTTTGCAGAAACAAAATCGGTTCACGCATTCCAGAGAACATCAATTTCTAACACAATGCAACTTATTTTTATATATATAGATTTTATTAGGATTCTCTAATGTTTATTATATTATTAAGAAATTTCATTCATTTACGAGTTCAACGCGTATTTGCCCATAAAATTGTTTACACAGTGGTTAAATTATTGAAGTTTTTCGAAGAACGTCACTTTCAAATCCTACAAGTTTGCGGTTTCAAGGCAAACACAGACATATCTGACAATTTATTTATTTAAATATATACATCGTTTGAAAGACAGTAGTCTCTTCTTCTTTTCAGACCATTAAAGGAACTAAACACGGTTAAAAATTGACTGAGTTATAAGCCCTGAAGTGGAGACCGGGTTTTTACCCGTAATTCAGGTTTTTGAGGGTGTTATCGAAATATGGGTTACAGATACATGTTGTTCTTAATCACACTTACAACATGTCACTCCTACAATTTCCTTAATTTTTTTCCATACTCTAGCAGTGTGTTATCAATAAAATTTTGAAACAAACAATTAACAATTCGACATACCATCAATGGAAATGCAAAAACCATAAATTCAAAAAAATAAAAATTCTTTTTTGGATTGAATATGGCATACTAGGCGATTCTACACCTCCCGTCAAAGTTCCAAAAATAACGGTTTTATTGCATAAACAATCAAAAAAGACTAACAAACATAACTTTAGAAATTCTAAAAAAAAAAATATTGTAATATATTGTTGATCTTAAGCGAATCCGTTAGTAATTCGTGTCCAAAAATTTAATACTTTTCATGTTATAAAGTTTTTTGCTTCTCCTCTAAAATTATGAAAATGAGGGTCTCGCTTTTTTTACATTCCAGGTGACGATACATTTATATTTCTATTCTAATGACTTTATAACCCATTTCGGTAAAATTTAGTACCACGTTGTACAGAATGCGCAAATGTTTCACGTTGTTATTGATCAATTGCCTACTTGCAACTTACTGAATGTATAGTGGATATACGTGAAGATAATTTCGGAGTAAAAACATATGAACGCGGGTTTTCATGTTATTTTCACGTATGTGCCATAAAAAAAATAAATATTTCCCAAAAAGTGGCGTATACAACAAAATGTGACTAAATAATTTGATGTAAAAATAGCTATAACTCGGAAAATAGTTTCCAAGGCTTTGTTTTTTTTTACACTAATATATGTAGAATTTCAAGCACTACTTCTGACAAAAATATTGGAATACTTTTTTCACACAACTTTTTTTGTATTAAGTTTTGAAACTTTAGAACCAATTTCCCACAAAAAGATTTTCTGGAGATACGTGAAGATAACTTCGGAACGACGATATATAAAAATGGTGGCAAAAATGTATAGTAATTCATCAATTGAGAACGGCTGGGCCAATTTTGCTCAAACTTTTTTTCAGTTGTTCGTTATTGCCAGGAGAAGGTTTATGTGAAAGAAAATTTTGGGAAAATCTTCCGGAAAAGTCGAAAGATCGGAAAATTCGAAAATTGTTTTTTTGTATGGAATTTTGTGTGCAATTGTTACAGAATGGCTTTTCGAATAGAAAAATGGAAAATTTTTGTTGAAAAATTCGGAAAATTCCGGAAAAATTTTAATTTTTTTTTTACGAAATTTTGCATATTATCGTATGACTTTATAGTTTTGGACAATATAACAGTGAAAAATTTCGGATAATTATTCCGAAATGACTTTCCGAATGGGAAAATAGAAAAATTCTCGGTGGAAAACTCGGAAAATTCAGGAAAAACTCGAAAAATTTGGATTTTTTCGGAAACATTTTGCACCGCAAATTGAATTTTTGTATTACATTTTGTGTGTAATTGTTCCGTTGTGGCTTTTCGGTTGGAAAAATAGAAAATTTTGGTTGGAAATTTTACATTTTATTGTAAGTTTTGATAATTTTGAATGATGTAAATGTGAAAAATTTCGGATTATTATTCCGAAATGACTTTCGAATGAAAAAAAAAATGGAAAATTTTGGAAAAATTTTAATTTTTTTTACGAAATTTTGCATATTTTCGTTTGACTTTATAGTTTTGGACGATGAAACAGTGAAAAATTTCGGATAATTATTCCGAAATGACTTTCCGAATGGGAAAATAGAAAATTTTTCGGTGGAAAACTTGAATAATTCAGAAAAAACTCGAAAATTTTGGATTTTTTCGGAAACATTTTGCACCGAAAATTGATTTTTTGTATTACATTTTGTGTGTAATTGTTCCGTTGTGGCTTTTCAGTTGGAAGAATAGAAAATTTTGGTTGGAAAATAATAGAAAAATTCCAGAAATTTAAATTTTTGTTCGACGAAATTTTAAATTTTTTTGTAAGTTTTGATAATATAGAATGATGTAAATGCGAAAAATTTCTGATAATTATTCCGAAATGACTTTTCGAATGGAAAAATAGAAAAATTCTTGGTGGAAAACTCGGAAAATTCCGGAAAAAACTCGACATTTTTTGATTTTGTCGACGAGATTTTTCATTGTATCGCTTGAATTGATGATTTTAGACGACGTAAAGATGAAAAATTCGTTATGATGCTTGAAAAATTTCGAAATATTGTGAAATTTTATATGTTAAATCATTAAATGCAAAATGGTCGAACAATTTTAAAATCTCCTGCATAAGCATAATGCATTGGTCCGATTGTTCAAAACCGAATTGAATACAATGCATTATGGCGTCCACAAAATCATTATTAGACAAGATACCCTCTGGATGCCATCCCATTACAAATGAAGACGCAGTGGTGATTGTTGCGGAGAATGTGGGATCACGCTATATTGTTCTCAAGCTTCGGGATGGTGGACAAGTTGGACGAGATGGCTGACGACATTTGCACAGAGTTCGCACGACAACATCCAATTTTGATCTTGAAATTATCTTCTGATCAATGACATGTGCGAAATTGTTACGAGAATGCTAAATCATTATTTGGAATGAATGCACGATGGCGCATAAACGAGCATTGGAGGCAGACCGAACGATGAATAATTTTCGAGGTCATTTAACGAGAATGAGGCGACCAACTATTCGACAGAATTTTTGAACCCTCTAGATGTGCCAGTTGTGCATAATTTTCAGCTGAAGGTGGAACAGATCATTATCATTTTGTGGAATCTGAATCATCCGAAATTGTAATTAAAGCGACAATCATCAAGGGCATATGCAAAGGAGAGGAAGTCCTTATCCCTCGAATCTATTATTCCAACTGATCTTCCCTTCCAATTCAACTACCCATTCGATTGGCTTTTGCGATAACAATCAATAAACCGTAAGGCCAATCATTGGAAATTTGTGGAATCAACCTCGAATTTCCCTGCATTTCACACGATCAGCTGTGCGTTGTCTGTTTGCGTGTTGGCAAATAGTCTTCATTGTTTGTTTTTACACCGGAAACAAATCGAAAAACATTGTACATCAGATCGCTCTTCACAGATTTTGATTAAATTGAAGTAAATCAGATTAAAATCAAATGTCAAATGTTGTGAAACAGAATTTACCACAATCGCGATAGTCTGCACAGTTGTTAGGTGTTCTCTCTGTTTTACTTCAAACGCTAGATCTGCATATTTGGAAGTTGTTTCACTTATGGTACGATTCAAGTTATCCGAAAGTGGAACTGTGACATCTAGAATGTATCCAACCCTTCTGCGTATGTCTATCCATATTATATCTGGTCTGTTGGCGATGATTGTCCGATCAGTTGACATTGTTCGGTCCCAATAAAGTTTATAATTTCTGCTCACTAACACTGCCTCAGGTTCATACCTGTAATATGGAAGCTTTTTGAAGCTTTTTATATTTTTATACTTTTATATTTTTATATTTTTATATTATCATATTTTTATATTTTTATATTTCTATATTTTTATATTTTTATAATTTTATATTTTTATAGTTTTATATTTTTATATTTTTATATTTTTATATTTTTATATTTTTATATTTTTATATTTTTATATTTTTATATTTTTATATTTTTATATTTTTATATTTTTATATTTTTATATTTTTATATTTTTATATATTTATATTTTTATATTTTTATATTTTTATATTTTTATCTTCTTTATAAATAAAATTCTAACGTACGTGTGTTGTGACTGAACTCCTCCTAAACGGCTGGACCGATTTGCATAAATTTTTTTGTATGCGTTTGGGTGGCGCCTCGGATGGTTTAGATTTACAATTCGGTCCAATTGGACAAAGGGGCGTGGCACCGCCCATACAACTTGAAAATTAAAAGGGCTATATCTCATGAACTATCAGAGGTATGAAGATGAGATTTGGTATATATGTTGTTGAAGCAGTATTAATTTCAGCCAAGGTGGAAGTGGGCGGTGCCACGCCCCCTTTTCAAAAATCGCTCTAACGGCTTTTCTAATAGACCGATTGATACGAAAATTTTACCAAGTGGTACTTTTGACCTGTTGATAGTCCCTGGCCATAATACGCTGTGATTGGATAAAGGGGCGTGGCACCGCCCATACAACTTGAAAATCAAAAGGGCTATATCTCATGAACTATCAGAGGTATGAAGATGAGATTTGGTATATATGTTGTTGGAGCCGTATTAATTTCAACCGGGAGGAAGTGGGCGGTGCCACGCCCCCTTTTAAAACTTCGCTTTGCAGGCTTTTCCAATAGCAGATTGATACGAAAATTTTACCAAGTGGTACTGTTGACCTGTAGATAGTCCCAGGCTATAATTGGTTGTGATTGGATAAAGGGGCGTGCATCGCCCATACAACTTGAAAGTAAAAAAGGCTATATTCTCATGAACTATCAGAGGTATGAAGATGTAATTTGTTACGTATGTTATTGTTGCAGTATGAACTACAGTAAGGGTGAAAGTGGGCTGTGCTACACCCTTTTAAAATAAGTAGTTATAACTGTCAAAATTCCACAGTATATTGCAGTTCGCCTAGAGATATGAATAGTAAGGTGGGCCAATTTTTTTATTCGCAAAAATCGTAACCAAAATCGGAAATCAATGAATTGTTAGAAAATTTCACCAATAAAATTTGTGTCTAAAATCAATACCTAGCTCGCATTGGGAAGCAGGAAGATTTTAGATAGAGATTTTTTTGTTTTTAAATGAACACAAACCGAAAACTTCTGCGTATAACTGGCTTCCCAACAAACTAAATGAATTATTATAAAAGCAAATCTATGTATTGGTTAAAAAGTTATGGCCTCTGAGTGTTGACATACAGAAAACAATGTCAAAGATATACCATTCCCTTCGTCTTGGTATCTAAGCATCGGAATAGTAGGTACAAATTAGAGCCATCGACGCTGTAGACGTAAGTGTGACAGGGGACTCGAATTTATCGAACCGACGCCGTTCTCAGCAACTCGGTCTCTGCAAATGCTGAGGAAAGATCTTGGTCAACATTCATATTAAATCCAACTGGTAGAAGAACTAGAGCAAGTGGACGATCAATTGATTTTTTTTATTAATCATGTCATTGCACATTATTTGAAGGAGAAATGGTTCCAACACGACAGCGTAATATGCCATGCAGTGCGTGAGATCATCACTTTGTTAAGCCAAACGTTGGTGACCGCATTATCTCAAAAATGGTAATACGAGTACAATATATAGAGAGTATTCGGGTATTTTCTTGGTCCGTATGAGAAGAAGACATGGCAAAAGATGTATTTATGGCTAAAGGCATGAAGCTTCAAATAAAATTTTCATTTGCGGTCAATAGGAGGAGATGGCATAACAAAAGTGATTTTTACGCCCAAAGACATAGTTAGTATACAGACGGCTCCCGCTACTACAGATAAATATAAAAATTTAATTTTGATCTTTAGAGGAATTTCTGTTTCCGATTTGTGAAAGAAGTGTTTTTTCTCCCTACATACAGACAAAACTTAATCTACATGTCGAAACTATAGATATGACTTTGATGATGATCTTTTTACTATCGTGATAGAGCATATCATATTTAGAATTTGAAACAATAAAACTTAATTAGTTAACTTCCATGTTAAGGAGTTACTTGAAATTAGTTACATAAGTTAATAAACTCAACATATTATTGTCGAGCTTAAGTACCGTTTTAAAGTAATTTTTAGACCTAAATGTGAAATATATTACAAGTTAATATGCAATAAGGAAGCATTGCCGGGCCCACTAGTATTTTTATATTTTTCTATTTTCATATTCTCAGATTTTGAGATTTGTTAATATTTAACAACGTCCTATAGTTCCTTTTCTTAATCTTTTTACATAAATCCCTTCATCATACTCTCACCAACTACCTCAACAATTTTATTATGAACCCATTTAGTTTCCACTCACATTCACTCGATGACCTTTTCCGCCGACACGAATTCTCCAACCGGTTGTCTAATCTCTAAACCGCTGTAATAATTTAATTTCTCCTTTAAACGCTAATGAAACCAAAAGTGTTTACGATGTCTTCTAACAAATTTCAAGGGACTATAGGTTGACTGCCGGGCTCATGGGTCTGGCACGCAGGAGACGTTGTTTTATTTTGCTCTGACTAACAAGACATTGAAATATAGGTTTTGGCCTTTTTAATTAAAACACTTGTCCAAATCATGTCATATCACATCATCTTAAGGATTTTCATGCAAAGCCGCAAAGAAGGTCTGGTCTGGTAACATACAACGAATAATCACCGGGCAGGTGTGACAAAAGAGAAGCACAACTTGTATATAAACAAAATTTCCCTATATTTTTAGAGAGCACAAAAAGAGACAATTATGTACAGCGCATGTCTCTCAACAAGAGTTGGCCAGCAATGAATTCGAAAATCTTGAAATTCGAAAAACATTCCTAATACGAAACTAGTGATGCCACACGTTGAGATCACGCTTGCAGTAATATTCACAATTTGAAAATATACCAACACATTAAAAGTATTGGACTTTTAAAATGGCCAAGACAAATATGAAAAATTTAAATATGAAAACAAAATTTATAACAAACTAATGAAACAGATTTATGATAAATTTTGAAATGTTTGTTGATATCTCTGAATCTTTATGAATTATCTATATATATAAAAATGAAATGGTCCACGTATGTCATAGCATTACGTGAGAACGGCTGGAGCGATTTGGCTGATTTTTTTTTTATTCGATTCGAAATTTTCCGTAGATTGTTTGTGTTGAAAAAAATCAAATCCAGGTGGCGCTATGGTGGATTTATATCCAAAATTTGAATGCATGTACCAATTCAACTGAAATTTAGAATGGATATTCGTTTGATCATGAGAAAACATTTTATGTACAAATGGACCCGGTAGGTGGCGCTGGGGTCGGTTTACAATCAAAATTTTAACGAAAGGGCCAATTTAACTGAAATTCAGAATCTATGTTTGTTTGATCATCAGAAAAAATTGTATGTACAAATGAACCCGGTAGATGGCGCTAGGGTGGATTTATATCGAAAATTTGAATGCATGTACTAATTTAACTGAAATTTAGTATTTATGTTTGTGGAACCTTGAGAAAAAATTGTTTGTATAAATTGACCCGGTAGGTGTCGCTAGGGTGGAATTATAATGAAAATTTTTACGAATTAAACAATTTGACTGAAATTTTGAATGTGTATTTGTTTTATTATGAGAATTTTTTTTGTATATATGAACCTACAGTTGATTTGGCTGGGATTGAATTATTTCGAAAATTTATATCCATTGTCCGATTTTACTTAAACTTAAAATATATGATTTTTTTGACATGAGAAAATTTTGAATGTATGTTTGGAACCAGTTGCCGGTGTTTAGCTTATGATACCCTTAATTTTTGGAATGTCATTTAGTCACTTTTTTTTAACATCATAGTTACTCAGAAGTCTATATATATAAAACAGATGTACATTTTGATGTCACCACTAATTGTGAAAACGGTTGACCCCATATGTCCCAAAATTTCAGTGAAAGTTGAGGATTGGCTATAGATGGTCACCCAGACCGCAAAAAGGCTTAAAGAAGAATGACTAACTTTTATAATGGCGCACTTCCTACAGAATTAGAGAGCTTCACAAAGTGGTTTTTCCCATTTCGAAATTTTAGGGGACAATAACGAAAATAGGAATAACTGTTGATATCACCCAGACCATACGGTTAATAGGGTTGCTGAGCCTAATGAAGGCATTTTTGGAAATTCGTACTCCTTAGGATAAAAAGGTACAATCACAAAGTACACCAACGCAGAAAGTTCTATGTCAGTCAATTGGCATAAAAATTTGGTAGGTGACGCTGGGGTGGAATTATAATGAAAATTGTAAGGAATGGACACGGTGATGTGAATTTAGTGAATATTTTTATTAAAACTTTTCGATTATAATATAGTTTAATAGTCAAGTGTGTATCTCCAAAACGTGTGTACGCGCACAAATCCGAACGACTGCACCAAATTTTCAAAACTGATGGAACGTACGAAAAGGTTTATTAAACCCCTTACTATGGAAAATATTTGAGTAAGTGAGGCAAACGAAAGAAGTCCTTCTGTAAGGTGCCGGCGTCAAATGTAGTTGTTTGGCCTATAGAAATGAGACGGATGAATAGAAAAGATTTACCACTGCATTTATGAATATTCCGGCTAAAATTTTATTTTTGAGTAGTGGACGGAATACGCGTTGAAAATGGTGAGGTTTATCTACAGAGCAGACAAATTCAAGATGAAGATGATAATATAAGAACGATATGTTTATTTTGATCAGTAGGGGAGGGAAGGTAGTGTGATACAAATGTATTTTGGTCGTGATGAAAGAAATTTTGATACATAGGTAGTACTTACCAAAGCTCGATCTGAGGACAAAGAGGTCATAGCTAAAGTTTTGTTTTGTTTTCCCTTTCTTTCTTAATATTCATATTTATTTCTGTGTATGTCACTAAACTTATCTTTTACGGCCTGACGGATGTTGATACAACTTTTTCTGATAAAAAGAGTTCGTATTATTAGATCTGAACTTCTTTAGCCTTCGCTACCATCTACTTCGTGTAAACTTTTAAAAACGTTTCACATTTGAGATTCAGATATAAAATATGGCAAGTGTGTATGAGGCTTCAGTTCTTAGACCACTTTCCCTTAGGACATATTTTATTTGTATCCATAGAGCTTGGTATAACTCTTTCTTATGCCAATAACTTTGCTGGCAGGACGAAGTTTGCCGGGTCAGCTAGTATTTAATATATTGTATTAATATATCATTTTTATTGTATTGAATTTTAGCATTTGAATTTTGGCCCCCATTTGTTACTGTATTTCAGTAAGATTTCATCAACTTCGATCTAACAAGAAAATTTGTCACATCTGTCTTCGCTGCCATAATTTCATAAAAATGTACAACTATTGGAATATTTAAAGCAATTATCAACATAATTTATTTTATTTTAAACTATGGCTAAATGTCCGTCCATCCGTGTGCCTTTTCGGACACGTCATAATTTTTATGGATCACTTGGCCAGCCCACATGTTTTACAGAACGACAACAAGTCGCCGAATAGGCCACATGGCAGATGAGAATTCTTAAAAGAAAAATAAAAACTTTTTGTGATTTGAAGAAAACTAACAAAAACTATACACTAAGATGATAGTGGGCATATATTGTTGATGTGCTGATTGTGTTTAGTTTAATTGGCATAGATGGAAAAACAATGAAACTAAGCGACAAAAAACCATTAACCATAAACAAATTTATGTCAGCGGAGGAGATTTAGCAAAAAGTTCGCACACATTTAAACATAATTATAATGAGAAATTAATTCCGCATCAGTAAATCATCAAGGGGCTAAAAAAAACACACAACAAAGTAATTTGTGATTTTTTTGAGCAGATTATTATCATCTCCCGATATCAAGTATGGGATATGGTACACAATTTTTGAATACGAAATCGATTTAATATTTATAGCATATTCCGTTTTCGTTTATAATATTTTAAGTATTTTTAGTATATTTAATATTTTTAAAATTTTTAAAATTTTTAATATTTGTAATATTTTTATTATTTTTCGTATTTTTCATATTTTTCATATTTTTAATATTTTTAATAATTTTAATATCTATATATATAAAATGAATTGCTGTGCAGATGTCTCGCTAAAACTCAAAAACGGCTGGACCGATTTTTAAATTATTTTTTTTTTGTTTTGTTCGCTATAGCTTCCGGATGGTTTAAAAGGTTTTTTCCAAAAAGTGGGCGGCGCCACGCCCCTTTTTTCAAATATCGCTCTGACGGCTTTTCCAATATTCCGATTGATACAAAAATTTACCATGAGGTACTGTTGACCTGTAGATCGTTCCTGACTACATTTGGTTGAAATTGGATAAAGAGGCATGGCACCGCCCATACAACTTGAAAATTAAAAAGGCTGTATTTCATGAACTATCAGATGTATGAAGATGAGATTTGGTATATATGTCGTTGGAGCAGTATTAATTACAGCTAGGTGAAAGTGGACGGTGTCACGCCCTCTTTTCAAAAATCGCTCTAACGGCTTTTCTAATAGATCGATTGATACAAAAATTTTACCATGAGGTACTATTGACCTGTAGATAGCCTCAGGCTATATTTGGTTGTGATTGGATAAAGGGGCGTGGCACCGCCCATACAACTTGAAAATCGATAGAGATATATCTTATCAACTATCAGAGGTATGAAGATGAGATTTGGTATATACGTTGTTGAAGCAGTATTAATTACATCCAGGGAGGAAGTGGGCGGAGCCACAATCTCTATTCACTCTAACGGCTTTTCTAATAGATCGATTGATACGAAAAATTTACCAAGTGGTACTGTTGACCTGTTGATAGTCCCAGGCTATATTTGGTTGTGATTGGATAAAGGGGCGTGGCACCGCCCATACACCTTGAAAGTAAAAAAAAGCTTTATCTCATGAACTATCAGAGGTATATAGATGAGATTTGTTACATATGTTGTTGTTACAATATGAATTACTGCAAGGGTGGAAGTGGCCTGTGCCACACCCCTTTGATAATAAACTGTTATAACTCTAAATTCCATATTATATTGCAGTTCGCCTAGAGATATGAACAGTGGTGCTTGTCATTTGTTTTTTCGCAAAAATCGTATACCAAAATCGGATTCATGATGAATTGTTAGAAAATTTCACTAATGAACTTTATGTGTTGCTTTTGGCCTTTGAAAGTTGGCAAACAGAAATTAAGTTTTTGAAATTCTTGAATTTGTGCCTTTGGCGGAAGTCCAATATGTAGGGCGGGAGTCCAAATAACATCAGAAATATCCTATTCTCTTCGTCTTGGTCTTCAAGCATCGGAATGGTAGGTCAAAATTGGAGACTATGCTGTCAAAATAAGGGCCTCTTGGATTCTATGATGACCCTCTAGGTGCAAGTGTAAAAAGCGTCCCCAGAATCGGAATCTATGATGAATTCTATGGAAATTTCACCGAGAAACTATGTATCTAAAATCAATTCCGAGCTTCCGCTGGATGCAGGAAGATTTTAGCGCCAACTAGGAATAGATTTTAGACATATTGTTTCTTATACGATTAAATTGATCCGCCCTAATGAACAGGCTATTTGGAACTAAATAAATAAAAAGTGCCGAGGCGCTGCCCCCGCACATCAATATTGGAATTTTAAACTCTTTCAAATTATGGTCCGTACACCAGACAGTTGAGGACATAGAGTAGGTGCACAGACTAAAACAGTGATATATTTTTAATTTACTTAACAGGTATGTTTTTTTCAATTTCTTTTCAGAAGAGCGAATCAGTAAAAAATCCTATAGATAGAAAATTTAAGCAATATTCATTAGAGTTGGAACGGAAAACACCTTTTGTATGTTTGGGGCACAATTAGAATTTTTATAGTATGTCAGTTACCTCTGTCAGTTACCTAAGCAAACTTTGTAAATAACCTATGTATGGGGTATTTTTCTGATAGGTTTTAGTGTAAATCTTGCTGTCATACTAATGAAGTGTGATAAACTTTCTTTCAGTATACTTTGGCAAATCACCAGACAAGGACTAACACTAGAACAACGGTTACAAATCGTGGACATTTATTTTGAAAATGCTCGTTCTGTTCGCCCAACTTATGGAGCACTTTGTCAAGTTTACGGTGCACATAATCATCCATCTGAGCAGCTAATAGAAGACATCGCCGATGTAGACGTAAGTGTGACAGGGGTTTCGAATTTATCGAACCTACACCGTTCTCAGCAACTCGGTCTCTACAAATGTTGAGGAAATATCTTGGCCTACATCTATATAACATCCAACTGGTGGAAGAATTAGAGCCAGTGGACGATCAATTGATTTTGTTATTTCTCATGTCACGTCATTGCAAATCATTGGGAAGAGAAATGGTTCCAACACAACGGCGTAACATGTCATACAGCTCTACATGCAGATATGATAGATATGACTTTGCTGATGAACTTTTTACTATCGTCATAGACCCTATCATATTTAGAATTTAAAACAATAAAACTTAATTGGTTAACTTTCATGTTAAGGGTTTACTTGAAATTAGTTACATAAGTTAAAAAACCATCGATCATATCAACATAATCCATTTCACACAACTCTTGTAAAAACAAATTCTATTAGCAATAATAGAATAGATCTCAAACCGAACAATGAAAAACATATTCATATTTTTTAATATTTTTAAAATTTTAAATAATTTTAATAATTTTAATAAATTAAATATTTTTAATGTATTTAATGTTTGTAATATTTTAAATTTTTGTTTATATTTTTAAAATTCTTTATATATTTCAAATTTTTAATATCTACAAAATTTTTAATATTCTTAAAAATTTCAATATTTTCAATACTTATAATATCTATATATATAAAAATTAAATGGTCCACGTATGTCATACCATCACTTGAGAACGGCTGGATCGATTTGGCTGATTTTTTTTTATTCGATTCGAAATTTTCCGTAGATTGTTTGTGTTGAAAAAAATCAAATCCAGGTGGCGCTAGGGTGGATTTATATCGAAAATTTGAATGCATGTACCAATTCAACTGAAATTTAGAATGGATATTCGTTTGATCATGAGAAAACATTTAATGTACAAATCGACCCGGTAGGTGGCGCTGGGGTCGGTTAACAATCAAAATTTTAACGAATGGGCCAATTTAATTGAAATTCAGAATCTATGTTTGTTTGATCATCAGAAAAAATTGTATGTACAAATAGACCCGGTAGATGGCGCTACGGTGGATTTATATCGAAAATTTTAATGCATGTACTAATTTAACTGAAATTTAGTATTTATGTTTGTGGAATTTTTTGTATAAATTGACCCGGTAGGTGTCGCTAGGGTGTAATTATAATGAAAATTTTTACGAATTAAACAATTTGACTGAAATTTTGAATGTATATTTGTTTTATTATGAGAATTTTTTTTGTATATATGGACCTACAGTTGATTTGGCTGGGGTTGAATTATTTCGAAAATTTATATCCATTGTCCGATTTTACTTAAACTTAAAATATATGATGACATGAGAAAATTTTGAATGTTTGTTTGGAATCAGTTGCCGGTGTTTAGCTTATGATACACTTAATTTTTGGAATGTCATTTAGTCACTTTTTTTTAACATCATAGTTATTCAGAAGCCTATATATATAAAACAGATGTACATTTTGATGTCACCATAATTCTGAAAACGGTTTACCCCATTTGTCCCAAAATTTCAGTGAAACTTAAGGATTGGCTGTAGATGGTCACCCAGACCGCAAAAATGCTTAAAGAAGAATGACTAACTTTTATAATGGCGCACTTCCTACTGAATTAGAGAGCTTCACTAAGTGGTTTTTCCCATTTCAAAATTTTAGGGGACAATAACGAAAATAGGAATAACTTTTGATATCACCCAGACCATAAAGTTAATGGGGTTGTTGAGCCTAATGAATGCATTTTGGAAATTCGTACTCCTTAGGATAAAAAGGTACAATAACCCAGTACACCAACGCAGAAAATTATATGTCAGTCAATCGGCTTAAAAATGTGGTTTTAGAATATATGCCTATCAATAAGTAAGTTTTCATCCCATCATTGACGACACTGCTGATCCGTTTTATCAATTCTTATAATAATATATAATAATCTTTAAGATATATGAAGAACAGAATTTGTCCGGGAAAACCTCGCCCTTTAAATTGAAATATTTTAGAGGTCAAATAAATAAATCAAACGTTATTAGATTATAACTACACTCAACATATTTTACAAAAATTTGGAGGCAGAACGAAGTCTGCCGGGCCAGCTAGTTGTTAATATTTTTGATAATTACACTGTCACAAAATTTCAAAAGTTCCTGTATCTGGGACATTTAATAATTGATTTTAATGTAAAATTTCACGCTGAATTCAAATCTGCTCTCTGATATGTGGAAAGTAGAACAGTTTTTGAGATATCGCCAAATTTCCATTTTTAGTGTTTTGAAAAAAAGGTAGGTCTACTAAAATTCCATTTTCTCTGGTTTTGGTTCACCGATGTTTGCAAACTGTGACGAAAAAAACGGTAGTTGTT
The DNA here is from genome assembly GCA_964034835.1 of Muscina levida. Lineage (NCBI taxonomy): Eukaryota > Metazoa > Arthropoda > Insecta > Diptera > Muscidae > Muscina > Muscina levida. The sequence goes on from OZ035884.1 coordinate 88,870,740, forward strand.
TAAAATCCAATCATAAATGACGAGGTTATGGCACTTCAAAGTTAGATTTTTGTAAAAATTTAGATGATTTTTTAAGGGCAAAAAAATGACCAAGGGCAAAAAAATTTTGTAATATATTATTCTATCATGTAATTATCTGAAACCGGAGCAATTTTTACGGAAACACGAAAAAAACCTAATTAAACGCAGCGAAAACTTGAAAAATCATTAAAAATTCCAACTTTGAAGTGCCATTACTTCGTCATTTATGATTGGATTTTAAACAGCTGCCGTATTTATAAGAAATAATTTTATTATCTTTTATTTTTGTCAAAGTTTGCAAACATCGGTGGACTAAAACCAGAGAAAATAGCATTTTAGTAGACCTACCTTTTTTCAAAACACTAAAAATGCAAATTTGACCATATCTCAAAAACTGTTCTACTTTTCACATATCTGAGAGCAGATTTGAATTCAGCATAAAATTTTACAGAAGGATCAACGATTTAGAGGGAATAAAAAATTTGTTGCATTGACTTTGGTATAATGGTTGCAAATTGTTCATCTCTCACATCGAAATGAGAATTCTTTCTTGAGTGCTTAGACTCGAAAAACTTCACAACCATTCACTATGAGAAACCATTTGCTAAACTTCTTTCTTGTTTCGCTTTGTTTATGTTGAGAAAGCCGTCGGTTTCGCAACCAACAGATTTGCCATAAGCATTATTTCAGCTTTGCGGCTCGCCGTGCTCTGCGTCATCATCATTGTTGTTTTTGTATTTATTCGGTCTGTTTATTAGAACTTTGTTATAATGGTTGCAAATTGTTCATCAAGTCTTATGCACCAGAATCTTACAACTAAAAGCAAAACAAGAAAGAAGTTTAGCAAATGGTTTCTCATAGTGAATGGTTTTGAAGTTTTTCGAGTCTATGCACTCAAGAAAGAATTCTCATTTTATTGTTAATTCTGGTGCATAAGACTTGATAAACATTTTGCAATCATTATACCAAAGTCTGCTGATGAGGATTCGTGGCTGAATCCGAAACAGCTGTACAGATTGCCTAGCATAATGAGAACATCATTCTACTATAAACTTCTTTTAAAAACACTGGTCTTGAGCTTGAAATAAATTCCAAATCAATTTTTGATAATTACAGTTTTTTTGTTTTTTTTTTTAATATTTTTAATATTTGTAATATTTATAAAATTTTTAATATTTTTAATAATGATAATATAAATAATATTCTTTAATATTTAAAATGTTTTTTTTTTAATTTTTTAAATATTTTTTTACTTCTAATATCTTTTGTATTTTAAATTTGTTGTAATGTCTAATATTTTTTATATTTTTATTAGCTTTAACATTTTTATATTTTCAATACTGAAAGACGTGAAAAAATTAATACAAAAGAATAGTTGTGAATTTTTAACATTTTCAATATATTTAATATTTTTATTAATTTTAATATTTTTATTATTTTTAATATTTACAATATTTTATTATTATCAAAATATTTTTAGTATTTGTAACTTTGAATATTTTTATAACTTTTAATATTCTTTATTCTTTACTTTTTTTACATTTTACGCTTGTATTTTTATTAATATTTTTATTATGATGTTAATATTTTTGATATTTTAAATACATATTTAAATATTTGTAATATTTTTAATATATTTAATATTTTTTTAATTTTTTCAATATTTCTATTATTTTAAATATCTTTAATATTTTTAAAATTATTAATTTTTTATTATTTTTAATATCTTCAATATTTTTTATATTTCAATACTGAAAGACGCAATAAAAATAGGTGCTAAAAATAAATTAACGCAATGGGAAGAAGAAGCTGGACGATCGAAGTACCACACGACTAAACGTCATTGTATAACTAGAGATTTTGAAATCATTTTCATCATACTTACAAAAGTATCACTAGCATTCAGCTTCTTCTTAATTTTATAATCTTTTATTCGGCACGAATTTTTAATGATTCATATACAATGTGCATAACGTCTCACGTTTGCATCTGGATACAATCATTTGACAGCATTTGCAAAATTTCATTGAACTTTCTTATATATTTTGTTAACAGTAAACAAATAAATGAAAGTTTACTTATTAATCCCTCTGCCATAATTAACTTTGAGCAACATTCCACTGCCAAAAAAATTCTTTTGATTTTATTTAAAATCGAACATTAAAAACATCTAGACAAGCAATGCAAACCCCTCTTTTATCATATCATCTTAATATGAAACAGAATAAGACCTCCGACCACATGTGGGTGACAAATGTTGGGGGTTTCCTAATACAAGTGTAATGTAGCGAGAACTGAAATAATGCAAACCGAAAAAAAAACAACTAATGAGCCATAGAAAATCATTCATTTTTTAAATAAAAAGACTACAAACAAAAACATCCTTTAAAAACGGAAACATCATAATTATCCCAAAAGCTACTAATGAATCACAACTGATGATTGATTTGTGTTAATTAAGTAAATAAACTGAGAGACACAGTGAAATTGTTCAAAGCAATAACACAAATACAAACAAAAATCATTACAGTGAGTGTGTGCCCCAGCCAAAGTGTCTTGTCTACACTTGAATGTAGCTGGTGACAGCCTCCTCCTGCCCTCTTGCTCTATGCTCTTATATGTACCAAAATAATTTTTAATTACGTTCCATTTTCCAAAATGCTTCAATGTACTACATGCGAGCAGATAATATCTTGGTCTCATTTTAAAAATAAATTTCAATTTCATTTTCATTTCAAATTGTATACATACACATATAAACGGGCAACATATCGCACGGCATCGCAACACAATGTCAACGCCAAATGTTGTAAATGTTGTGCAACGTTGAAAATGTTTAACCAAAAATAACCATAATAAAAACGAACCTGAAAATGTCTCAAATGTGAATAACAACAACAAAACTAAAAAGACGGTGCCGCCAGTGCCACAATGGACACGGCAGCTATGCCATCAACATCACCAACCTGCCCCTACCCCAGAAGCAATACCGGAGTCCATAACGAAAATAAACTGTAGCAGTTCGCCGCACACAACGCACAGAATGCACTGTGTCTCTATGTCGCCATGGAGTATTCGCATTCAGTGGAAACATCTTGTATTTTCAACACTTTTTCTCTTGGAACAGCAAACAAACAACTAAATGTGTCTTGCAATCTAGAAATATGTGTGGTGCGAAAGAGGCAAATGAACCCAGGCAACAATTTGAATTGAATTTTGTAACTATACTGAGTTTTTATTAAACAGTTGTTGCAATTATTTATCGATGATCGTAATTATCAGTTCTTATAATATTTATTACATAAATATTTTTAATATTTTTAATAATTTTTCATATTTTTAATATTTCTAATATTTTTAATATTTTTATATTTGTAATATTTTTCATATTTGTAATATTTTTAATATTTTTAATATTTTTAATATTTTTAATATTTTTAATATTTTTAATATTTTTAATATTTTTAATAATTTTAAAATTTTTAATAATTTTAATATTTATAATATTTTTAATAATTTTAATATTTATAATATTTTCTATATTTTTTTGTAATATTTTTAAAAACAAATAGTATTTTTTAGATTTCTCATATTTTTTTTTTTTTGTAATATTTGTAATACTTTTAATATTTTGAATATTTGTAATATTTTTAAAATCTTAATTATTTTTAATAATTTTAATATTTTTTATATTTTTAATATTTTTAACATTTTTAATATTTTTAAAATGTCTAATATTTCTAATATTTTTAATATTGGTAATTGATTTAATATTTTTAATATTTTTTTATATTTTTAATATTTTTAATATTTTTTAATATTTTTAATATTTTTAATATTTTTAATATTTTTAATATTTTTAATATTTTTAATATTTTTAATATTTTTAATATTTTTAATATTTTTAATATTTTCAATATTTTTAATGTTTTTAATATTTTTAATATTTTTAATATTTTTAATATTTTTAATATTTTTAATATTTTTAATATTTTTAATATTTTTAATATTTTGAATATTTTTATTATTTTTAATATTTTTAATATATTTAATATTTTTAATATATTTAATATTTTTAATATTTTTAATATTTTTAATATTTTTAATATTTTTAATATTTTTAATATTTTTAATATTTTTAATATTTTTAATATTTTTAATATTTTTAATATTTTTAATATTTTTAATATTTTTAATATTTTTCAATTTTTTAATATTTTTAAAATTTTTAATATTTTTAATCTATCTTTATATATAAAATTCTACCGTACGTGTGTTGCGGTACCGTACGATTTACAATTCGGTCCAATTGGACAAAGGGGCCCATACAACTTGAAAATCAAAAGGGCTGTATCTCATGAACTATCAGAGGTATGAAGATGAGATTTGGTATATATGTTGTTGAAGCAGTATTAATTTCAGCCAAGGTCGATGTGGGCGGTTCCACGCCCCCTTTTCAAAAATCGCTCTAACGGCTTTTCTAATAGACCGATTGATACGAAAATTTTACCAAGTGGTACTGTTGACCTGTTGATAGTCCCTGGCTATAATAGGCTGTGATTGGATAAAGGGGCATGGCACCGCCCATACAATTTGAAAATAAAAAGTGATATATCTCATGAACTATCAGAGGTATGAAGATGAGATTTGGTATATATGTTGTTGGAGCGGTATTAATTACAGCCAGGATGGAAATGGTGGGTGCCACGCCCCCTTTTAAAAAATCGCTCTGACGGAATTTCCAATAAACAGATTGATAAGAAAATTTTACCAAGTGATACAGTTGACCTGTTGATAGTCCCTGGCTATATTTGGTTGTAATTGGATAAAGGGGCGTGGCACCGCCCATACAACTTGAAAATTAAATGGGCTATATCTCATGAACTATCAGAGGTATGAAGATGAGATTTGATATATATGTTGTTGGAGCAGTATTAATTACTGCCAGGTAGGAAGAAGGCGGTGCCTCGTTTCAAAAGTTGCTCATTGTTAAAAAAATATGTCTACCTGAAATCTTTATGCTTCTCAGCGCGAACTAGGAGATGATATTATACGTATTGTTTCTTAGTGAAATTTTCTAAAAATTCATCGTAGATTCCGATATTGGTATACGATTACCACGTTTTTTTTCGACGCGAAAAAATTGATTCGCCCTAATGAACAGGCTATTTTGATTTGGAACTTAATAAGTCAAAAGTGCCGAGGCTCTGCCCACGCACTTCAATATTTAACTTTTTAATTGTATCAAATAATGGTCCGTACACCAGGCAATTTAGGACACATGATAGCTGCGCAGACTAAAACAGTGATTTGTTTTTAATTTACTTTACAGATATGTATTTTTTAATTACTTTTCAGGAGAGCAAATCGGTAATAAATCCTATAGATAAAATGCGCGTTCTGTTCGTCAAACTTATGGAGCCCTTTGTGAAGTTTAGGGTGCATATAATTATCCATCTGAGCAGCTAATAGAAGCCATCGACGCTTTAGACGTAAGTGTGACAGGGGACTCGAATTTATCGAACCGACTCCGTTCTCAGAAACTCGATCTTTAACGCAATGTCTGTTTCCGATTTCTGAAAGATATGACTTTGATAATGAATTTTTTACCATCGTAATAGAGCCTATGATATTTAGAATTTAAAACAATAAAACTGAATTTGTTAACTTTCATGTTAATGAGTTACTTGAAAAAATTTACATAAGTTAATAAACTGAACATATTATTATTTAGCTTAAGTACCGTTTTCAAAGTACTTTGTAGACCTAAATGTGAAATATATTAAAACTTAATATGCAATATCGAACAATTGCCGGGCCCACTAGAATTTGTAATATTTTTTTATTATTAAATTTGTTAATCTAGCTTAACTATCAGTAAGGTTAGATTAAAGCTAGATTAACAAATTTAATAATAAAAAACTTATCACACGATCTCATCTCACATGAAAATTGTACTCAATATTTTTAATATTTTTAATACTTCTAAAATTTTTAATATTTTCAATATTTGTAATATTTTTAATATTTTTAATATTTCTAATATTTTTAATATTTCTAATATTATGAATATGTTTTTCATTGTTCGGTTTGAGATCTGTTTCTGTGTTTTACAAGAGCTGTGTGAAATGTATTATGTTGACAGCTGGAAGGGCAGATAGCTATTTCGATGGTTGCCAAACCATCATCATCAGTGCCGTTTGCTGTGCCTTCTCCACTCATTATCACAACCTTAAGTGTTAAAAGCTTCACACAATCAATGTGAAGCTCACACACACCGGTGCGAAAATGGTATCAACGAAGACAACGTCAACATAATCCACATTCCACATAATTCTAATATTTTTAATATTTTTACTATTTTAACTATTTTTAGTATTTGTAATATTTTTATTTTTTTTTTAATATTTCAAGTTTTGTAATATATTTAATATGCATATTTTTTTAACATTTCTGATCACTTTTTAATTTTAAATATTTTTGATATTTTTTTATATATTTTTAAAAATTTTAATATTATTATTTGTAATAAGATAAAATTTGTAATATTTATTAATTAAATTTTTTAATTTTTTGAATACTTTTTATTATTTTCAATTTTAACATATTTTTAATATTTTTAGTATTTTAAAATTCTTAATATTTTAATTTTTTTCAATTTAAATAAATTTTTAACATTTTTTATTATTTTTCATAATTTTGTTATTTATAATATTTTTATATTAGAAATAATAATATATTAGAAAAAATAAAATAATATTTGAATTTTTAAAAATTCAAATATGTGCAATATTTTTTCTAAATTTTAGTAATGTTCTTAAATTCTTAATACTTTTAATATTATTAATATTTTACGTCTTTTTTATTTTAAATGTTTTGTTATTTTTAATGTTGTTTACACTTTACTTTTTTTATTTTATTACTTAAAATCTTTTCTCCTCCTACCCAATCGCACCTGCCGCAGTTTGCTTGGCTCAATTTGTTACCCCGTCTCCCCCTGCTGCGTTAAATAGTTGCCAGCTACTCATTGGAATCTTCATTAGCACTACTATTGTGTGTCCTAGTCAGCTTTCAAAGCCTCATCATTGGCTTGTGCTAAAATACCCTCGCCGCACCGCTCACTCTCTCTCCCTCTCTCACTAGAGTGGACCAATGAGTCTATAGTGAAACAACAACAAAAATTATATTTTTCTAGTAAAATCACGTTTTGGTTATCAAGACCAGCCGGTGGCTGTTAGATATTTCGCCAACGACATTTGTGAAAAATGTTTCATCTGCATTACCAAAGAAATTGCCCAAAGACAAACACTAAAGTGGTATATTGTGAGAAGAGAACTTCTCGAACGAACGAAGAATGCGAGCTTGAAGTCCAAATAGGTATGTGACACTACAAATACAGGAGTAGCTCAGCAAAAGGCAATAGTGAACGATAGTGAGAGATAGTGCATACGTGTGTGTATGTATAGCTATATATAAATTTAACTATGTTAGTGTGTTAGCGTGTGCACTGAAGTGTTAGTTATCATATGAATATTTGTTTTAAGAACACTTTGCTCGTGTGTGTTGGCTGTCTTTGCTATTATTACACCTAGATTTTATGGCACATGTTAATATCGGTGAATGAGCAGTAGAGTGGAAAGAGAGAGTAGTATCTAGGTAATATTGGTCGGCATACTTGATGACACATGGGAGCACATGCTAATAATGACCAAATTGCGAAAACCAGGACACGTTTTTTGTGTGTCACTGCTTTCTTATGGATAATGATATTTCTTTAAGGCAAAATCACTGTTGCGAAATCACATATTACGGTTGAGAGAGAAAAATGGGCAATAACTTATTTGTTCAAGTGCCAACTAAGACTTTGCCGACGGTAGATTTGGAGAGCAATAAAGTCTTTTAAATAATATTTAAAAATAAACATGTAGTTTGTGTAGTTTTGCCAAATTTGGTAAAGTCTTGCTGCACTAAAATCTTAAAAAGCAAAACTGATAGTCCTCTCAATTCGAAGCTATGTACGTATGAGTTCAAGTTATTATTTTAATTGTCGGGTTTTATTAGCGTTTAAAAATATTCCATTAAAATTGTAACTTATATCCTTTGTTCATAATCAAAAAAAGCAGATTGGGAAAAAATTACAAATTCTATCAAGAAAATTAATATACCTTTAATGCATTTTCCTTATCTCATCATCATAGCCCATACCATTGATTACACAAGGGAACAAGGTATTTGTTGTTTAAGAACTGAATATTGTTTTAAAGGTAATTTGGGACGCTGAATCCAAATCTGCACTTGGTTTTTTTTGTATCAGCTCGACTTTTCGCGATATACCGTTATGTCCATAACTAAGGCACTTCCACTACAAATATTTAAATAACTTGAAAACGGTTCACCATATTCAATTAAAAAAAAAAACTTACACTCGTCAACAAAATTATCTTTAATCCGTGCCTACATTGTTTTTAATTTGGCTTGGTAGTTTCAGAGATATCGTTGTAGTTTTAAAAAATAAAACAAAAAATTTACAAAAAAAAAAAAATTTTTGTTTTTAAAAATTCATAAAAAAAATTAATGCAACACAAATCACAGTGTTTGTCTTAAAACATTTAGTTTAATATAGTGTGAATCAAATGAGCTTTATTTCATTAAAATCTCTGCACAACTTTTGATTTTGTCAACAATTTACTGAGATAACTAAATTTACAAAAATCACGATTTCCATACAAAAATAACATTTATTAATATGTTTGTGAAAGTGTAACTCGAGCAAACCTTAACGTATCGTTATGAAAATTTACCAGTATTAATATTTTTCGAAACGAACTTATGGGATTGTAAATGGGCGGAATAGGCCCACCCCTTCTGGTACCTCCCATACAAAATTACCTATTTTTGGATAATTAATATATCTTCGATAGCTGCCAAACAGACTACCGGATTATATTGAAATTTGGTCAGTTTATTTATCTTGCAAAAGTAGACAAACCCTAGAAAAACCGAAACCGTTGCCATACGAAAAACCGAAACCGTTGCCATACCCTTTCTGGTACCTCCCATACAAATGACCGAACTCACCCCAATATTCTTACATACATATCTTTTTTGTAAGTACACTGAATTCAGTCAAACTATGCGGAAGTTTTACGGTTATGAAAATATAAATCAGGAATGAATTTGCACTATATCGGATCACCCCTTCTGGTACCTCTCATACAAAATTACCTATTTTTGGAAAATTAATATTTCTTCCTTTACTTCCAAATTGAAACCTGCCGATTAATTAAATTTGGTCTGTTAATTAATATTGTAATAGGAGGCAAAACTATAAATTAAACTATAAATAAATTTGCAAATTTGTCATGATTTTTAAAAATACAAAATTTTAATTTTTTTTGGGTAGAAACAAAAAATTGCGAAAAATCTGTTATCACCGAACTTAGCATAACTTATTTAATTTTGAATCGATTGTTATGTACATACATGTTTTAGAAAGCTATTTTAATATGATATTCAATAAAGCTAATTAAAATAACAATTTGCCCCCAACCGATTAACTTTCAGCGTGAAAAAAATTAAAATGTGTAATTTTTTTTGTAATTTTTTTTTTTTTAATAAAACAGCCGTTACTCAGTCATTTTTTTTTGTAATATTAAAAAATTTGATTTTTTTCAAAGGTAACAACGATATCTTTAAAAAAAAAAAATCCGGCTTATGAAAAAAAAATTATGATTTTTTGAACTTTAATTTTTTGGAAAAAAGTCGAAAATACGATTAGTAGCTGTAACTTAAAAATTCGAGCTGATGGAGAAAAATGGAGATTAGATTTGAAATCAGCGACCTCAAATTAGTAAAAAACAGCTATCGAATTCCAAACAACACTCAAAAAGTTCAATTTTGTTCCCTTGTGTTATATAACAATTACATTGTGTTTCGCTTGACCGCACTCCGGGCAAAGTCTAGTCAATCGTTGGTTGGTGTCAATCACCCAGCAAGTTGTCTCAGTTTGAGTATTTATTTGTGTCTATCGATTCGACTGATGGCGCTCATGATGTATGAGCATTATTTGTTTAAGATTTATGGGTTTGTAGAGCAACAATAGATACGAAGACGACATAGATAACATAGACTTCCAAAAATAATATTCTCTTGACAAATGTCCAAAAAGTGACACAATGAAAAAGAGCAAAGCATTTTGTGTTTATGTCATACTATCGCGCCTGCTGGGTCACAAAGTGGATTGAGTGTTGCTGGTTTATTCATAAAATTTAGAGAAATTAAATTGATTGATAACTAAGGAGAAGGAAAAAATGTTTGATGTATTTTTTTTTCAAAGAAAATTAGATGTTTATTTGATGTAACTTAGGTAAGAGGAAAAAAATTATCATTCGATTTTATAAGCCTTATATTGGAAATAAAATGATTTTTTATAAAAAATATAAAAATATAAAAATAAGAAAATATAAAAATATAAAAATATAAAAATATAAAAATATAAAAATATAAAAATATAAAAAAATAAAAATATAAAAATATAAAAATATAAAAATATAAAAATATAAAAATATAAAACTATAAAAATATAAAAATATAGAAATATAAAAATATAAAAATATAAAAATATAAAAATATAAAAATATAAAAATATAAAAATATAAAAATATAAAAATATAAAAATATTAAAATATAAAAATATAAAAATATAAAAATATAAAAATATAAAAATATAAAAATGTAAAAATATAAAAATATAAAAATATAAAAATATTAAAATATAAAAATATAATAAATATAAAAATAAAAAAATATAAAAATATAAAAATATAAAAACATAAAAATATAAAAATATAAAAATACAAAAATATAAAAATATAAAAAAATACAAATATAAAAATATAAAAATATAAAAATATAAAAATATAAAAATATAAAAATATAAAAATACAAAAATATAAAAATATAAAAATATAAAAAAATACAAATATAAAAATATAAAAATATAAAAATATAAAAATATAAAAATATAAAAATATAAAAATATAAAAATATAAAAATATAAAAATATAAAAATAAAAAAAGAAATCGCTAGATAAGAAAGAATTTTCTCTAGTTGCCTTTATGGACATAGAGGGAGCTTTCAACCAAATCGAAACCCTCAGCATCATGACAGAGCTCAACAGCCTACATATCAACTCTCATATTAGCAAGGTGATTCGCAACATGCTGATAAAGAGAACTATCACCTCAAAGCTGGGAAATCACACCCTCACTAGAAGGGTGACTAGAGGCACCCCTCAAGGGGGAGTATTATCGTCGCTATTGTGGAATATTGCCGTCAACGACGTTCTCAAACGGTTGGAGTCGGAAGGACGCACAGTAGTAGCGTATGCAGATGATATAGCACTCTGCGTCTCTGGAGGAAGTTTATCTTGTCTCGAACAAAGGATGCAGGACTATATCGACATCCTGGCAAACTGGTGTGCCAGTAGAGGACTTAATGCGAACCCTGACAAAACAGAACTAGTCCTTTTCAGTCGGAAACAGAAATCGCCCGCTACATCCAATATCTATCTGGGCAACAAACAACTCAACTTCTCCGATACGGCGAACTAACTGGGCCTTATATTAGACAGGAAGCTTAATTGGAGACAGAACATTGAAAGCAGATCCAACAAAGCACTCATAGCTTTATATACATGCCGTAAAGCTATCGGGAAAACCTGGTGATTTAAACTCAAGGTAACACTTTGGATTTACAATGCTATAGTGAAGCCAATATTACAATATGGCTCTATAGTGTGGTGGTACGCGCTCGACAAGAAGAGCAAATTTAGACAATTAGATCGTGTTCAACGGTCCTCTTGTCTCCTGATAACCGGATGTATGAGATCGACCCCCTCTAAGGCTCTCTACACGATACTCAATCTACTACCACCTGATCTGAGCTGCAAATGCTCCGCTCTCAAATCAGCTATTCGACTAAACGAGATTGATCATTGGGATCGTTCCATCGGACATTCAAAGATCCTAAACCATATCAACATCTCACTCAAAACTGACTACTTGCTAAATACACGGAAATCAAACGTTCTATACGAAACTAGAACGCCCTCCAGAAAGGAGTGGCCAGAGAACGAGAACGCAATGTATGGACCAATAAACATCTTTACCGATGGGTCCAAACTGGATGACAATGGCGGCTACGGTATCTACTCCGGTATCTATCCGGGCCTAAATATAAGATCGAAAATTCCAGACTTCTGCAGCGTTTTCCAAGCGGAAATACTTGCTATTAAACGAGCCGCGGACGTGATCAACGTGAGGAAGAGATCACAGGAGGATATTCTCCTGTTCACGGATAGTCTAGCGGCGGTAAACTCGTTGAAGTCCTGTGACATCAAATCGAAAGTGGTCAGTGCCTGCCGGAAACCTCTTAACGAGATATCCAGGAATAACAGAGTTCTGGTTACGTGGATTCCCGGACACAGCGGAATCGAGGGCAACTGTAGAGCGGATGAAGAGGCCAGACAGGGCTCAGCCCTGCAGGAAAGCGACGTTGAACACGTAGTACTTCGCCCTATATCCACCTGTAAAAGTACCATTGAAAATCTAACGTTTAGAATTGCAAACGACAGATGGAAGAATGAAGAAACCTGTAGAAAGGCCAAAAAGACTTGGCCAGAATACAACGCGAAACGTGCATCGTACCTGGTAAGTCTTGAGAGGGACCAGATAAGGAAAATTATTACCTTCCTGACGGGACATGGACCCATAGGCAGACATGCGAGCAGAATGGGATTCGCAACGAAAAGCGAATGCTACTACTGCGGAAACAGTAGCAGTGAACCATCCACCGAACACATTATATGTGATTGCCCAGCGCTATACAGAAGGAGACTGGAAACCCTGGGGAAACCCTTCTTAAATGGTGTAGAGGAACTTGCATCGTTGGACATCGGAAGGATTAACAACTTTTGTAAAATTATCAACTGGACGGATTGGATCGAAACTCCGGATTCCCAATCGACAACTGGCAACGCAATCAGTCAGCACACGCACTGATAGCATAGGTTGAAGCGATGGCACAAATGCCCAACGGGTGTCACAATGGTTCCATAAGGACCTAAGTGTTCTCCTTTGAAGAAGGAGATGCCTGCATACCAACCAACCATAAAAATATAAAAATATAAAAAAAATATAAATATAAATTAAAAATAAAAAAAAAACATAAAAAATATTGTCCTGCCTTCTAAACACCTTCACAACTACTTTGCTGATTGTAGCCACTGACCAACCCACCTTACTCCTTTTACTTATATTTCGAACGATAACAATATCTTTGAACTATCTCGCGACACATCACAATATCCTTTTCTTACCTACAAAAAAAATCTCATTATGAAGTTTTCGCCATTATTGTCCTATCACACACACACACACATCTTTTGATACATTTTCAATTCCTATTATGTTGCGATGATTGCCACCACTAGGTTACATTTAATTCCGTCACGGTTCAATGAACTTTTTCAATTTAATAATATGACAAACTTAACCCAATTTTCAACAATATGTCAATAACATCACAACAATTTCCACTTCATTCACACAACACAACATAATATGTACTTTGGCACGAAAAAGGATACAAGAGCGCCCGCCCGACACATAGACACAACAAATATCCAAGATGCTTACACACTCATGCGACAGCTACAGCTTTCGTTGCTGTAGTCACACACATATGTGTTAGTGTATCATCATTATTCGCATCATCATAACATCACAATCTGGAACTGAAACAACATCATGGCATCGCATCGCAGCACATCGTATCGCATCGACAGCTACTATTATAACAACAACAACAACAAAAAATACTTTAGCTACATCACAAGGACCAGCAACGACAGCAGCAGCATCTCAGCATCATCAACAACAACATCTTAAGCAACTGTTGCCCTTATGAACTGAAACTAAGCTTCTCCTTATGATTTTCAACCTCTTAGTCGTCACAACGTCCCCATCCATATCACCGATACTGGCACCCTTCCTATGGTGCTTTAGTTTATTGGCATCATCATGAAAATAAACTCTGAAAAGGGGGGGGAACAAAAGGACACTGGCGATGGTATTTGCAGCAGCAGTGGCGGGGGAGGGGGGAAGAAAAAGCAACACTTGCGTATAATGAAGTGTAAAGTGCAAGAGGAGAGCGCAAACATCAACAGCGGTTGGTAGTAATTGATGGAAAACGTTAATCTCGATATCAAACAGTAATAAAAAGGATACAAATTTCGCCCCGAAAAAAATAACACATTATTAAAGGAGAGCAAGGGGGTTGTCGGGGTAGAAGATCATTACGAAAGGGATGAAATTGGGGGGAATTTAAGGCAAATATTGTATTAAGACGTAAGTGATACAAAAATTAATGAAACTAAAGCAAAGACTCAAGAGAATTCACAGATTATATTATGTAATGGCAATTAAATAGTAACCTAATGTCAATATTAGATTTTGAATACTAGCAATATAATGTTTAATATCGGATGGTTAAACTTTGTTTCGTATAGACAAGGGTAGAATTTAGAAATTGCTTACTTAACTATTGAGGAATTGTCTGAATCCATGTGGAAATCTTTAAATGCAATTTATGTCGTAAACTAAGTGTCTAATCGTGAAAATGAGCTTAATTTGTGATCATTACGAAAAAGTGGAAAAATCACTAGTAACAGGTTGGATATCTCCTTTCAAACTGTTAGGAACCACCCAAATCTACGTTGAAATATGTAATTGCATTTACCTTGTAAACTAAGCGTCCGATCGCGAAAGGGAGATTAATTTGTGATCATTAAGAAAAAATGCAAAAATCACTGGGAAGAGGTTGGATATTTCTCTTTCAAACTATTGAGGAATCACCCAATTATACGTGGATATCTTAAAAAGCATTTATCTCGTAAATTAAGCGTCTACTCGTGAAAAGGAATGTTATTTGTGATCACTATATCAAAGTGGGCACATCACCAGGATATGGTTGAATATTCCCTATCAAAATAGTGAGAAATCATCCAATTCTATGAGGAAATCTTTAAATGAGTTTATCTCGTGAACTAGCGTCTTTTGGTAAGAACGAGCTTAATTTGGAATCACTATGAAAAAGTGGGCAAATCAATATGAAGAGGTTGGATATCGACTGACAAAAAAAAACAGGAGCATCAAATATGGAAAAACAAGTACGAAAGTTTCAGTCGGGTAAACCGACATACATATACCCTCAGCCTCAGTATAAACATAAAATTAGCAAGTATTAAAAGTTGTTCTCTAAAACTTCATCCAGTGTGCACAAAGGTACATTTTTAAGTAAGGTACCAGAAGGGGCGTGGTTAGACTTCCAAAAAGGACTCAAAAAGGCGCTGGTTGCATTGATATTATTACTAAATTTCTAAAGTGGGCGGAATGGTATACTTGTATGAAAGGTACCAGGAGGGGCGTGGCTATATTTCAAGTTTTTTTTCCAAAACTTTATCCTGTTATAGCTTAAGAAAATACAGAATTTGGGCACGGTCGCGTTGTGTTGTATTGATATGATTAATCGATTTCAGAAGTGCGCGGCATGGTGCATTTGTATGGCAGGTACCAAAAGGGGCGTGGCTAGACTTCAAATGTTATTTTTCAAAACTTTATTATGATATAGCTTTACTAAGTACTGAATTTGAGCACGATCGCGTTGGGTGTATTGATATTATAAGTTGATTTCTAAAGTGGGCGGAATAGTACATATGTATGAGAGGTACCAGAAGGGGTGTGGCTAGATCAGAAATTTTTTATCCAAAACGTTATCCTATTATAGCTTTACTAAGTGCAGAATTTCGACACGATCAAGTCCGCTGTATTGATATTATTACGCGATTTTCAAAGTAGGCGAAATTGTACATTTGTATGGAAGGTGCTAGAAGGGGCGTGGCTAGACCTTAAATTTGTTCTCCAAATTTTATTCTGTTATAGCTTTACTAAGTGCAGAATTTGGACACAATCGCATCCGTTGTACTGATATTATTACCCGATTTACAAAGTGGGCGACATGGTGCATTTATATGGGAGGTGCCAGAAGGGGCTTGGCTAGACTTCATGTTTTTTCTCCGAAACTTTATCCTGTTATAGCTTTGTTAAATACAGAATTCGGGCCTGGTCGCGTTGTTTGTACTGATATTTTAACTCGATTTTTAAAGTGGGCGGAAAGGTACATTTGTATGAGAGATGCCAATAAAGGCGTGGGTGGACATTAGAGTGGCCATAGTGGAAATTTTTTTGAAAAGTTAAATTTTTCGCACTGAAAAATATGAGGTTGGGGATAAAAATAATTATGCATATTTTTTTTTTTTTTTTTTTTAATTCCGAGTACCTCCGGGTTGAGCCCAAACTTTTATTACATTACCCATTTAGGCTGAAGTGCAGAATACGGGGCGGGAGCCCGATTAAAAACCAAAAATATGCCATTGTCTTCATCTTGGTCCCCAAACATCGGAATGGTAGGTCAATGTTGGCGCTCAGGCACATGGGGCCCGTGGGGTCAAAAAAGGGGCCCCTTTCGGTTCTATGATGACCCCCCAGGTGCGGGTACTCAAATGAAAGATATTTTCGAGACGAATCCAACGATGTTATTTTAAGGTTCGTACGGGTCTCCTGGACCGAGTTAGAGCCATTTCCGGGATATACCAAGAAAAAAAAATTATTTTTAACTAAATTTAAAAAATGTTAAAAAAAATTTTGCGTGCGGCGCTACAAGACCCAACACAGGCGTACCGTCATTTCGCCCAATGTCATTTCGCCCAAAAACAACCATGACATATCGCCCAAAACATGTCACTTCGACCAAAAACCTAACTACAACCTGACATATCGGCCAAATGTTATGACATAAGACCCAACTCAATTTTTTTGGGCGAAATGTCAGACTCATGACGACGGCACGCGCTGCTGCATACGTCGCAGTCAGTCTTGTACTCTTGCCCCCGCCTTAGGGGGGCGTGCCCCCCACCGCATTCGTGTTTTAATAATGCCAGAGAAAGAGAGAGAGTAGCGAGTCTGACTACGACGTATGCGGCGGGGGCGTGCCCCCCACCGAGAAAGAGAGTACAAGACTGACTGCGACGTATGCAGCAGGGCGTGCCGTCGTCATGAGTCTGACATTTCGCCCAAAAAAATTGAGTTGGGTCTTCTGTCATAACATTTGGGCGATGTGTCATGTTGTAGTTAGGTTTTTGGTCGAAATGACATGTTTTGGGCGTTATGTCATGGTTGTTTTTGGGCGAAATGACATTGGGCGAAATGACGGTACGCCTATGTTGGGATTACTAGCGCCGCACGCAAAAATTTTTTTAAAATTTTTTAAATTTAGTTAAAAATAATTTTTTTTTCTTGGTATATCCCGGAAATGGCTCTAACTCGGTCCAGGAGACCCGTACGAACCTTAAAATAACATCGTTGGATTCGTCTCGAAAATATCTTTCATTTGAGTACCCGCACCTGGGGGGTCATCATAGAACCGAAAGGGGCCCCTTTTTTGACCCCCCGGGCCCCATGGGCCTGAGCGCCAACTTTGACCTACCATTCCGATGTTTGGGGACCAAGATGAAGACAATGGCATATTTTTGGTTTTTAATCGGGCTCTCGCCCCATATTCTGCACTTCAGCCTAAATGGGTAATGTAAAAAAAGTTTGGGCTCAACCCGGAGGTACTCGGAATTAAAAAAAAAAAAAAAAAAATATGCATAATTATTTTTATCCCCAACCTCATATTTTTCAGTGCGAAAACTTTTGGATTTCACATTTTAATTTTTTCTATATAACGCTATGGCCAGTCTAGTGGACATCCACTTTTTTCTCTAAAATTTATCCTGTTATAGCTTCACAAAGTACAGTAATTGGGCACGATCACGTTGTTTGTATTGATATTATTTCTCGATTTCTAAATGAGCAAAATGGTACAATTTCTATGAGAAGTACCAGAATGGGCGTGGCTAGACTACTAGTTCTTTTTCTAAAACTGTATATAGCTCTACTAAGTATAGTATTTGGGCACGATCGCGTTGGGTGTATTGACATTACTGATTTACTTCTTAAGTGGACGTAATGGTATGTTTGTATGGGAGGTGCTAGAAGGGGCGTGGCCTTGTATTATATATGCAATCCGGTAGTAGTTTTGGGAAATATTAACCCATGCAAAGTTTCAAAACATTGATAACGACTTTCGAAAGTTATCTTGCGTACCAGACAGACGGACATGGATCATCCAATTTAAAAATTCATGAACCGAATTTGGTTCAAAGTGTTACTCTTTTAGGCAGATTACAATTCTACACACCCTACTACCCGTAGGGTGAGGGTATAACTATTGAGAACATTGATTTTCATCAAAGTCCTCGAAAAGGATATATCCTTAGACATTGAAATGAGTCCTAATACTTTGAAATTTCTGTATGTAATTCGACATAAGAAACTGAAATTACGAAAAAAGTTTTATGGACTATGGAAGGGACAAAGGCTTTAAAATGTATAAAAGTCCAGTGGTTCAAAGAAACCCTGGGTGTAAAGTGATTCCTTCTATGTGTTACACTGTTAGGCAGATTGAAATGCTACATACCCTACTACCCGTAGGGTGAGGTATAACTATAGAGAACATTGATTTTCGTCAAAGTCCTTGAAAAGGATATATCCTTAGACATTGAAATGAGTCCTAATACTTTGAAATTTACATATGTAATTCGGCATAAGAAACTAAAATTACGAAAACAGTCTTAAGGACATTGGGAGGGACAAAGGCCTTAAAATGTATAAAAGTCCAGTGGTTCAAAGAAATCCAGGGTGTAAAGTAATTCCTTCTATGTGCTACGCTTTTGAGCCGTATCAAATTATACATTCCGGTAGGGTGAGGGTATAACTATTGAGTACATTGACTGCCGTCAGGGTCCTTGAAAAGGATATCTCCTAAGTCATTGAAATGAGCCCAAAGACATTGAAGTTTATCTATGTAATGCGATATAAAAAACAGATATAACGAAAAACAGCCTTAAGGACATTGGAAGGGGCACAGGTCCTTTAAATTCCTAACACTGTACTTTTTAGAAGTTTTAAGGACAAATTTTAAAAAAAATTAAAAAAAAACAAATGTTTTAAAACTTATCTTCGTACCTCTAATGGTTTATGAGTTAAAGCCAAGTAAAATTTCGAGGTGTGAAAGCGATGCCACGCCTTTTCTAACACTTTGCAGTCTGAATAGTAAAAACCCTTTCTATCATTATATTAACTAATATGCCAAATTTCAAGGTTCTAGCTTTAGCTTTTTATGTTTCTTATATTTTCTCCAAAATCCTTAAATTTATGGAATTCCTCCCCACTACACCTTCAATTCCTGCAATTTCCTGGCATACCACCCAAGTCCTGTCAACCATGATATAATCTATTTTGTTTTCTTTTCACAAAACTCTGATTACTTCCATACCAGTCTTACTTAACTTTTAGTTCTGTTTTTTGGCTAAGCAATTTTCAATTCCTTTTCATAATAATTTGATTTGCAGTGTTTGGCTGTTCACTCTCTCTCTATCCCACGCCTGCTCTCCCTGTACTGGGACTAAAAATGAAGTGCATCAAATTAATTTCCATGCTCGATGAGTGGCAGTCTAGGTACAGCACGTCGAAACCAAGAAGGATATAAGGCAATCACAAACATTCAGACATACACACAAACAGACGTTCGCAGAAAGTCCTGAACGTATTATCTAAGTACAAACGTTGGTGGCATAGCTCTCCTTGCCATGACGTATGACATATGAGGCAACAAGGAACAACGGCTCGTGTGTAGCTAAACAAATGTCTATGACATGTGAAATGTAGACTGGAGTGGTGGCGTTTTCACTGCCACTGACTACGTAACTCAGTACTGGAAGTCAGTTACATTAACAGGCGGCCAGACATTGATAAACTCTATGATTAAAGGCGCATTTATGGTTGAGTCATAAGCGCACATAACTGGGGCGAGGGAAGGCCAAATATAATCGTGTATTAAAGCAGAGTCCTGAAGTTGTGTGTTTTTAAGGAGGTCATGTGATCTTATTTTGCATTGTTAACTTAAAGGCAAGCTCGTGAAATACTTATACTTTTGTATGCTACAATTTGCACCTTTAGTTCTTTTTGAATGTCCTTAAACTTCTCTTAATTATGAAATCACTACCGCAAAGCTCTTATCTTTTAACACTTTTTAAATTTTAAAATAAAGAGGAATAGTAGAGGCATAGCTGCTGCGATAATGGTTTCCCTTTTCATTTTTGGAGCAGCTTTGTGCTGAGCATGCAAATTGCGGCACATTAACCGACAATCCGCCACACATTTGCATTTGCACTTGTCTTGCATTTTAATGATTTAAATTGTAGCGAAATCTCACAGAGAGAGTTATAATACAATTTTTTTTCGTTGCATTAATATGCCAAAGGGACTAGAATGCAAGGCAGAGGCGGCCAAACGTGGAATGCGCAAAAGGGATTTAAAAAAATATACAAAATTTAAAAAAAAACAGACGACAATGACTAAATTGAAAGAAGCACATACTTTTGAGCAGAAGGTTGTTGCAACGAGAACTGTTAGCAATAACTAATACAATTCCCCGCCCCTGATACTACTCGAAACAAAAGCGTATCCTTATGCCATATATTCCTGCCACTAGACGTCATATCATCACCACTGCATCATATGTATCAGCAACACCATCGCTATTTGTAGCCTAGTAAAACATTAAGAATGAAGCAGATTTCATTTCTCGACTAAAACGGCTTAGGCGTTAAAAACATCAAAACCAACACAAACACACACACATAAACAAGAACACTCTAAAAATCCTTAGATATCATCTGGCAGGATTTGTGAGAGTAGAATGAAACAAAAAGCTGCAAAAGCAAACATCAGTGAAAATTCACAGCAAATATTCATCATTATCTTCGTACATCAACATAAGGTACAACAGCCAGAGAAACTACTTAAGAGCAGGAGAACCCAACAAACCATAAAAGGATTAGAAGGAATCCATAGAATCTATAAAAAATACATAGAATTTATAGTATTCAAAGAAATCCCTAGAATCCCTGGAATTATAGAATTATAGAATCATAGAATTATAGAATCATAGAATCATAGAATCATAGAATCATAGAATCATAGAATCATAGAATCATAGAATCATAGAATCATAGAATCATAGAATCATAGAATCATAGAATCATAGAATCATAGAATCATAGAATCATAGAATCATAGAATCATAGAATCATAGAATCATAGAATCATAGAATCATAGAATCATAGAATCATAGAATCATAGAATCATAGAATCATAGATTCATAGAATCATAGAATCATAGAATCATAGAATCATAGAATTATAGAATCATAGAATCATAGAATCATAGAATCATAGAATCATAGAATCATAGAATCATAGAATCATAGAATCATAGAATCATAGAATCATAGAATCATAGAATCATAGAATCATAGAATCATAGAATCATAGAATCATAGAATCATAGAATCATAGAATCATAGAATCATAGAATCATAGAATCATAGAATCATAGAATCATAGAATCATAGAATCATAGAATCATAGAATCATAGAATCATAGAATCATAGAATCATAGAATCATAGAATCATAGAATCATAGAATCATAGAATCATAGAATCATAGAATCATAGAATGATAGAATCCATAGAATCCATAGAATCCATAGAATCCATAGAATCCATAGAATCCATAGAATCCATAGAATCCATAGAATCCATAGAATCCATAGAATCCATAGAATCCATAGAATCCATAGAATCCATAGAATCCATAGAATCCATAGAATCCATAGAATCCATAGAATCCATAGAATCCATAGAATCCATAGAATCCATAGAATCCATAGAATCCATAGAATCCATAGAATCCATAGAATCCATAGAATCCATAGAATCCATAGAATCCATAGAATCCATAGAATCCATAGAATCCATAGAATCCATAGAATCCATAGAATCCATAGAATCCATAGAATCCATAGAATCCATAGAATCCATAGAATCCATAGAATCCATAGAATCCATAGAATCCATAGAATCCATAGAATCCATAGAATCCATAGAATCCATAGAATCCATAGAATCCATAGAATCCATAGAATCCATAGAATCCATAGAATCCATAGAATCCATAGAATCATAGAATCATAGAATCATAGAATCATAGAATCATAGAATCATAGAATCATAGAATCATAGAATCATAGAATCATAGAATCATAGAATCATAGAATCATAGAATCATAGAATCATAGAATCATAGAATCATAGAATCATAGAATCATAGAATCATAGAATCATAGAATCATAGAATCATAGAATCATAGAATCATAGAATCATAGAATCATAGAATCATAGAATCATAGAATCATAGAATCATAGAATCATAGAATCATAGAATCATAGAATCATAGAATCATAGAATCATAGAATCATAGAATCATAGAATCATAGAATCATAGAATCATAGAATCATAGAATCATAGAATCATAGAATCATAGAATCATAGAATCATAGAATCATAGAATCATAGAATCATAGAATCATAGAAAATCGATAGAATCCATAGAATCCATAGCATCCATAGCATCCATGGAATTTATAGAATTAATAGCAGCCATAAAATCAAATTTCTTCTTAATAGCATTTACTTTGCTCCAAAATCTTCCGCTGGGTATTTCCTTATCTTTGGCTCATTTTGTGTTGTTCGTGTGAGTGTGTGTGTCAGCTACATGTTACACAGCAATAACAACACATTTTCCCAGTTGAAGCATCATGAGCATCACTAGAGTTTACATAGAAAAACAAAAATCTTGAGAACAAAATTCGTAAAATATAACAAAAAACTAAAAACATGAAACTAAAACTCAAATATATAACACTTACAATTGTAATACAAAACATCTGCCTAAGCCGTCACAGCCGACGCTGAAATTAAGCTAGATAGAACACAGCGGATATGCATATATGATGGTAAGGATGTAAGCGGTCTTTTGTCGTGCAAACAAACTGCGAATCATGCATGCACATACATTTATACAAGTGCCGGTTTTTTTACGTTTTCATCTCATTTTTTTACCCACAACCTAAGGACGAACGTACAACCCGTATATGGGTCAACAGAAAGTGATACAAATTTTCTGGGCCGCTCTTTAAAACTAAAACACGTAAAAGGAGGACACCATCAGTGGACCACACATAGCACTCGTATGCATAAAAGGACATTGAGAGACACAGGAAGTAGTCCACCCACCTACATAGTAAGAGAAAGAAAAAAAAACTCACATAATCACATTTTATTTTATCCTCATCATAGCTGAGTTGAGTTGATTTATATGTAACACGACATTAAGTTGTATTATATATTTAAGAAGATTCGCCTTGAAAAGAAGATTTCGCATTAAGGCATAGCCACTAGACGGGACACCAACACACGACAGAGAACAACAATGCTATAATGAGATGATGACATTATAAAATCATCGTCTCTGTCGTTGTCATGTATTTTTTATAACCGATATCAAGGGAATATTTAGAAAATCACAAACAAAAAAAAACAAACTCTTTTGTAGAGTCCTTGAAAGTCAACAAAAGAAACTCGTTGACATTTTGAAAAGTTGTTGAAAGAAATTTATACTAGAACAGCTCAAATCGTCGCAACAACAGAGAGATTATGAGGCACTATTAGCAAACTAAAGGCGGATGAAGGCAACTCCAACTAACGGTTGTACGGATATAGATGAGACATGTGATGGAAAATTTAAACAAATAGCATGTGTAGTACGTAAGTAGTGCAAGGATGCTTTAAGATTAAACGTGGAATTATTTGTTAATTTTTGATTATATGATTATATGATTATATGATTATATGATTATATGATTATATGATTATATGATTATATGATTATATGATTATATGATTATACGATTATATGATTATATGATTATATGATTATATGATTATATGATTATATGATTATATGATTATATGATTATATGATTATATGATTATATGATTATATGATTATATGATTATATGATTATATGATTATATGATTATATGATTATATGATTATATGATTATATGATTATATGATTATATGATTATATGATTATATGATTATATGATTATATGATTATATGATTATATGATTATATGATTATATGATTATATGATTATATGATTATATGATTATATGATTATATGATTATATGATTATATGATTATATGATTATATGATTATATGATTATATGATTATATGATTATATGATTATATGATTATATGATTATATGATTATATGATTATATGATTATATGATTATATGATTATATGATTATATGATTATATGATTATATGATTATATGATTATATGATTATATGATTATATGATTATATGATTATATGATTATATGATTATATGATTATATGATTATATGATAATATGATTATATGATTATATGATTATATGATTATATGATTATATGATTATATGATTATATGATTATATGATTATATGATTATATGATTATATGATTATATGATTATATGATTATATGATTATATGATTATATGATTATATGATTATATGATTATATGATTATATGATTATATGATTATATGATTATATGATTATATGATTATATGATTATATGATTATATGATTATATGATTATATGATTATATGATTATATGATTATATGATTATATGATTATATGATTATATGATTATATGATTATATGATTATATGATTATATGATTATATGATTATATGATTATATGATTATATGATTATATGATTATATGATTATATGATTATATGATTATATGATTATATGATTATATGATTATATGATTATATGATTATATGATTATATGATTATATGATTATATGATTATATGATTATATGATTATATGATTATATGATTATATGATTATATGATTATATGATTATATGATTATATGATTATATGATTATATGATTATATGATTATATGATTATATGATTATATGATTATATGATTATATGATTATATGATTATATGATTATATGATTATATGATTATATGATTATATGATTATATGATTATATGATTATATGATTATATGATTATATGATTATATGATTATATGATTATATGTTTATATGATTATATGATTATATGATTATATGATTATATGATTATATGATTATATGATTATATGATTATATGATTATATGATTATATGATTATATGATTATATGATTATATGATTATATGATTATATGATTATATGATTATATGATTATATGATTATATGATTATATGATTATATGATTATATGATTATATGATTATATGATTATATGATTATATGATTATATGATTATATGATTATATGATTATATGATTATATGATTATATGATTATATGATTATATGATTATATGATTATATGATTATATGATTATATGATTATATGATTATATGATTATATGATTATATGATTATATGATTATATGATTATATGATTATATGATTATATGATTATATGATTATATGATTATATGATTATATGATTATATGATTATATGATTATATGATTATATGATTATATGATTATATGATTATATGATTATATGATTATATGATTATATGATTATATGATTATATGATTATATGATTATATGATTATATGATTATATGATTATATGATTATATGATTATATGATTATATGATTATATGATTATATGATTATATGATTATATGATTATATGATTATATGATTATATGATTATATGATTATATGATTATATGATTATATGATTATATGATTATATGATTATATGATTATATGATTATATGATTATATGATTATATGATTATATGATTATATGATTATATGATTATATGATTATATGATTATATGATTATATGATTATATGATTATATGATTATATGATTATATGATTATATGATTATATGATTATATGATTATATGATTATATGATTATATGATTATATGATTATATGATTATATGATTATATGATTATATGATTATATGATTATATGATTATATGATTATATGATTATATGATTATATGATTATATGATTATATGATTATATGATTATATGATTATATTATAATATTTTTCTGTAATTCTATGATTCTTTGTTTCTACGATTCTATGATTTTATTGATGCTATGATTAAATGATACTATGATTCTAAGATTTTATGGATTCTATGTTTCTATGAATCCAAGATTCTATGTTTCGAGTTTGCATCTATCTCGATTTTATATGAATTTTATCGTTATGCCTTTAAGGTCTTTAGTAAATTGAATATAAATGTCCCCCTTTTAACGATTACCATCTTAACCTTGGAGTTGTCTTGTTCTCCTCCAGTTAATATTTTTATAGCTGTTCCCCAAATGTTTTCCTCACCTTTGACTTTTGCTGCATAATAAACCCTTCCCCCTTTTTGTAATATCCTTGTCTTCATACTATATAATAAACAACTGATAGATCCTCTGCTCCGCCCCCACGGCACTTGACTCGCCCTTTAACACCGCCACATCATCATTAATATTTCGGTTATTGCCATTTTTATGATTTAATTTGTATGCTTTATTACAATCTTTCATCGCCATCGTCGTCATCTCTCTTTTAATGGGGAACATATGAAATTTATATAACCACTTAAAACTCTAACCCCTTTTTATGCATGGACCCCCATGGACGTATAGACGCTTAAGTGTCCGCCTGCATAGTGCTGGCGTGTACATATTTTTGACAGCAGAAATGGATGAAATGCAAAATACTGATGTCTATATTACAATGAAACACTCAGAGAAAAAAGGACGATATTTAAGAGAAGATATGAAAATGGTCCTTTTCTGTTGAAGAAATGTTTTGATACATTTTAGTCGTGTATTGGTATTGGTTTTCTTTCCGTTTTTCTTCGAGCGTATGTAACTCCCATTTAAGTATGAGTGTGCTCGTGTGTGTGTGTTAAGGATATCGAGCTACACACGTTTCTGCACCATAAAACATGTAACCGCAAATTTGTATGTATTTGCATATAATTTTATGGCAACTTAACATTATGCATAGAATTTTCAATAGATTCTTTTCCTCACAGTCACCCCTTTTTAGCCAAAAACACATGCACTCGTATACGAACACGCACACGCATATATATGACAACCCCCACTCACGTACACTTTGTTACATACACACCCACCACACTCTTGGAGCCTTTATCAACGATATAGGACCCAAAAGCCCAGGCACACACACACAAGTACGTTTGCCAAGGACCATTTTATAGCTCCATTGAATAAGAAGTTTCGCAGAGTTGGTCTAAAGCAAGGACTTATGCTTATATACAAATCTAGATATATACATATTTGTAAATATGTATATAAGTATATGTTAAATTGTGTTTATATAAATGTTAATAATATTTACAGGATGTATTTTCATGCGTGGCATATCACAAAATAGTCACATCTACACATTTGCAGAGACAAACGCACATACACCCATACAGCCACTGGGAAACACGTACGTTTGTTGACACACACACTTACACATTTTTACCTTTGAAAGGTCGGAAGAAGTGTGATGATGTATATAATGAAGTGTTGTATGAGAATGTTTCAGTCATAGTTACAGTATCAGTTTATTCCTACGACACACGCACACGCACAGACATAATTACATTACATCTCACATACACCCACAATTAGATACGGAGACTACAACTGAATGTAAGTAATTAGACTCCTTGTGATACTTAACAATTACAGGAGTGAAAGGAATTACAAGTGATAAAACACAAGGTGACCATAGGAATAATTAAAAAAGTAATTGTCGAATAATATTCAATGAATTATGGGCAGTAAGGAACAGGGAACTACTCATACCTGCCAACGGGATACATTATGAAAATATAAAAATATTTTAAAAGACGAATCTTAAAGATATAATTTCTAAAATTTGGGGAAAAGATTTAAATCTTAATTGTTAATATTTGACTTGCCATGATTACCTATAATTATTTTAAAACAAGGACATTCAATGGCATTGGTCCAAGTTCCTTTATGCAAAAAAGTGCGGTCTGTAATACAAATGTCAAATTTAAACTAAATTATTTAGTGATGGTCATCCCTCTTTTGACAACTGTTCCCTACATCCTATCATTCTCTCCTTCTCTCTCCCTCTTACATCTCGTCTCCCTACCTTTCTATTGCACAATTTGCACTGGAATTCACTGGAATTCCCCAAAATTTCACAATTGTGAATATTTGTTAAATATAATCACTTATGCCCAGAGAATAAATTCGACCAACAATTCGACACTTTATTACAGCTGAGCCGGAGCAGCTGTAATTTTGTACCAAAATACAGTACTCATATGGCATTTTAATGATATCCTGTGATACCTTATTACTTTGCAGGATACACGTATGTAATTGCAGGCACTTTGTTGTTGTGGCACCACAGCAGCAGCACCATGTGTCATGGATCGTTGAGCATTTGTGTTGCCCACTTGGGGCGGGCAGATGGGTTGTAGATTGTTGTGATGGTATTCTCTGGGCTCTATGTGTATGAATGTGTGTGTGACTAACTGCATATGATTGTTGGCGGCATTTATTTGCATATTTTAAATGACATCAACACACAAATTTAGAGATTCAATTGTTGTGCACACACACACACACAAACAATTTTTATGTAGACAATTTCTTAATAATCTATGAATATTCCTAAATATGTAAATAAAAAATACCACATCCTTGTAATATTGATAGCAGTCAAGGTTTATAGTTTACGCCGAGAGAGACTTACATTAAAAGTAGTCGACTTTGGATTGGGATGTAAAATAACCTGTGATTCATTTAGAGGTTTGGTTTTCATATGCATATTCTATATTGATCATGCGTCACAAGTTTCAAGTTGTTATCTTATGTTTAAACAGTATTCTTCGACAATTCGTCATTGATAGGCTTACACCACAACAACGTCACCAAATTATAGATATTTGTGGTCCGCTTTCGATTGAGTACTAATGTTTTCTGGGATTCATTTAGAAGTTTGGTTTTAATTTCCAAATTCTTTATTGATGCAGCATGAATGTTGTCAAGCTTTCATCTTAATTTTGATCAGCATAGTTTGACAATTCGTCTATGAAGGAGTTACACCTCAACAACGTCTTTAAATTACGATTTAAGGTTAAAGAAAAAAGATCGTTAGAGAGTGACTTATATTAAAAGTAGCCAGCTATGAAGTGAGTTATATGATTTATTTAGAGAATCTATTTTATTATGCAAATTCTATGCATGACTGTTGTAAGCCTTTTATGTTATTTTGAATCAGTATTGTTTGGCAGTACACCTACAACGTCTTTCAATTGTGAAAACCTCTAGGAAAAACGAACTTTAGAGTGCAGCTTACATCAAATGTGGCCAACTTTGTAATATGTGATTCATTTAGAGGTTTAGTTTTCAATCGCAAATTCTTAATTGATGCTGCATGAATGTTGTCAAAATTTCATTGTACCCTTAACCACGCGCGAACTTATCTGTATCCTTTTGTATCTATGGACGATTTTTTTGCGGAAATTTAAAAATCCTTGACCACAATAATGTGCCACTTGTTGTAAAAATTACATAACGAAAATTTGAGTTAGATCGGACCACTATTTCCTGTGCCCCAAAGAGGTCAAAGGTAGGGCTCTTAGTAAAACCTAAGTTTATATCCTCACCCCACGGGTAGGAGGGTGTATATCATTTGAGACGACCCAATAGTGTAACACATAGAAGGAGTCTCTTTAGACCCTATGTTTCTTTGAACCGAATTCGATTAATGACTTTTTAAGTCGTTTGAGACCTGTTTGTCAATCTGTCCGGCTGGTACGCGCAATAACTTTCAAAAGACGTAAACTATTGTTTTGAAACTTTCATTGATAAATATTTCCCCAAAACTACTTACGGTATTGGAAATGGGCTACATGACCACGCCCCTTCTGGTACCTCCCATACAAATGTACCAGTCCGCCCACTTTAAAAATCGGGTAATAATATCAACACAACCAACGTGATCATGCCCAAATTTCTATTTAGTACAACCGTTGTAGGATAAAGTTTTTGAGAAAAAAAATCTGGAAACCTAGCCACACCCCTTCTAGTGCCTCGTGTACAATTCTGCCCACTTTAGATATGAAGTAATAATATCAATACACCCAACGCGATCTTGTACAAATTCAGCACTTTGTTAAGCTATACATTTTTAGGAAAAGTCCAGCCACGCCCCTTCTAGAGCCTCCCATACAAATGTACCATTCCGTCAAATTTAGAAATCAAGTAGTTATATATATACTCTCAAAGCGATAGTGTCCAAATTCTGTATATTGTTAAGCAATTTTTGTGTTTTTACTGAGTTTAGGTTTACCTGACTGAGACTTTCTTACTGGTTTTTACTAATGTTCGTTTAAGGAATTGTTTTTTTTTTTCGAAAATATATAGTAGTCATATATTGACGTGTGTGGGCCTCGGCCTTTTTTTGCCAACTTGGTTCCAAATAAACTGGTTATATCTCTACTATACAGTGGAACACTGTAGTGCACCTCGAATACTGCACCAGAAAAACATACCAAATATCAGCTTTATGCCTCCTATAGTTCATGAGATACTGCCTTTTAAAGTTTCAAATTTTATAACGTCCATTTTTTGCTGGATTACGAACTTTGCTGCTAAATGCATCGACACAAATTTTCAAGACGATTGGAGAAATAATTCTCAAGATAGTGCGAAAATAGGTTCCTATGGGCAGGGCCACGCCCACTTAATATATAAAAAACTTTTACATTCTGGAAAAATTTCAAAAAGATCGGTCAAACGGTACCAAATCTATTCGTTACTAAAAAATGCAAAAAAAAAACAAACTCATATTCATATATATAGATTTGACCTTTGACCTAACGCAAATTTACAAACTCAAACTCATTTTCATACATATAGATTTTACCATTGACCTCTTTGAGGCTTAAAGTTGTCGGATTTTGCTCAAATTTTGACCATAGCCGTTTTATAACAACTGACACAATACATTACATTACATTACAATACATTAATTGCATTACAGAAAATCCAAAGGTGACTTTTCGCTGTCACCTATTTAAATATAAGATCAGCGTCGAATTCTGAATCGATTAAAGCTGTCCGTCTGTCTGTCTGTACCCGCGATTACAGTCGTAGTTTAAGAGATATCAAGCTGAAATTTTAAATGCATGCTTCTATCCTCACAGCGAAGGTTAAGTTCTAAGAAGGACAAGATCGGTCTAATACTACTTCGAACTCCCATACAAACCCCCCTTTTTGGGGTTTGCCCCTGCGAGTACAGCCTTACTTTATGAGATATTGAGCCGACATTTTGTATGCAAGCTTTTATTATCTGAACGGAGTTTGTGTATTAAAATAAGTAAGATCGACTACAATAACACTTCCACCTCCCACACAAATATCCCCTATTTTGGGGTCTGTCCTCATCGAGCTGAAATTCGGTATACTATCTTCTATCCTCAAAACGGAGGTGTAGTTCTAAAATAGGAAAGATTGGACAACAACTATTTCCACCTCCCATACAAACACCGGCTTTATAGGGGTGTCCGTCTTGCTGTCCCCCGATTACAGCCGTAGTTTAAGAGCTATGGAGCTAAAATTTGATATACAAACTAATTTCCTCTAAGCGGAGATTATGATTTGAATTTAGAAAAATCGGACAAAAACTACTCCCACCTCTTATACAAAACTTCCCCTTTGGGGGTTTCTGTCTGTGAATATCTGCGATGACAACCTAAATTTAAGTGCTATCGAGGTGAAGTTGAAGGTGAATGTAAGTTTCAATCCTCTAAGCGAAGGTTAAATTATAAGGTAAGCAAAATCTGGCAGAAACCGCTCCCACCTCCCATACAAACACCCCCTTTTTGGTACTGTCCGTCTTTCTGTCCACCGATTATAGCCGTAGTTTAAGAGCAATGGAGCTGAAGTTTGGTCTTTAAACTTACATCCTCTTAGCGGAGGTTATGTTCTGAATTGAGTAAAATCAGACAAAAACTACTCCCACCTCCTGCACAAACTTCCCCTTTGGGGGTGTCGGTCTGTGTATATCTGCGATTACAAACTAAATTGAAGTTCTATCGAGTTGAAGTTTGGTATGTGAGTTCCTCAAAACAGAGGTTAAATTACAAGATAAGCAAAGATCGGACAAAACGTATTTTAAACTCCCATACAAATATCCTCTCTTTGGGGGTGTCCGACTTTCTGACCCCGCGATTACAGCCGTAGTTTAAAAGCGATGGAGCTGAAATTTGGTATACAAAATTACATCCTCAAAGAGGAGGTTATGTTCGGAATTGAGTAATTTCAAAAAAAAAACTACTCCTTCTTCAGTTACAAACTCCTCTTGTAGGGGGAATCAGTCCGTCTATTCCTGCGATTACAACCGAAATTTTAGTGATATCAAACTGAAGTTTGGTATGTAAGTTTCTATGCTCTAAGCGGAGGTTAAATTATAAGATAAGCATGATCGAACAAAAACTTCTCCCACCTACCATTCTTTTTCCCTCCTTTGGGTTATCCGTCTTCTTGTCCTCCGCAATTACAGTCGTAGTTTAAAAGCTATCAAGCTAAAAATTACAATGCAAAGTAATATTCTCTAAGCGGAGTTTGTGTCCTGAAATGAGAAAATTCGGACAAAAACTACTCCCACTCCCCATACAAATCTTACCCTTGTTAGGGGTTAAAAATTCATAACAAATATTTGCGGTACAAAGTTTTATAAAATACTAGCTTTCGCGGCTCGCGTAGCTTCTCCCGTACTTACAATGAACCTTCTTATGACTTTAAGCAATACAGGTAAAATGCCAACGCTTCATAAGACGGACGAATACCCACTTTATGTGATAGTAGCATTATCCCATTGGTCAAAGTAATTGTACCGCTTTAGTCCCTTTTTATCCCTAAAAGTACGAATTTTAAAAGATATTTTCGTATCGCACAACCAAAATGATCCAGTGCCCCTTATAACCCATATACGATTATAGCTTTAGGCGTTTGGTCTGGGCGATGGTACCAGTTTACCCTAAGTGTTCGAATTTTAAAAAACCCCATTTGACGGTTTTCTAATTCTATAGGTTGGAATTCTATATACATTTTCGTAACTTTACCATTAGGTAATTGATCTGGTGATATCATCAGTTTTATTCCTTTTTCGTTAATTGTATAACTTAAGAACGAATTTTAAAATTTTTTAAACCTTTAGCCGTTTATTACCAGTTTTATCTTTTTTCAGTTCCTTTTACACCTAAAAGGTAAGAATTTCGAAAACCCTCCTTGCTTCGTTCTAATTCCATAGGATGCAGGCCTATATAACTTATCATGATTACATCATTAGCCGTTTGGTCTAGGCGATAGTAAGATTTGTATCCCTTTTTCGATTTTTTTACCCAGAAACATCGGATTTAAAAAAATACTTCAATTCAATTTGATAGTAAGCATTTCCACACAAATTTTCGCGATTATACCATTAGCCGATTTGGTTTAGGTGATGATACAACTTTTATTTCTTATTGGTAATTTTGTACCCATTAAAGTACGAGTTTCCAAAAATCCGTTCTTAGCTATAAATATGACCGACATAACAATTGTTTCAAAAGGGGCGTGGCACTGCCCATCTACCACCGAGACGTAATCTCCCATGTACCATTTACATATGTAGCAAATCTCATCTTCATACCTTTAATGGCTCGCGAAATATGACCGATTCAAATTTTGGTTTGTGTGGGCGGTGCCACGCTCCTTTGTCTAGGTATGTTTTCATGTAGCCTATGATCCATTTATTTCGCCCAGATAACGATTTTTTCAAAAAAGGCGTGGCACCGTCCATTTTCCAGCGAGACGTAATCCTCTTTATATCAGTAACATATGTGAAGATGAGATCTTTATACCTCTAATGGCGCTTGAGATAAGACCGATTGAAATTTCGATTAGTGTTGCCGGTGCCACCCAGAGTGATCCTTGCCAATTGCACTTCAAGTCTACTCACAGAGCTCCGTATTCGTAGTACTACTGCGGACGGAGTACCTCCACGTGGTGACGCCTGGAAGCGTGCCTCTGACATCCGTCAGAGCACGACTAACTGTGAGGGGCGAAACCTAAAACCCAGGCACGTCTGCTCAGAGTGAGCGGTACCCTGGTCAGCGTCTGACCCAGAATGGGCGGCTGTAATAAAATCCTGGCAGGAGGAGAAAACTGCGACGTGGTGCGCTGGGCTTGCAACCCGCCACCGACGTATAAACTATTGCAATGAAAAGAAGTAAGAAAAGAATAAAATGGACCCCCCAAAATGTTGACGACCACCGCAAACGAATTAAGGACCATGATTTAAGGATATGCACCTGGAATGTTAGAACACTGTATAGACCAGGTGCCTCTATCCAACTGGCGGAAGTCCTCGAAGAATACAAGGCTGACATAACCGCTTTACAGGAAATCCGGTGGACGGGACACGGGTGCTCGCGCATGAAGACGTGCGACATCTACTATAGTGGCCATGCGGACAAGCACGAGTTTGGATGTGGATTTGTGGTTGGCAAGAGACTGCGACACCTAGTCTCAAGGTTCAACCCGGTGTGTGAACGTATAGCCACCATAAGAGTCAAAACAAAGTTTTTCCACATAACACTTATATGTGCCCATGCTCCGACAGAAGAGAAAAGCGATGAGGACAAAGACGAGTTCTACGAGAGCCTAGAAAATGTATATGACCGTAGCCTGAGCCATGACATTAAAATTGTACTAGGCGATTTTAATGCTAAAATAGGCAGGGAAACCGCATTTGAGCCTACCATCGGAAAATTCAGTCTGCACACCGAAACGTCGAACAATGGCATCAGACTGATTGATTTCTCTGCGGCAAGAAATATGGTAGTTTGCAGCACTAGATTTGACCATAAAAATATTCATAAGGCAACATGGTTATCTCCAGATCAATTGACAAGAAATCAGATTGATCATGTGGTAGTCGATGGAAGGCACGCATCGAGTGTTCTGGACGTACGAGTGATTAGGGGTGCGAACATTGACTCCGATCACTTCCTTACCGCAGTTAAGGTACGCACAAGACTAAGCATGGCGAAAAACGTACGTAACCAGGCACAACGAAAGCTGGACATCGGTAAACTGCGGACCACAGAGGTAGCAAACGCCTACTCCAACCACCTAACTCAACTGCTGCGGAATGCTCCAACCCCTGACAATATAACCTCGCAGTGGCAAAATATAGCCGACTCCTTAGAACGGGCTGCGAGAAGCGTACTTGGGTACTCAAAGCCGTCTCAAGAAGATGCCTGGTACGATGATGAATGTCGCAATGCCACGAGAGAGACGGTTGCTGCATACAGGGCGAAACTGCAGCCAATGGCAACGCGAGCTGTTCGTGAACGGCACAGGGAGAAGAGACGACAGGCAACGCGTCTTTTTAGAAGAAAAAAGAAGGAGCTGAAGAAGAGGCAGGACGAGTGCACTGAGTTGCTCCGAAGTAGAGGGGAAGCCCGAAAATTCTACAAGAGAGTGAAAGCGAGAATGCGTGGAACAGGGTTGCCCTCCTGCAAGGACAGCGATGGTCAGCTAGTGACGGACCCGGATAACGTTCTAAAGATATGGAGAGATCACTTTAGAAATTTACTGGATACTGACACCACTCCAGAAGACCCCGCTCCAATCCATGACGATGGTATTAACTGTCCACCTCCGAGCCAGAGCGAGATACGTATGGCCATCTCCCGCCTTAAAAACAACAAAGCTGCTGGAGCCGATGGTCTCCCTGCTGAATTGTTTAAGGCTGGCGGGGAGGAGCTGATTAAGAGCATGCATCAGCTCATGGAGAACATCTGGCAAGAGGAAAGCATGCCAGGGGATTGGAGTCTCAGTCTGTTATGTCCCATATACAAGGAAGGAGATTGTAGTGAATGTAAGAACTACCGTGGAATAAGCCTATTACCAATTGCGTACAAGGTCCTTTCAAGCATATTGTGTGAACGTCTAAAGCCAATTGTAGAAAAACTAATTGGACCATATCAGTGCGGCTTTAGACCTGGCAAATCTACGACGGATCAAATATTCACCTTACGACAAATCCTGGAAAAAACCCATGAAAAGCAGATCGACACCTACCACCTCTTTGTCGACTACAAAGCTGCCTTCGACTCTCCGATAAGGAATAGGCTTTATGAGGCCATGTCTGAGTTTGGTATTCCTACAAAGTTGATTCGACTTTGCAAATGTACCTTAGACAACACCAAATCCTCGGTTAAGATTGGTAAGGATCAGTCTGAACCATTCATCACTGAAAGAGGTCTCAGGCAGGGCGATAGCCTGTCCTGTACACTATTTAACATAGTTATGGAGAAGGTGATGAGAAAGGCTGGTATCAACATGTCTGGCACCATATTCCACAAAAGCCACATGCCACTAGCCTACGCCGATGATATAGATATCATTGGCAGAAATCTGCGGGATGTTACTGCAGTTTTCTCATCGCTAGAAAAGGAGTCAGCAAAAATGGGTTTAGCGGTCAACGAGGACAAAACAAAAATAATGATTTCGACGAACAAAGAGTCCTCTCGATGGGGACGCACCGTGAACGTTGACAATTATTGTTTTGAAGTAGTCGACGAATTTACCTACCTCGGATCTTCCGTCAACAAGATGAATAATGTCAGCCAAGAAATTAAACGGAGAATAGTGCTAGCCAATAGATGTTTCTACGGACTTCGGCAGCACTTTAGTAACACCACCTTCTCTCGGAATACTAAGAAACAGCTATACCAGGTGCTTATCTTACCTGTTCTGTTGTATGGTGCCGAATCATGGGTGCTTACTACAACGGACATACAAAACCTGGGAGTATTCGAGAGAAAAGTACTCCGAAAAATATATGGACCTATCTGTGTCGAAGGCCAGTTTCGCCATCGGATGAACCATGAGCTGTATGAGCTTTACCACGACATCGACGTAGCTAAAAGAGTCAGAATCCAACGACTTCGATGGCTGGGACATGTTGCCAGGATGGATGTAAATGCTCCAGCGAGAAAGGTGTTTGAAGGCGAACCTGAAGGACGGCGCAGAGCAGGGAGACCCAAACTCCGTTGGAAGGACCAAGTGGTAGGCGATGTGCCATCATCTGGTAGGACTAACTGGAGAACACACGCAGAAGACCGAAGCGTGTGGAATTCTTTATTACTTCAGGCCTCAAATTTATGAACTACGTTTCGTAAATTGTAACTGGCCACTTAAGTAAGTAAGTAAGTTGCCGGTGCCACGCCCCCTTTGTTTAATTATGATTTCATGTAGCCTATGATAGAGGCCCTATGGACAGTATCACACATAGAAAATTCAATTGCAATCGGTCCATTTATTTGGCCAATATTACTATTTTTAAAAAAGGGGTGTGGCACTGCCCACTTTCCACAAAGTATTTGTTCTAATACCACCGATATAGGTACCAAATCTCGACTTCATACCTATAATGGTTCAAAAGATACAGTCATTTTAAAATTCCAGTTGTATGGGGCGGTGACACGCCCATTTTACCCCCTTTCAGCCCGAATTTCCAAAAATCCCTTCTAAGTGCCGCGCCTACGTTATAAAATAAACCTACATTCTAAATTTCACGGTTCTAGCTTAAGCCGTTTGGGCTGGAGAGTGATCAGTCAGTCACCCAAGCCTTTTATATATATAGATAGTTGTAGTGCAAATAACCAAATTTATCGTCAGTTTTACAAATGGTGGAGGGTATGTGAGCTTTGGTATAGCCGAAAAGAATAATCTTACTTGTTTTTTTTTAATATAGCAAAGTAAGTACTGCTGCAGGTTGTGTACTGAAATATTGAGTCAAGTGCCTTTTAAGATAATCTAGAATAATCGACTATTTCCATTAAATAATGTTATCTTTAGACAAAGTTTTGTAGTCATAGGTTTCGTTGTGTTTTTTTTCTTCTTCTATAAGTTACATTCCCCACCATTGTCATAAGCAAATCGTCCCTATTTCCGTTTCCTGTCCTAAATTTTTCTGGCTATGCAGCAACAACTTGTCTTTACTTTTTTCTTTTGTTATTGCTTAAAGTCCATTTCCACTTGTTGTGGTTTTGCCACGAACTTTACAGACTTTGCCAAAGATACACAAATCATGGATTAAGTATTTTTTCGGCAACTTTAGTCGTATTTTTTGGTTGACCCCCCTACCCGCACATTGGAGTCAAAATTTTTACCCTTCACCCTACAGCCCCTCCTCTCTGGCAAGTGATTAACAGTTGCCAAATCTTAGTTGGCGTTTGGTCTCCATAATAGCGAAAGAGTGAGCGAAGGAGAAAGTAAAGTTACGACCAAACGGGAAAAATTTGTCAGTTGAACAAATACTAAAGCTTAGTTAATGTTTAGTAGCAAATCTAAATAACAGTTAAGAAGTTTGTACTTTGTGACAAACTTTAGGTATAGGAGGAGAGTATGGTGCGAAACTAAAACCAAAGCTAACAAAAAACAACAACAAAAGCAAAATGAAAACGAAACTTTGTAAATGTAATCGACAAGCTATATGTGTAAGAGAAATGACCAAAATATTAAGTAAACCTGTAGATGTTAAGCTAAAGCTAACGCTAACGGAATACCACTCTAGAAGAGTCCTTAAAACACTGTATATGATACTGGCTGAAAACAACATCCATTTCACTTGTTGTCTTTTATGTGCAACTGCTCTTCATTCCATTTAGTTCTTTACTATACTCGTATAAACGAAATTTATTTACTCTGTTGTATTGTTAAGATTTGAAATGGGGTTTTAATTTTATTGTTTTTTCAACAATTCTCTTCTCTCTTTTTGCCTTTATATGCAGCTAAACACAAGTTCATGTCCAGTGCCAGGAGTCTATATGTCCTTCGGTTTTTTGTGTTTTTTTTATAAAATCTCTTTTAATTGGCTTTACATCAAAACATATTAGAGTGTTACAAATGTACATTCATATTAAACGAAACGAATGAAAAAGATTGAAAAAAAATCACAAATGGAAGTACAAATCAATGGTCAGCGTATAAAAAAAAACAAGAATTCTTTACTCGTAGATGGCCAACGATGGCCAGTCATTCCGGCATTCAAACGTATCCTGATTGTATAATGAAGTTTATTTGGCACAGCAGTTTTTTTACAATACACGACAACAACAACAACACCACCACTGGCAGAGCAACCAAAAACTATTAGTCTGCTGTTATTGTTTCAGAGCTGTTTCTTTAGCATTTCTTTAGCTACTTCTATTGCTAGTCGTATAATCTGTCCAAAACTAAAAGGCAATCAAGGAGCAATGATAGACAGTAGTAGTTGGAAAGCAAAAATTCTAGCAGCAAATATATGGTATGTGAGAGCAATCACTTGAACATATAGCTTCAAATACATATGTCCTTTCCCAGCTATTTGGCTCATCCCCAAAGATTTAAACAACAACAACGTCAGCAGTGACAAAAGCAGCGGCAGCATATACTAAAGGATAAAGAAAAACCTGGAGTTTTTACTGTTGTTGCTGTTGTTGTTTATATCTCTGCCAACAAGCAAGCTAGCAAGCAACCAACAAAAGCTGATAAACATCAGTGCATTAATCACAATCCATTTGCAATTTCCTGACAAATTAGGAAGGGAGGTAATTACATACGAAATTTTCAATCAGTTTGAGTTGATGTAATCGCAGCTAAAGAGTAAAGATAATCTGATTTTGATAGTGATTTTCCTAAAACAAGAAAAACAAAGAAGATAAACAAACATACGAGTATATGGCAATGCAATGTAAAGAATAGAACAAAATCACTTAGATCGACTTAAGAAAAAAAAAACAATCTAGGATCGTAGTAGTATTTGAGGGGTTGGGTGAAATCCTCAAGACAGTGAGGATACGAAGTAGTATGCTTTATAGAATTTGTATTAGTACTTATCTTAGAAAACTCCTTGAAGGTATACTTAATTCATATCAATTGTTTTAATAACTTCAAATTAAGTTACCAAGTGATTTTTAACTAATATGTATAGAGTATGATTCATTTATAACCCTGTTTTTTTATTATAAACTTAATACCTTGAGTCGTATAAAATATTATAATCTTTACTATTTAGCGCAAGTACAGTCTCCGACATTTATCTATATATATATAAAAGGCTTGGGTGACTGACTGATCACTCCCTAGCCCAAACGGCTAAAGCTAGAACCGTGAAATGAGGAATGTAGGTTTCTTTTATGACGTAGGCGCGCACTAAGACGGGATTTTTAGAAATTCGGACTGCAAGGGGGTAGAAGATTTTAAATGGCTGTCTCTTTTTCTTTGTGTAATTTGTACATAAGGTCTCTATCATAGGCTACATTAGGCAAAGGGGCGTGGCACCGCCCACACAAACCGAAATTTCAATCGGTCATATCTCAAGAGCCATTAGAGGAATGATGACGAAATTTGCTTCATATTTTACTGATACAAAGAGGATTACGTCTCTCTGGAAAATGGACGGTGCCACGCCCCTTTTTGAAAAAATCGTTATTTGGGCGAAGTAAATGGACGGGTTGCAATAAACTTTTCACTGTGTAACACTATCCATAGGGTCTCCATCATAGGCTATATGAAAACATAATTACACAAAGAGGCGTGGCACCGCCCACACAAACCAAAATTTCAATCGGTCATATCTCAAGATCCATTAAACGTAAGAAGATGAGATTTGCTACATACAAAAATGGTACATGGGGGACTACGTCTCTCTGGGAAGTGGGCGGTGCCACGCCCCTTTGTGAAAAATTGTTATGACGGTCATGTTAATAGAATGATTGTAATAAAATTTTCATAATCTATACATTTAAAATTGCTTACAGGCTGTAGATAGGATGATGGAGTAGTTGTTCCTCTTTTCGAGTAAAGAATAGATTTTTGGAAATTCGTACTTTTAGGGGTAAAAAGTTACCAATAAGGGATAAATGTTATACCATCACCCAGACCAATCGGCTAATGCTATAATCGCGAAAATTGGCATAGGCATGCTCACTATCAAATTGGATTGAAGGGTTTTTTGAAACCCGATATTTTCTGGGTAAAAATATTGAAAAGGGATAACAATGTTACTTTCACCCAGACCAAACTGCTAATGATCTAATTATATCGAAATATAATGAAGCAACTGGATTTTCGATTTTCTTACCTTTAAGGGTAAAAAAGGCCGAAAAGGAATAAAACTGGTACTAAACGGCTAAAGGTAAAGTCTCAAAAATTGTGAGATGTGAAGTAATTTAAAAATTCGTTCATGTTGTAAAAATACCGAAAAAGGGATAAAACTGATGATATCATCCAGATCAAATACCTTAAGGTAGAGTTACGAAAATGTATATAGAATTGCTCCCTATAGAATTAGAGAACTGTCAAGTGGAGTTTTTTAAAATTCCATTTTAGTTTTGCGATACGAATATATCTTTTAAAACTCGTACTTTTAGGGGTAAAAAGAGACTAAAGCGATAGAATTACTCAGACCAATGGGATAATCATAATCATTTGGGACTTAATTCGGAGAACTGTGCGTGAAAGTAGCCATAAAAAGATGAAGTTCTACATCATTCTTTTTGTCAAGTTACAAGCCACAATAATTTAATATTGATTTGAAGTTAGTAAGTATCGTATATGGGAATTTGTCACGTTTTAGGTTTTTTTGTTATATTGTTATATGGCGGCGTATGATTATCATAAGTAAACCCAGTTCAAAATCGGTTGATGAATGGAAAAGTGAAACTGTTGCTTATGTAGGGAAACGTTATATGAACAGATTTAAGGAATTGCAATTCTTAATTTTTTTTAAATTTGTTTCAGCTTCATCGGACTAGTGGTTCTCGAGTTATGTCGAACAAAAGAGCCTTAAACGTGACTAATTCCCCTATACGATACTTACTAACTTCAAATCGATATTAAATTATTATGGCATGTAACTTGACAAAACGAATGATGCAGAACTTCTTCTTATTGGGGCTACTTTCACGAGCAGTTCTCAGAATTGTGTCCCAAAATTATGTGTTGTACTATGT
Source organism: Muscina levida (assembly GCA_964034835.1). Classification (NCBI taxonomy): domain Eukaryota; kingdom Metazoa; phylum Arthropoda; class Insecta; order Diptera; family Muscidae; genus Muscina; species Muscina levida. The sequence continues at coordinate 88,913,019 of OZ035884.1, forward strand.
ACTATACTTGGGGATGAGGAAGAATTCAACAATTTAGCTTCTTTTTGGGGGCTACTTTCACGTGCAGTTCTCGGAATTGAGTCCCAAATCAATAAGCAGAACAATTTTGTACTTTGTAATGTTATAAATACCAAAGAAAGTTCAAATCTTGGTACTTACAGCGAGTGATTCATTAAAAACCTTTATTTTTATCATTAAATAAATTCCTAAAATAGAACTAAATGTTGCAGTTTGTATTATAATCTAAAAGTACAATCGCTGACATTCAGTTTCTTAGCATAGTTCAGATTCATATATTGACTCAGACTACATCTTAGGAAATCTTGTCGGCAGGTTCAACTTTTGATCACTCCTCTTAGCTAAATTTTCGAATTTTTCTACTCTAGCGCATTACAATTTTCTTTTATATGAAATAAGAAATATCCTCTTCTTTAAGGATAAAAGTCTTAAACCAAAGAAAGTTTAAATCGTGATCCCAATAGCGGATGATTCGTTTAAAACCTTGATTTTTGGTTTTAAATTAAACACTTCAAATTAAGTTGAAGCCCAGAATCTTTATCATGGTCTACCAGAACAGTCTCTGACATTTAATTTAAGATGACAATGTATGGCATTAACCAGTTTGGACCGGCCGTGGCATATTGGTTAGAATACGCGACTACCATGCGACAAATCCGTGGTTCGATTCCCGGCTCCAGTCATCTACATTTTTTCATTCATGGCCAGCCCACTCGATGTTGTCGACAGGAACTTCGCACTAGTGTCGAAATAATCATTCGTCTATAATTGTGAATCTAAAATAGAAAGCGTGTTAATTCACAACAACGCGAAAAGCATCCCATGCCTCATTCATGGGGTGTAAAGGGAAATGTAGTTAAGTAGGTAACAATGTAAAATAGGAAAGTAGATGTCGTGACTAAAGTTCTCAACCGTAGCTTTGTTGAGTCTTGCCCTATCCCTTATCCGGGCAAGAGATCAAAGCCAGTGTGTTGAAGTAGGAAACCCCGCGCAACGTTGCCAGAAGGCTTTTAAACACATCGAAGAGAACGCGATTAGAGGAGGACTGGATTGCTTACAAAACCAGTTTCAACAACTACAAAAGGGTTATTCAAAGGTCAAAGAGAGCTACTTGGATTAAATACTGCGATTCTAAGGACTCTAAAGGATTGAGTTTCATTTATAGAACAGATGTGAGGTAGGCCGCGAACAACACTGACATGGATAGACACTTCCTGGGCTGTTTAAATACAGATAATGCGGTCGGTAGTATGAGCTCACCCTCGTCGATCAACTATATGGACTTGGATGTTGTGTATAAAATGGTGAATAAGGATAAGTTGCTAAGGGCCAAAAGTACTTTTAAGCCCCACAAATCGCTTGCTCCATATGGTTGCAGACTCGGTGCATAATATAACTCCGATTTTGGTGGACATCTTCCAAGCTTGTAGCCGGCTATGTTGTCTTCCGGAGCATATGAAGGAGCTTAAGCTGGCTTTTATACACGAAGTGAGTGGGCCTCCCCAAAGGACTACAGACTACATCCTTTATGCTGAAAGTTTTGGAGAGAATTATTGTCATATCAATAAGTATATTTTTAAGCCTTCAAACTCTACGCCCCTCTCAACATGCGAACGTCGCGGGAAGAGCAAACAATAGAGCCTTAAACGTGACAAATTCCCATATAAGATACTTACTAGCTTCAAATCGATATTAAATTATTATGTAATGTAACTTGACAAAACGGATGATGCAGAACATCTTCTTATTGAGGCTACTTTCACGTGCAGTTCTCAAAATGTAGTCCCAAAATTATGTGTTGTACTGTGTTATGGATACACACTTCCTGTGCTGTTTAAATGCAGCTAATGCGGTCGGTAGTATGAGCTCACCCTCTTCGATCAACTATATGGACTTGGATGTTGTGTATAATATGGTGGATGAGGGAAAGGTGAAGTGGGCTGTAAGTACTTTTGACCCCCACAAATCGCCTGATCCAGATGACATAATACCTATCATGTTGCAGACCTCTGTGCATGATTTAACTCCGATATTGGTGGACATCTTCAAAGCTTGTATCCATCTATGTTGTCTTTCGGAGCAATTGAGGGATTTTAAGTTGGTTTTTATACCCAAGGCGGGTGAGCCCGTTCATGCCTCTCCAAAGGACCACAGACCAATTAACCTCTCATCCTTTTTGCTGGACATTTTTGGAGACATCAATTGTAATGTTTTTAAGGACATTTTTGAGCCGCCACACTCTGAGCTCTTCTCAACATGCGTACGTCGCGGGAAGATCAATTGAGAGCTCTCTTAATGATGTGGTTGACTTTATGTGTCCTGTCCCCTTCTCATTGGGTCCTTGCGATAAACGGGGTACCTTAATCGTTCAATGAGGATGGTACGAAAATTCCGACATTTGTGCACGGTTTTCTATGCATTCGTGCCTCTCCAAAGGACTACAGACCCATTTGCCTCTCATCCTTTTTTTCTAGAAATTTCTGGAGACAACAATTGTTATATCTATAAGGACATTTTTAAGCCGTCAAACTCTGAGCACCTCTTAACATGAGTACATCGTAGGAAGATCAGTTGAGAACGCTCTTCATGATGTGGTTGGCTTTACGAAACGCAACATAAATTTGGGCGACTTCACTAAAGCTGCCTTCCTGGATATAGAAGAGGCTATCAACAACGTAACGTCATGCTTAATAAGGAACTCTTTTTGGAGAGCATCAATGTATTGCATCTGCTAGTGAATTGGGCGGGTTGTATGCTAGGAAACCGTTTCATCTACTTCGAACTTGGTAGAAGCTGTGTAAAAAGGATAACAAGCAGAGCAACCCCACAGGAGTAAGCCCTGTCTCCTCTCCTTTGGTTCCGTGTGATAAACGGTGTACTTAAATCGTTCTTAATGATGTTGTTGACTTTACGAAACGCAACTTAAATTCAGGTGACTTCACTTTAGCTGCCTTCCTGGATATAGAAGGGACTTTCAATAGCGTGACGTCATGCACAAATACACAGTACAAAATTTGTCAGCTCATTGATTTGGGACTCAATTCTGAGAAGAGCCTAAAACGTGATAAATTCCCCTATACGATTCTTAGTAATTTCAAATTGATATTAAAATTATATGTCATGTAACTTGACAAAACGAATGATGCAAAACTTCTTCTTTTTGGGACTATTTTCACGTGCAGTTCTCAGAATTAAGTCTCAAATCATGTATTGTACTTTGTAAGGAACCCTTTGGAGGACATGAATGTATTACGTTTGCTAACGAATTGGGTGGGTTGTATGCTGGGATACCGTGTCATATAATTAAAACCTGGTGGAAGCTGCATAAAAAGGATAACAACAAGAGGAACACCATAGGGGTAAGTCCTGTCTCCTCTCCTTTGGGTTCGTGTGATAAACGGAGTATTTAAATCGTTCTTAATGATGTGATTGACTTTACGAAACGCAACTTAAATTCAGGTGACTTCACTTTAGCTGCCTTCCTGGATATAGAAGGGGCTTTCAATAGCGTGACGTCATGCACAAATACCCAGTACAACATTTTTCAGCTCATTGATTTGGGACTCAATTCTGAGAAGAGCCTAAATAGTGACAAATTCCCTTATACGATTCTTACTAATTTCAAATTAATATTAAAATTATATATCATGGAACTTGACAAAACGAATGATGCAAAACTTCTTCTTTTTGGGGCTATTTTCGCGTGCAGTTCTCAGAATTAAGTCCCAAATCATGTATTGTACTGTGTAAGGAACCATTTGAAGGACATCAATGTATTACGTCTGCTAACGAATTGGGTGGGTTGTATGCTGGAAAACCTTTTCATATAATTAAAACCTGGTGGAAGCTGCGTAAAAAGGATAAATACTAGAGAAACCCCATAAGGGTGAGTCCTGCCCCTCTTCTTTGGATCCTTGTGATAAACGCAGTAGTTAAATCGTTCAATGAGGATGTTAAGAAAGTTGTGGCATATGCGCACCATGTGGTCATCATGATAGGTGGGAAAACGGAATTGGTTCTCTTTACACGTAGATATAAGGTAAAGGAATTATGGCCACCGAAACTAAGTAGGGTGGAACTGAAGCTCGGAACGGAGGCCAAGTTCCTAGGTGTTGTTCTTAATCAGAATCTTATTTGGTCAAGGAATATCAAGGAAATGTTAAAGAGGGGGTGTCAATTCCCTTAATGCGTGCCGGAACTGTATAGGTAAAAGTTGGGGACTCAGCCTGAAGTACACAACGTGGCTGTATACTGCGATAATCCTGCCAACTTTTACCTATGGATGTCTAGTTTGGTAGGAGGACTTAGATAAGTGTAATTTATCAATAATGCTCAGCAAAGTCCACAGGATGTCTGCAATGGGGAATACTGGGGCTAGAAGTAGTACACCGCAAGCGGCTATGGATGTGTTCTTGGGACTTCCACCCCTGGACTTGTACGTCAAGGCTGTTGCAGCCCGAGGGGCTATCAATCCATACATGGTCATGTGATGATTCTCCAGCTTTTGGGTAATTGCGTTTCGTTTCATCTGCGATCTTACTGATTTTTTGAAGAAATGTGTAGATTTCCTTCAAATAACCGTTAAAATTCCGTTGACGGTGGGACTCCTTATGGTGCCTCTAGGTCTGTCTTTGATGACGGCTCAAAGATGGAACATGGCACAGGAGCTGGTGTATACAGCGAGGACCTGCAGCTGAGCCTCTCTAGATGGACAAAAGCCTCTGGATGTTAGCCTCTGAGGGGTTCCAGGACATTGCGAGATTCATGGTAATAAATCAGCGGACGTATTGGCCAGAGGAGGCTTATGGGCTCATGGACCCGCTCCCCCAAATACCCCTTAAAAAATCATTTTTGGTGGAATGATTCCTTGGGATATTTTTTATAGATTACACAGTACAACACATGATTTTAGGACTCAATTCTGAGAACTGCACGTGAAAGTAGCCCCAAAGAGAAAAAGTTCTGCAAATTTCGATTTGTCAAGTTACATGACATAATAATTTAATATTGATTTGAAGTTAAAGTAAGTATCGTATAGGGGAATTTTTTACGTTTAAGGCTCTTCTATTATATTGTTATATAGTGTCGTATGATTATCATAAGTAATTTTCCAGTAATATTCCATGTAAATCATACGCCACGGAGTACAACAGTTTTATTGTAACTGCTGCAATATAAACCCAAATATGATTTTGAACTGTGTTTATTTTGTAGCACTTACAATAAAACTGTTGTACTCCGTGGCGTATGATTTACATGGAATATTACTTATGATAATCATACGCCACCATATAAAAATAAAACAAAAGAGTCTAAAACGTGACAAATTCCCCAATACGATACTTACTTACTTCAAACCAATATTAAATTATTATGTCATGTTACTTGACAAATCGAATTTTGCAGAACTTTTTCTCCTTGGGGCTACTTTCACGTGCAGTTCTCAGAATTGAGTCCAAAATCATGTGTGGTACTGTGTAATCTATGAAAAATACCCCAACGAATCATTCCATCAAAAATTAATTTTAAAGGGGTATTTGGGGAACGGGCCCATGAGCCCATGAGCCTCCTCTGGCCAATACGTCCGCTGATTTATTACCGTGAATCTCGCAATGTCCTGGAACCCCTCAGAGGCTGACATCCAGAGGCTTTAGTCCATCTAGAGAGGCTCAGCTGCAGGTCCTCGCTGTATACACCAGCTCCTTTGCCATGTTCCATCAACAGATCAACAGATCTCGGTGTGTAGTGTGAACTGGTTTTTACTAGATTTCACGTGTCTACGTCCTAACCTGGTTCTAATGTTGCCCGTAACTACGCTATAGGTGGTCTATTCTGAAGGTCCAACTTTCGGTCACTATTTCCAGCTTTACCATGACTATTTCACTAGTTATGCGAGTAATGTTGACTTCCAAGTCTTGAATCGTAACTGGCTTATCGACAAGGATTTTTGATTCCACACAAACCCAAAGTAGAGGATTCAAAGGTCCAATATTACACCATCCATCCATCAGTTGACACTTCCAATATGCAAATTTAAGTGCTCAACAAAATGATTTGTCTATAACGCCATCGTGCACAAACTAACTTAATATCGTGGACCTCAATATGTCCTATTTCAAGCAACAAAAGGTCAGTTTTTGTGCGCTGTCAATATACATTTGAGTTTTTAGTAGTAACAGCGCCTAAATTGTAATCGAATCAAATGTGGTATCTGCTTCTCGACCATAAAATAAATAACATATATAAATCCTCCCCCCGAACAATCCTTGTTCTTCCCCAATTACAACTATCTCTTCCTATAGCACATCGACTTATCAACTTATTCCTTTTTAATCATCTTCATATATTAAATATATCCTCATCTCGAAAAATCCCCTTAAGACCTTAATAGAAGCTCATTTAAATCTTCTAGCAATCATTTTTAAATATCCCTAAAACCACAACAACAACAGCAACAAAAAATCCTAAAATTTTTTCCTGATTAAGGATTAAATACTTTGAACTTTTAAATATGTAAATAATACTGAAAATGTTACAACATACACACCAACACACAGATAATAGAGATAAAATAATATTCGACCATTAAAAGTTTAATTGACCAGAACATTAGAAACTATGGCAGTACTATGTAACACACACGCACACACATTCACACTAACATACAAACCAACACAATGGCTTACATATGATTTCATATAACCTTAAAGCCACAGTTACACCGAGTGTTACAGAAAATCTATGTTGTGTGGTATTATAAACAACAAAGTAAAACTATTCATATAAAAATTAAACACATACTGGCGAACGTTGAGTGTTATGCGGCGCTAAGTGATTGTACGCTTCAAATGTGTAAATACGCACTTCCGTTTCCGCACACACATACACACACAACTACCAGCTGTGTGTCCCTACCCCTCTAGCCATGTAGCACAGGGGCGGTTTAGTGCCATATAACATTGTAGCCGTATGATGTTAAACATCGGACACATGACTGATGTTGTGTGGTATTAATGTACGTTTGTTGTTTTACTAATACCTTCAAATCGTATCTTGTTGTTGGCTAGTTTATGTTTATAACGAGTGCATAAGCGAGTGTGTGTGTGTGTTTGTGTGCAAATGTGTGCAAAAATGTATTATGTTTATGTCAGTATTGCCGGTTATTGTAACAGACATTTTAACAGCCACCGCTACATAAAGAGGAAAAAGGCATTTGAAACACTCAATATACCGGCATTACAGGACAGGACAACAACAACATGCAACCCCAAGTGAAGCAATAATCCCTAGGGGATTGCTATCAAATTCATGCAATCTAAGTAGGCAGGATTATCGGCATACGACGAGGGTGCTCTACAAATCGATTGGAATTAGTATGAGGTGCGGTTGGGGAGGATATGGTAATGGAGGTGTTGGCGGTGTTAAAGTGAAAAGTCGAAATTGGGTGCTCGGTTAGAAGACATTTTTTGCCATAAGTGAAACCTTTGCGACCATTTACCTATAGACCGGTCTCAAATTAACAGTTTTCTATTAAAACTATAGTAAAAATATCTGAAGATAGGGGGGATACCAGAATTTCCCACCCTTCTGGTTTCCATCACAAAGAATAAATTAAACAAGTTAGAAAGTTTCAATCGCGTCAACCAAATATCATATACCCTTACCCTAGGTAAAAAAACTGACGGGGTTTTAAGGGCTAGGGTTGCAATAGCTCTCTAAAACTGTATCTAGTTAAAGCATTACCAACATAGTACAAAATTTTTCAGCTCATTGATTTGGGACTCAATTCTGAGAACTTTACGTGAAAGAAGCCCCAAAGAGACGTGGATAGACTTCCAATTTTTGTTTTCAAAACTTTATCCAGGTATAGCTTAACAAAATACAGAATGCATTTTGCACGATCGCATTGGGTGACTTGATATTATTACTCGCATTCTAAAGTGGGCGAAAAGGTACATTTGTATGGGAGGTACAAGAAGAGGCGTGGTCATGTAGCCCATATACAATCCCGTAAATAGTTTTGGGAAAATATTTTCCCATGGAAAGTTACGAAACAATTAGTAACGCCGTACGTACCAACGTACCAGCTGGACAGACAGACGGACAAGCAGAATGAAAGAAAGACTAACATGGATCAAACGACTCCTTCTATGTGTTACATATTTGGGTCGTATCACATGATATAACCCTCCTACCCGTAGGGTGGGAGCCGTCTGAAGGGGCGTGGCAATTACGCATATTTCCAATCCCCGATTACGAATAAAGAAAGTAAAACTAACGATTGATGAACTAACGATGAAATAACCTTCACTAAGTACACAAACGGAACGAAGCGTTTCTTCAACTCTCATACAAACTCCCCTCCCTGGGGCTCTGACCCTGCGATTATAGCCGAAGTTCAAAAGCTATAGAGCGGAAATTTTGTATGTAAGCGCGAAAAACTAGGTTAGAAAAAACTGCCTGCCATTTGGGGTAGATGGGGTAACATTGGGGTAAGTGGGCTTCCATACAAAAACCTAATTTTTATGAATTTCGCTTCCCCATCAACCCCGCAACTACCCCAGAGTCGCTCTCAGAGGGGTAAAATATATGACTGACCCCCACCCAAGCTTCCTTTATAACATTTCCCTCAAACATATGACCCCCACCCTCTTCACCCGCTTAGGGGGCTCCCACACAAAAATCTAATTTTAATGAATTTTGCTTCCACCGCTCTTACTGCCCCCAATCGATCTCCAAGAGAAGTTAAACGTATGACCGACAGGGCTTCTACACACAAATAAATTTTGCTCCCACCGCTCTAACTGCCTTAAAGTGCCTCTAGAAGAGTTAAAAGTACAACCGACCCCCAATATTTTTACAACCGCAACATATCTCAAAACATATATATTCTCTATATTCTACCCTTTGGGTGGTCTTTTTAAAATTTTTTGTTAATTTTAATAATTTTGCCTCCTAGGGTGGTAAAATGACGGACATTTTTCCCTCCTAACACTTCCCCCAAATATACCTACCCCACCTTCACCCCCTAAGGGAGCTCCCATACAAAAATCAAATTTTTAAAAATTTTGCTTCCACAGCTCTATCTGCTCCAAACGACCCCCAATATTTTTCCAACCCCAATTTTTTCTACAAACCTTAAGGTGGTCCATACAACACTATCGCACTCTACATTTTTGAAGGGTGTCCGTCTGTCCGTCCCCGCGATTACAGCAATAGTTAAAAGATATATTGGTCGGAAATTCAGTATGCAAGCTTTATACATCTAAATGAAGATTAAGTTCTAAAATAAGCTGGATCGATCACAGATTACTTCCGCCTCCCATGGTTAGGTTAGGTTAATTCGGCAGCCACGTTGAACACAGCTCACTTGGGTCCTAGTATGAGTCCCGTTGTGATACCATTTTATGATTTCCGCACCAAATGTTCCTATTCTAATCGGTCAACGTCGCTGTCAAGCCATTTCGTTGCCCTTATGAAGGCATGGATGTTCCGCATATCGCCTACTGATAGACAGGTATTGTCTTAAAGTATCCGATGACCAAGTTTTTCGTATCGCAGGTCACCTAAAGCAGGGCAGTGACATAGAAGATGCTCCGTGGTCTCCTCTTCTTCTTCATCATTGCAGCTTCTACAAAAATCGTTGTAGGGTAGTTTCAGCCTCTTAGCGTGTTTACCAACCGGCCAATGACCAGTTATCACAGCTATGATGTTCCTCAAGTGGACTCAGGATAAGTTTAGCACAAATCGTGTCCTCTGTATATCCATTGTAGGCCAAATCTGTTTAGTCGCCGTGCAGGTGGGTTCTCTTGCCCATCTCTCTTCAGCAATAAGGTCCAGTTTTCTCGCAATAAGTTGTTTCCCCCTTGTAAGAGGGATCCCAATGAGACCATAAACTTCGCCCGAGTTCACGGTTGTGGCGGCCCTTGCTAGCGTATCGGCCCTTTGGTTTCCATATATGTCCCCATGTCCTGGAACCCATGTTAGGGTAACCGTCGAATGTCTCGCTATCTCCTCCAGAGACGACCGGCATTCTCGAACATTTCTCGAAGTGGTGTACACTTTCTCCAGGGATCTGATAGCCGCTTTACTATCAGTAAGAATATGAATATTGCCGTCCAATATCCCAAGACACTGAATTTTTCTCTATATTTTAATGGCCGCTATTTCGGCCTGAATTATGCTACAGTGATCTGGTAGCCTGATTGATAGACTCAGATTCAACTCTCCCGAAAAGATTCCACTGCCAGCTCTTTCTTTTGATTTTGAACCATCCGTGAAAATTAGGATGACATTCTCCCCAAAGTTTAGGGCATTATCATTATCATCATAGTAGGACCTATCCGGGATGTTCCTTATAAAATCCGGATCGAATAGAGGTTCAGGTATGGTGTAATCCATATTGCAGATCACATTAATTAGGTTCAGGATTTTGGCATGGCCATAGTTCCTGTGCATCCATGCTTTTGTGGCGTCTAAACGCATTGCGGTATTCGCTGCTTTCCTCCTCGCCTCAATGTCCGGTGGTAACCAGTTTAGGATCGTGAAAAGTGCCTTAGTTGGAGTGGTTCTAAGTGCCCCTGTTATCATGATCGCCACCAATCTCATAATGCTTTCGAATTTCAGCCTTTGGGACGCTTTATCTAGCGCCGGCCACCAGACTGCTGATCCGTAGAATAAGATGGGTTTAATAACTGATTCGTATAACCAGTTTAAGTTCTTGGGACTAATTCCCCAATTGAGGCCGATTGCCCTTTTGCAGCAGTATAGAACCGTTGCCGCTATGCTAATCCTGGTCTGAGTGTTCAGATTCCAATTCAGTTTACTGTCCAATGTTACAAACCATACAAACTCCCCTTTTTTTGGGTGTCTGACAGTGCGATTAATGCCGTAGGTTAAGAGGTATCGGTCTGAAATTTTATATTCAAGCTTCTGACCTAAAGATCTACGCTGAACAAGATCGGTCAAAAATTACTCCCACCTCCCATTCAACCTTCCTCTGTTTACGGGTCTGACCCTGCGATTACAGCCATATTTTAAGATCTACTAGCTTCTGTCCTCTAAGCGAAAGTTATGTTATAAAATCAGATCGGTCAACAATTACTCCCACTTCCCATACAAACTCTTCATTTTTGGGGTTGTCCGTCTGTCTGTTCCCGCGATTACAGCGGTAGTTTATGAAGTTTGCTATACAAGCTTCTCTCCTCTAAGCGGTGGTTAAGTTCTAAGGTGAGCAAGATCGGGCAAAAACTACTACGAATGCCAGCTTCTGAAAGCTTTTAGTAGACATCAACTGTAATGAACCAAACCGATTACATGGTCCCCTCGTTTTGTATTCCTCTAAACAATGACTTATACGAGTAGTACTCGGTATGCAGTTAACTAAGTGCGTTTGTTGTTAAGTACACTAAGACCAATGCGGTAGATGGTTGGCTGCGAACCCCTACAGTCTACCTAAACACTTACACTTACACTATTGTGGCTATACAATTACAAAAATGATGAACTTGAGTTGTTAACACTCAGCACAACAAAAACCAACAGCAAACTGCAAATGGGGTTTTTAAAAATTAAATATAACAAAACATAAATCTATAGAACACACACATGCACACACACACACCGATACATCACACAGCTGCACATATGTAGTCATAAAGACAATTTGAAAAGAACAAACGAGACCATAAACCAGCCGGCAATCAGACATTGAAGTTGTGCAGACATCCTTGATGCACTTGTCTAAGTGTTGGTCAATGAGTGCGTACTTTACAAGTCTGGCTGGGTAACGGTCGGACTGGTCAACTGGTTGGTTGGTTGGTTGGTCGACTCACTGACATACAGCCTGCCATACAGCATGTCTATCAATTGGATTTTATGGAGAATTTTGTGGAGTTTTTGCTACGCTGGCTATCCAGCGTTTTGGTCATAACTATTATGGCATGGAGCGGCATAGCCTAGACTGGGTGAGTTGCAAATAGCCACATAAATCCTTCAAGTGTTTCATTATAAATTATTTTATATGCACTTTAACAATTGCACAGAAATATATGTATTCGAATGTATGGCACAACGAATGCATATTCATCGTTTTACATTTAAGCCAGGCAACAGGACCCCACCCTCACTGAATGGGGCAAGGGGCGTCGTCGTTGTCTTTATAGTTGCCTACTACTATCACTGCCATGACTACTGGCTGGCCTTTACTCCACTGAGAGGAGGGTGGGAGTTGCTATTGACTAGGGCATGTGTTGTATATGCGTAACTGTGTGTGTGCTTTTGCTATTATAGTTGTTTATGTGAGCGTATTGCTTGCCTGCTGTATCGTTGTATCATTGTATATGGTTAAATTCCCACTGTCCTTTTATTGTTTATTATAACACAGACTTTGCCTGTCTGATAGGACTTAATGTTAATTCATTTTATATTATTCATATGCACTCACATACGAGTGCATATAAATGCCAGAGAAACGGATATGCAGTCAGGATCTATGAACATACATCATGGATCATAGCATATACGTATATGTGAAGTCAGGGATAAGAATACACAGTAGTTTGAACAAATTTATGATAATTTGAAAATTTAGTAAACAAAAATATAAAAATATCAAAATATAAAAATATAAAAATATAAAAATATAAAAATAAAAAAATATAAAAATATAAAAATATAAAAATATAAAAATATAAAAATATAAAAATATAAAAATATAAAAATATAAAAATATAAAAATATAAAAATATAAAAATATAAAAATATAAAAATATAAAAATATAAAAATATAAAAATATAAAAATATAAAAATATAAAAATATAAAAATATAAAAATATAAAAATATAAAAATATAAAAATATAAAAATATAAAAATATAAAAATATAAAAATATAAAAATATAAAAATATAAAAATATACAAATATAAAAATATAAATATATATATCTTTTGTTATTGTTTAAATTTATTAAATCAACCATAAAGTTGTTCATCCAAAACCACTGTCTGATGAGGAAACAATTGCTTGTATGCAAGGAACTGTGTGACTGGGTTCCGTTCTACATTATATGACACACAGTCACACACAAACATACTCACATACATACACATCCTACAAATATGCACATTTGTACAATTTATGTAGATATATATATGTATGCATGTGTATTCATAGCGCGACATATATGCATATTTCAGTGTATGCATGCATGCATATGTACATGCACACATTTAACATGGATAGGAAATTGCATTTTAATGCAACAATTCATGTTTTATTATGGTTACATTTTATGCTTCGCATGATTTTATATTTTTAAAATCCTCTCCTGCTGCACGCCCAACACATTCACATCTACATATAGATACATATTTATATATTTAAACATACAAATGTATGTAAACATATTAAATATGCATTCATATGCGAACATGCATGTGTCGGTGTTGTTCTTATGTGTTGTATTTAAATTCACATTGTTTATGAATGATGTAGCATAAAATTTACTAAATTATCACTATAAATATTGCGTGTGTGTGTGTAAGTGTATTTGTGGTCATCTGTCCATATGCATCCTCATTTATAATGTTACTTAGAAATTCCTAAATTATATTTGTTTCTAATATGGCCACTTACTAAATGATATCCTTGCTACTATTCATAGGGATAATAATTTAACATAATTATTATAGGAAATTGTATAAATATATAAAATGATTACATTACATGATATGATATGATGTACATTTATTTTGTTACATCTCTAGTTTGCCTTGGATTAAATTGTCCATAAAATTCAAGTGTGTTAAATTTAGTAATAAATATGAGATCAAGTACATAATTATTAGTTATTAATTGTCGTTAGTTGTTGTGTTGGTAAAAATTTTACCTGGTAGTAGTTTACGATTTGGTAGTTATAGTTACTGTCGTATCTAGAGAGATTATTTTGTAAAGTATACCAATAATTGATATCATTGGCAAGAAGTTTGTTGATGCAGATACTAAACCAAACACTTGGAATGATTAGCGATTATGATGGAGAATGCAATTATTTGAAAATTATATTCAGCAAATGCGGTTAATAATAATTTTAATGATGGCAGTTGATTGGGATGTAAACTACTGGGAGCTAACCGCTAATTGCTTAACCGGAAATTTTTATAATTAGTACTAGAAATTGCCAAATGGTGGTGTATAATGTTGGGATTTTCATTAAAAATTTTAACTTTTTATGGGCGGCAAAATAATTATGGAAGGATTGGAAAAGGATACGTATGTACTACTTAACAGAGATGATGTGTCCAAATCAGAGTGAAGTTAATTGGTGGGTCAGTTTAGTTAAACCTCCAAAGAGTTTGTCGTTTTTTTTGACCATTTATGTGTTTTCCCTATCTTCGTGTCTGTTCGCTTAGTTTGTTAGCTATAACTCAAGAACAGTTGATTATTTCTCATTCCATTCTTTAGCAGAAATATAGCTACAGCTTAAATAAATAAAAAATTATATTAATATATCCATGCTAAAAATCAAGTTGGACTAATTTTATCTAATGAAATCTTCAAAAAAACCATAAAACCACAATAATGGAACAAAGTGCGTATGATTAGTATAAAATCCGCATAACATTTATATTAATCATACGTTATACAAACATAGATACATACAAGAAAATACTTATTTTGGGTCATTTAGATTTCTATAAATTTCTGGAAGCTAACACGAAACGAAACAAAATTGTGTACTTTGTCTATCCCATTCTGGTCGAGTTTGCGTATAAAAGGACGAAATTTTTCTGTAATTATTCCAAAATTTCTTGTAATTTGAAAAGGGACACTTTCGACTATCAAAATCAAGTTGCGCACAAAAGAACCTATGTAATTTAAATACTTCAGTATTCTATAATTCTAAACAGTTCTAAAACAAATCTTGTCAATGTATAATGCTCAAATAAATACTTCCAAAACATTCAATTATATGTCTTAAAGTAAAATGAATTATTGCAATTTCAATGGTCCTTCTGTAACTTTTTTATTGGACTTCCTAAAAACAAAGCAATATAGTATATTTAGATATATCTTTTCCATTTTGTATAACTAAAAAGCTAGTGAGATGCTAGTAATATGTAAAAATGTATTAAGGGCATTCACGACCATAAGTATTGGGTGAATTTTGCAGGATTTTTGATAAATTTAGTATTTTAAGTAAATTAAAAAATAAAAAATAATTTTCAATGTTTACTATAAATACTTTAGATACTTAAGATCTTGAATAACCCAATTCTATTTAAATTCTTTTTCCATGAAGATGTTAACCCCCAAAAAAAGGGAGTTTCGTATGGCTGGTGGAAGTAGTTTTTGTACGATCTTGGTCATCGTAGAACTTAACATACACTTAGAGAATATAATATTGCTTACCAAATTTCAGCTCGGTACCTCTTAAACTAAGGGTGTAATTGGGTAGACAAACTCCCCCCCAAAGGTGCAGTTTGTACGGAAGGTGAAAGTAGTTTTTGTACGATATTGTTCATCTTAGAACTTAACCTCCGCTTAGAGAATTTAAGCTTTCATACTAAATTTAAGGTCGACAGACAGACGGACACCCCCCAAAAAGGGCGTGTTTGTATGGAAGGTGGAAGCAGTTTATTGACCAATCTTTCTCATCTAAGAACTAAACCTACGCCTAGAGGATAGAAACTTGCATATAAAATTTTAAGTCAGCACCTCTTAAACTACGGCTTTAATCACGGTGATAGGCAGACAGCGAACCCCCAAAAAGTGGAAGTTTAATATGGGATTTTTGAGCAGTTACAGCATTGTTCGTCTTAGAACTTAAACGCCACTTCGAAGATGTTCCATAGTAAAATTCAGTTCGATAGCTCTTAAACTACGGCTACAATCGCGAGGTCAGACAGACGGACGGATTGGCATCTTCAAATCGATTTAGAACTTTTTGTATAAAAAAAGTTACTTTTGGTACAATATAAGTACTTTTGGATGCAATGATAGTACTTTCTGTTACAATAAAAGTACTTTTTGGCACAATAAATTGTACTTTTAGTACTATTTTATTCAACAAAAGTATATATAGAGACAATAAAAGTACTTGTTGGCACACTAAAAGTACTTTTTGGTACAATAAATGAACTTTTTGGTACTATACAATGTTTGTTTATTACAATTAAAGTACTTTATGATTTACCAAAAGTACAAATTGATACAATAAATGCACCTGTTGGCACATTCAACGTAATTTCTGTAATTATAAAAGTAATTTTTGGCATTGTGAAAGTACTTTTTATAACAATAAAAATATATTTGTTGGTACAATAAAAGTATTTTTCGGTACGATAAATGATAAATAGTAAATTGTGCTTTTAGTACAATTAAAGTACCTTTTTATACAATAAAAGTACAAATTGATACAATAAAAGTACTTGTAGGCACATTGCACCTACTTTCTAGTATAATAAAAGTACTTTTTGGTCTAAGAAAAGTATGTACAATAAATGTACTTTTTTTGTGCAGTAAAAGTACTTTTTGTACTGTAAAAGTAGTTTTTGTGGTAATAAATAAATTTTTTGGTACAAAAAAAGTTCTTTTTAGTACAACGGAACTACTTTTTGGTACTATTCGTTACAATAAATATACTTTTTGGTACTTTTCGGTACAATAAATTGTACTTTATTTATTATATCAAGTAGTTTTTGATACAATAAAGGTACCTTTTGGTACAATAAAAGTATATGATATTAGTACAATAAAAGTTCTTTTTGATACAATAAATTCGTATTTGTTAATACCATAAAAGTACTTTTTGGCACGAAGTACTTTTGTTATAACAAACATTCTTTTATGTACAGCAAATTTTGTATCTGGTGTAAAGTCATATTTTTGTACAATAAAAATAGATTTTAAAACTATAAAAGTCCTTTTTTGGTAATTCGAAATATCTTTATCGTACAATAAAAGTACTTTATGGTACAATAAAAGTGTATACTTTTTAGTACAGTATAAGTTTTTTTTGTGCACAAAAAAATACTTTTTGGGACAATAAAAGTACTATTTAATAGAATAAAACCACTTTTTGGTATATACCATTGGTTATAACAAACGTACTTTTTGGTACAATAAATGCACTTTTTGTTAAATTGAATGTAATTTATACATTATACATTTATGAAATATGAATCTATATTTCATAAACCGTTCGGAATTTTTTCTTTTTGTCTTCGGCAAAGTTGTAGATGTAAACCAGAGCAAAACCAGTAAGAAAGTTTCAGTCGGGCAACCCGACTTACATATATCCTCACCCTCAGTAAAACATAAAATTTTCTATTATGTATATTGATATAGCGGAGTGGTACATTTGTATGGGAGGTACCAGAAGGGGCGTATTTAGACTTCCAAATTTTTTCTCCAAAACTTTATTCAGCTATAGCTTTACTAAATACAGAATTTGGGCATTATCGCGTTGGGTGTATTTATATTATTACTCCATCTCTAAAGTGGGCGGAAAGGTACATTTGTATGGGAGGTACCAGAAGGGGCGTGGCTAGACTTCCAATTTTTTTTTTAAATTTATCCAGTTATAGCTTTACTAAGTACAGAATTTGGGTATGATCCCGTTGGGAGTATTGATATTATTACTCGATTTCTAAAGTGGGCGGAATGATGTATTTGTGTAGGAGGTACCAGAAGATATAGGAGGTATGAACCTTGTTGGGGTGAAAATATTGGTGTATTCATAAAAAAAATTTTCGATGTAATGGGGCCAAGTCCTTTGGGGTTTTTTTTAGTTTCGGTATATACTTCAATAATAGCTGGGTACGAAGGTGGCACAGGTTAATATTTTTCCAAAACTTCTTATAGAAGTACATATGGGCTACATGGCTACGCCCCTTCAGGTACCTCCCGTACAAATGTACTATTCCGCCCACTTTAGAAATCGAGTATTGATAGCAATACACCCAACGCGATCGTGCTCAAATTCTGTATTCAGTTAAGCTATAACAGGATAAAGTTTTGGAGAAAAAAACTGGAAGTCCAGACATGCCCCTTCTGGTAACTTCCACAAAAATGTACCATTACATTAGAGATGGAGTCAATACACCCAACGCGATAGTGCGTAAATTCACACAAATTTAGTAAACTAAATCAGGCTAAAGTTTTGGAGAAAAAAAAGGAAGTCTACCCAAGTCCTTTCAATACAAATGTACCTCTCTGCTCACATTAGAAATCCAGTAATTGTATCAATATAATAGAATATTTTATGTTTTACTAAGGGCGAGGGTATATGCAAGTCGGGTTTCCTGACTGAAACTTTCTTACTGGTTTTATATTGTGTTGCATAGTGTTATTAATATATAAATACCTTTGTAATATATTGATGTCCATTAATTGCCTTTAATATATAGCAATAACAAATCATATTTCCCACCTTGATGCTAACAGACGCCCACTCTCCTTGTAACTATACACATTTACTACAAGAGGATAACCCAATGACCCTCGATATATTACAATAAAAAAAAAAATCCAATACAAACCCTTGTATACTAACCGCCAGCCTATGTAATACTATCAGCCAGTTCTTAATCAAAATCACAGCCTTAGGATAACTATGCATATATTTAGTTTCACCTTTCACCGTCGTCGACCCTTATCGTGCTAGCCAACACTTTCGCCTTTCATCATTTTTCGAAAGGGTACCTTCGAAACATATCCAATTAATGTCCTTTCAAAAATCCAATCAAAGATCAGATGACAATTTACACCGAGACTTCACACGCGGCGCACTTAGTAGGCACAGACGACACATATTCAATGAACTTGAATGCCAACCAACCAAAGCACACAGACACACACACACACACCCACAAGCTCTCAGGCCTAGTCACCACAGACACAAACAAATACATAAATAATGATTTAAGGTCTATGTTTTGCTAATGGGGCTGAGGTGCGAGGCAACTACAAAGATCTGCCCTCACTCCCCCACAACAGAGAACATCATGGCCCAGCGTGACGTGGTAACAAAATAGGCAGTAACCACATACGCAACGCGAATCACTGAATTGTCACTCATACAACTGAAAAATGGAGGAGTAATTGCAAATTACCTTCAATTGTATGCGAGAATGGAAGAGAGTATGCAAAAGTATAGATGTGTGCTGAGAATCTAAATGTATAGTGCAAGTCTATTAGCGGTAGTGGCAATAGAAGACCATGAGCTAACAGTATGGCTGTGTTTGGCTATGTGTGTATTTAAGTTATAGTTGGCTTTATTGTGTTATTGTTAACAGGCTGAATAATTCAGTCTGTCTGCCACAAGGTGATGCTGTTGTTGTATGCCGCTCGCTTGTACACGCTGCACAATGACGGCAACTGTCGTCGAAGGCAATAACTCACCTCAACAATGTCGCAAAGTTTAGAAATGAATTTATAATACATCACAAACACACACGTGCACATACATGTCGAGCAGACAAACTCACACTTAGCTAAATTTGCTATTGCGTTTGTGAGGCTTTTGCTTCAAAAAGAGGTGGGGGTGGGAAATTATTATGAAAGTATGAAAAGTTTTTCTTTTTTAATGATGTTCTAACATTCATGATGAGACCAATTTAAAATTTCATGAATATAAATTGGATTTACAAAATAACATTAAATGCCACTCACACACCCGCACACTTACACTCTTATATACACAGAGGCATATACTCATATTTACGTAGCTACACACTCTTTTAGCTTTACAGGTACGTACATACGCGCTCACACATGCTAGGTGTTTTATTATTAGCAAACCAAAATATATAAATATGCATGTGGACTCATATGTCTGGCTGGCACATAGTGTGTAATAACACAAAGTTACTCTATTGTGCTGTCTCACATTGCCTCATGTATATCTATCACTTGGGCAACCTTGACTTTGAATTTGTACTATGTCAAAAATGGGTTCATCAAAAAAGTAATTAGATATAAATTCGTTGGAGAAGAGATTTTTTGGGCAAACATTTCGCAGACAAAATTTTTGGCAACAGTGGAGCAAAGATATTCAGGAGGTAGATCTAAAAAAAGACAAAATTGTAAGTGCCTCTCATTAAAATGACACAAAAGAGTCGTTTACATCAATGTATTTATAAAATTAACTAATTTTGTATCAAATCAACGTAAGTTTTTAGCTATATTAAGCATAGATGCTCATATCCTTAATACTATAGTTGTTTTTTTTTATATAGAAAACCTTTAACCAAATTTTACACAAAAAATTGAGATACATTTACTGCAACAGCACAACAATATAATAAAGAACACTTTAAAAGGCACACATTTCCTTTGTTTAGCCATATTTTTTATATGGAAACTATAAGGGCCAATAACAATAGTTTACAAAACATGAATATTTGAGGTCCTTTGACCACAAATTTATTCTCTCTATAGAAGTTATGAGGCTTTATTTCCAATCAAAATTTTATAAGAAATCTGTTAAATGTAGGCTAAATGAAGGCATGGCCCTGAAAACCCATTGTTTGCGCTTGTATATTACAACCCTTCCATCCACATAGGGAGTGGCTGATTCTTGCAGCTAACGATTCAAATCTAAATGGACTTTTGGTCCAACCAAAACAATACAACAATTACAAAGAAAATTTCAAAAGACCACATTTCCTTTGAAATGTTATGCCAAATGTTTTGTATGGAAATTACAATTACAAAAGTTTACAAAATAAATAAAATTTGAGGTCCTTTGACCAAAAATTTATGTTTACTAAAGAAAATATGATGCTGTCTTTTTGATCAAAATTTTAAAAGAAGTCTGTGATATCTACCCTAAACGGTAGTGTGGCCGTGAATACTCAATGGCTGCTATTGCATAACGTAGACCCTCGTTTCCCACACGTCGTAAATAATTCTCACGACTACCGACTCAGATGTAACTAGACTTTTGGTCCAACCTGCAAAAAATTCTGACTTTCTTTAGAAACTCGTAAAGAAATCTACTAAAAACCATCTGAATACGAAATCTCTTTGAGATCCGATTTTTTTTCTATTAGAAACTTCGCTGTTCACTTAAGAAAGCCGATACTTTCAATATAAATCAAGAATTCGTTGACAACTGTTTTCAGACGTTAGTGAAGGGCGCACACACGCCCGAAGGATATATTCAATATGTTTTTCTATTTGAAACGCCCATAAGGAGGCGTGGTAGGTATGACCATGAATATAAATGCCCAGCGTCGAATTCTGAATCGATTTAAAGATATCCATCCGTCTGTCGGTCAGTCTGACCCTACTATAGCACTCGTAGTTTAAGAGCTTTCGAGTAGAAATGTGGTATGCAAGCTTTAATTCCCCTTAAGTCAAGTTCTAAGATGATCAAGAACGGTCAAAATATACCCTCAACCTCAGTAAAAACATAAAATTTGCAAGTATAACAATTTTAGGAAGGTACCATAAGGGGCGTCACTCGACTTCCAGTTTATTTTCTCCAAACTTTATTCTGTTATAGCTTTACTAAATACAGAATTTGGGCACGATCACGTTGGGTGTACTGATATTATTACTCAGTATATAAATGGAGCGGAAAGTAATATTTGTATGAGAGGTACTAGAAGGGGCGTAGCATCACTCCTAGTTATTTTCCAAAACTTAACCCGATTACAGATTTACTAAATACACAATTGGGTACGATCGCTTTAGATGTATTGATATTATTACTCGATTTCTAAAGTGGGCGGAATGGTACACTTGTATGTGAGGTATTGGAAGGGGCGTGGCTCGATTTCCTGTTTTGTCTCCAAAACTTAACCCTGTTATAGTTTTACTAAATACAGTATTTGGGCACGATCGTGTTAATTTTATAACTCGATTCCTAAAGTGGGCGGTATGGTTAATTTGTGTGCAGAAGGGGCGTGTCCATGTAACCTATATGCTATCCCTTAAGTAGTTTTGGGAAAATAATAACCCATGCAAAGTTTCAAAAAAATTGGTTCACGGCTTTCGAAAGTTACCGTGCGTACCAGCCAGACAGGCAGACTAACAATGGACAGACAGAATTTGGGTACGATCACGTTGGTTTTATTGATATTATTGCTCCATCTCTAAAGTGGGCGAAAAGGTACATTTGTATGGGAGGTACCAGAAGGGGCGTGACTAGACTTCCAATTTTTTTTTCTAAAATTTTTTCCTGTTTTAGCGTCTAAATACAGAATTTGGGTACGATCCCGTTGGGTGTATTGATATTATTACTCGATTTCTTAAGTGGACGAAATGGTGTATTTGTATGGGAGGTACCAGTAGGGGCGGGGACATGTAGCCCATTTGCAATATTGTAAGTAGTTGTGGGGAAATATTAACTCGTGCAAAGTTTCAAAACAATTGATTCACGGCTTTCGTAAGATATCGTGAGTACCAGCCGGACAGACAGATGGACAGACAGACGGATGGTCATCAATCAAACGACTTAAAAAGTCATGAATCGAATTTGGTTCAACGAAACCTATTATCTAAAGTGACTCCTTCTATGTGTTACAATTTTGGGTCGTATCAAATGGTATATACCCTTCTACCCGCAGGTTGAGGATATAACTACCACCACCTCCCATATAAACTCCACCATTTTTTGGCCTGTCCGTCTGTCTGACCCGTTATTGCATCTATCGTAGTTTGAGAGCTATCGAGCTAAAATTAAATATGCAAGCTTTTATCCTCTTAACGGAGGTAAAGGTCTAAGATGAGCAATATTGGACAAAAACTACTCCCACCTGCCATATAAACTGCCCTATTGGGGGTGTCCGTCTGTCTGTCCCTGCGACTACAGTCGTAGTTTAAGAGCTATCGAGCTGAAATGTGTTATACCAGATTCTATTTTCGCAATGATGGTTAATTTCTAAAATGAGCAATGTTGTACAAAACCTACCCACACCTCCCGGAAAAACAGCCCCTTTCTGGGGATGTCCGTCTGTCAGTTACAGTTGTAGCTTAAGAGCATTCGACCTCTGCTTTGGTATACAATCCTCTTCCCTCTAAACGGAGGATAAGTTCTAAGATGAGCAAGTTCGGACCTTCTATACAAACTCCGCCTTTTCAGAGGGGTGTTTATCCGTCTGTCTCCGCGATTACAGCCGTAGTTGAAGTGATATCGAAGTGAAATGTAATATACAAGCTTATATTCTCTATGCGAAGGTAATGTTCTTAGATAATTAAGATAGGTCACAATCTACTCCCACCATCCATAAACAGTGCCCTTTTTTGAGGGTATCTGTATGTCTGACCCCGCTATTGCAATTGCAGTTGAAGGGCTATCAAGCTAAAATTTGATATGCGAGCTTCTATCTTCTAAGCGGTGGTTCAGTTTTAAGATGAGCACGATAGGTTGAAACCTACTCCCATATGTTATACAAATTCTTCCTTTTTTGGAGTGTTCACCCTTCTGACCCCGCAATTAGAGTCATAGTGTAACAACTATGGAGGTAACATTTGGTATGCAATCTTCTAAACGAGTTTCCCTGGAATGTTTTTATCGATTTTTTCGAGGAGTCATCCGCTCACGGCGAAACCCGAATTGACGATTTCTTTTAACTTTGACCCTTTCTGCTCCCGTCACCAAATCACTACCGCTCGTCTAGGGATCGCCCTCCTGCAAAACGGGACAGCATATCAGGCATCACTACCCACCACACCAGATATCTCAAGCATACGTGACCAACGACTAAACATATCCCCCCCCCCCCCCCACGATCAGCATCCGCTTCATCAGACATCTAAAGGACATCAGACCTTCGTTTGTACAAGGAGTTTTTTTGTACTATACATAACAACAGAACATCTCGCCCTAGTCAGGAAAAATTCACCCGGTTATTTCGTCATGTTTTGTGGGTTCTAGTTCTGTAAACCTGCAAAGAAATTCTGTAATTTATTAACGACAATTGTCCTTACGAAATTAAAGCCTTCTCTTGTTATATTTAATGAAATTTTACGAGGATTTTTTTTTTAAGGAACATTTTAACCCGCTTTATCTCAACTCCTTAAGTGTCCTTTTTGTACTTAGTACCAGAAACGATAGAAAAGTACCTTAAAGCTCGCACCTTTGAACATTAAAATGCTCTTCCAAAAGGTTTTTTTACAACAGCCAACCTGTGGGTAGAGAAATTCTAAGTCAGGGTGAAGGTACTAGGCCAGTATAGTAAATCAACCATTGGGTTTGGCGTTCTCAGGCCGAATTTGACATTTTATATTTTTTCTTATCTTGATGTTTGTTCGCTTTGTTTATCAGCTAAAACTTAAAAACTTTTGATCAATTCTTATTTCATTTTTCAGCAGAATTGTAGATAAAGCTTAAGTTAAAAATTTCTATTAATAAATCCATGTAAAAAATCAAGTTGTACCAATTTTGTCGATTGAAATCTTCAATTAAACCTTAACTCCACGATATGGGAACGATGTACGTGTGATTAATATAAAATTGATATAACTCATACGTTATAGTACACATACGTTGTATGAGTAACATTCATTTTAAGCGGATTTCATATTAATCATACGTACATAGTTCCAGTATTGTGTATTTATGCTTTAATGGAAGATTTTATTCGTTAAAATAAGTCCAATTTGATTTTTTTCATTGATATATTATTATAAATTATTGACTTAAGCCTTAGCTACAATTCTGTTGGAGAATGAAATGAGAAACTACGCGAACAAACATCAATATAAGCATCGAATATAGACTACCGAGTTTGGTTTGAAAACGCCAAACCCTTTGGGGTTTTTACTTTACTGACCTAGTACCTTCACCCTGACTTGGAATTCCCCTTCCACCAGATACTCATACATTGTACGAGTAATATTATTTTTATGCGGATTTTATATTAACCATACGCACATTGTTAAAATTTTATGGATTTATGCTTTAATATGTATGTACAGTACACTACTTGGGTAGATGTCGTCATTAATTATCATCGGCGATGACCAAATTTTTACTAGTCCTTTTGGTGCCATTTCAAAGCATTAGCAACTACTTATGAGTCCTTTTCTGTTTAGAAAAAGCCAGATATTTTACTTAAATGTTGCTTAGAATACTTTATTAGCGGGTTTCTAAATCAAAAAATCGAGGACTTCCCCTAGTCTTTTTAGGTCCCTTTTCAAATGGACCACATAAGGCTTTTATTTTGGGAAGAAATCATTCAACCAATTATACGAATGTTTAATATTTCCCGAAATATTATGAAATTAGGAAAACTGTTCCAGCCAAATTTTCGATAAAACTCTCTTCTGCTGAGATATTTTTCACTCCTTTACCAACAGTTACACTTCAGGTTATCCGACTATATAATGCTGTTGACCATGTTCATGTCCCAGTTATCTTTTCCACTTTATTTTTTCCGTATTTAATTTACTTAATTGTTTCTGGCACCCAATCTTCTACCTTTAACGCTCCATATTACCTTCCTTCTGCTCCACATCATTGCCACTGTCTCCAACAGCTGTTACCCCCTTTAGAAACACAGTCACATTCATGTGACTCCTTGCCAGTAGTGTCCTTATCTTTGCTGTTTCATTTCGCATTTTTCTATCTATCCCTTTGGCTTATAGCTGTATTCATTTCTGCAACTGACACCTGCAGACACCAGCAAAACAACAACTCCGGTGCGCCCAGTCGTCGCTTAGAATTGAAAAACGTCATATTGCACATGTGGTTTTGTATTCAAATTTATGTTTTTTGTGCCATGTTTGGGGTCATCTACTACGACTACTACTACTGTTTGCAGTGTATAAAGGATTAAAACACACAGAGAGAGAACGAGAGAGAGAGAGAGAGTGAGGGAGTAAGGAGTTTTCTAACATTAGCACGAAGGAAACACATGTTGCCGCAGTACCATCTACCAAAGACGATGGCAGTGTTGTGAGTGTTATGTTTTCCATTTGCATACCTGGTTTATGTTGTGAAAGGTGTGGAAAACTTATGTGGTTTTTGCTATACCCAATGCAACCACAGTTCCCTAAAGTTTTTTTTCTTTTGCAAACCAACAACTGGCAAGAGGCCGAGAGCAGCATGATGAAAGAGAGTTAGTGAGGGGGAGTTATAGCTAGAAAGCACAACAATAATAGAAACCTCTGAAATCATGATAAGGTTTCTAACTTCTTCGTATATAAAGAAAAGTTTGCACTACTCCACCGCATACAAATGCAGACACAAACACACACAGTTATTTACTAATAGAAACAGAGACAAACAAGACCAGCGTAGTTGGTATTGAAACTACTGCGTTTTTAGATGGTTGAGCTAGAGGGAGAGCGAGAGTGACGGTGTGTGTGTGAAAGTGTGGGTTGCCTAGATAGCATTGCGGTCTTAACGTTTTCTGCAACTGAGCGGAGAGGTGAGTTTTGTGTATGCCAATATGAGTTGAATTGGTTGGCTTCGTTCAAAAGTTCAAAACTGACACCTGCAGTTTCGAATTACTAATGAAAGATGGAAAAGACGATGATGATGATGTCGGTGATAATGATAAACAAGACGACGATGGTTAAGACTATTGTGACAACAGTGATGTTGGCGACCATGATGATGATTGTGACTACATCGATGTTGAGGATGATGATGATGATAATAATTGTGATACAGTGATGTCTGTCCCCATGATGATGATGACTGCAATACCAATACTAAGGTAGGTCGCTAGAGTTAATTTACAGTGTGTTAAATTCTAATGCAGTAACTGCCTTGCATATGTTCCCCAAACTAGATGATGACGATGATGATTGTGAATACAGTGATGTTGACGAACAAACTGATGATAAAGATTTATGATGATGATTGTGATTGTGACTGCGGTGATGTCTGACACCATGATGATGACTACAATGCCATTGCTAAGGTTGGACGCCTGAGCTTCTTCACTATGTGGTACATTCGATTGAAGTAACTGTTTTGCATATGTTGCCCAGACTTGTGCTGAAGTTGGCCACCATTAACGAAAGGCAAAAAGTGTGAAAACAACATGAAATACAATGAGAGTTATAGGCAGGAGGTTTTTGAAGTTAAATATAAATAAATCCATAAAATTTGAACGATGAAGGTATGATTAATATGAAATCCGCATAAAGTTAATAGTACTCATACGTTGTACATACATACATACACTCATACATTCATATATGCATACATACATATGTATCGAGTACCATATGCAAACTCGCTACATTTGTATGTAAGTATGAGTATGAGAACGTATGAGTAATATTAATTTTATGCGGATTTTAAATTAATCATACGTACATCGATCTAATATTGTGGATTTATGGTTTACTTAAAGATTTCATTAAATAAAACTAATCCAACTTGATTTTTTTATATGCTAATATATGCATTTATTTATTTAATACTTAGCTACAATTGTGCTGAAAAATTAAATGAGAAATCATCAATGGTTTTCGAGTTATAGCTGAAAAACAAAGCGAACAAACATCAAGAAAAGGAAATAATATTAAAAGTCAAAGTTTGGCCTGAGAACGCCAAACCCTTTGGAGGTTTTACTATACTGATCTAGAACCTTTACCCTTGACCTAAAACCTTTATTTGAAATTTTCACATACCCCACCCCCCCAGATTGGCTGTTGTACTGTGTTTTTACTGACCAATGCCAGAAATTCCTTCACATTTAAGTTTAAATTTGACTCGACCATATTAATTTTTCATCTGCATTGTTCTATATATTACGAAAAATTATAATACCTTCGAATCTCCTTAACACTTACCAAATGCCAATTAGAAGTAATTTAGCTTTGTGTATTTACCTCAATCTTTTATTTAAGATTTAATGACTTAAGCTGCAAATAATAACTTAAATCATTAAATCATAATTTAAATTTTGTAAAGATTATTGAAAGTACAACAAATGTTTGCCTCTTAATACTTAAACGAATGCAAACGATTTAATTCTGGGCATAATCTCCTTGCAGCCCGATATAAATGAGAAATCTGATAGCATATACTATTGTGTGTGTGTGTACTCGCGCGCACATACATATATTCGCCTGAACTGCATTGCATATAAAAAAACGAGAGACACTTGAACATAAGATTCCTGCCACTTTATCATAGTTATCCCAATAGCCGATGCAGGAGCTTAAGCACCAGAACAAGGATATGAAAGTAAAAGAAACTTAATCGAAAAAATTTCGTTATGAAATAAATACAGAACAATTAAATGAATCATATAACTGAGAATATTGAAAGAAGAACAATGAACAGCTTCGCATCTCATAATCAATTATATGATAGGGAAGGATTCAGGATAATTTAGTAAAAATACAAAAAATTAAAAAATCATACAAATGATTAATAGAATATATAGATAGAGTAAATTTGTGAGTACTTACTTACTTGGATGAATCGTTTGCACAGCGACAAAAATTTGTCGATGATATGTCGTCTAGAATAAATAAAACATTTGTAAAAATGGTGATAAAACTGGTTATTTGCACTATAAGTATATTTTATTAAACTTTGTACCGCCATAAAAAGGGAAGCGTGTATCAGAGGTAAACGTTATTGGAAGGATGTACGTATGATTTTTATAAAATAGACATAAAATTAAAATAACTCATACGTTGTACATATAAACATACATACATACATGTAGTGAATACCATATGCAAACTCGCTACATATCAGCAATGTCCTGTATTCTACTTATCACAGATGAGACATGAAAATTATGAAAACAAAAGCGATATACTAAATTATTTTTTTAAGTTTTCATTTGATAAAATAATTCAAATTTGATTTTTTAAATTAAATGAGAAATCATTAAAGGTTCGTGAGTTATAGCTGAAACAGTAAGTGCACAAACGTCAAGATAACCAAAAATTTTAAAATTTTCTCATTCGATTCATGAGTTTCTAAGTTGTTCGATACCTGTCCGTTTGTCTAGCCATTAGCAATTGTCCGTCTAAAGACGTTAGCAATTGTTTTGAAACGTAGCATAGGTTAATATTAAGCTAAACAACTTAAGGGATTGCATATTGGCTTCTTGGCCACGCCCCTTCTGATAACTCACATACAACTATATCATTTCGCCCACTTTAGATATCGAATAATAATATTAATACACCAAACGCGATCGTACCCATATTCTGTATTTTGTTAAGCTGTAAATGGATAAAGTTTTGAAGAAAAACTTGCAAGTCTAACCACGCCTCTACTGGTACCTCCCATACAAATTGACTATTCAGCCCACTTTAAAAATCATGTGATAATATAAAAACACACAACGTGATCGATCCCAAATTTTGTAAACGTCAAAGATTTTGAGCCAAAATGATTAGAGATTTCCATTCGCTTCGATCTTGTGCGCACCGCCTCCAGTCAGTCCTACCAAGCAGCATCTGTGATTTCTCCACCTGGTCCTTCCAACGTAGTCGCGGTCTCCCTCTTTTGCGCCGTCCTTTGAGGTCTTGATAGAATACCTTTCGCGCTGGAGTTTCCTCATCCATTCTCACGACATCGCCTAGCCAGCGTAATCGTTGCACTTTGATTCGCTTGACAACATCAATGTCGTGGTATAACTCGTACAGCTCATGGTTCATCCGAATTCTAAACTCGCCGTTTACGCAAATGGGTCTCTATATTTGCGGAGTTATTTTCTCTTAAACACCGCCAGATGAGCTGCATCTGCCTGTGTAAGCACCCAAGATTCGGAGGCGTACAACAGGACCGGTAAAATTAGTACCTGGTACAGCTGGACTTTGGTAGTTCGAGATAGGGTGGTGTTTATAAAGTGCTCGCGTAGTCCAAAGAAACAACTGTTGGCAAGCACTATTCTCCGTTTTATTTCGAGGCTGACACTGTTGTTTTTGTCCATGGCGGATCCAAGGTAGATAAATTCATCCACTACCTCAAAGCAATAGTTTTCACGCTGCGTCCCCAACGGGTGGACACTTTGTTCGATGATGATACCATTAACTTCGTTTTGTCCTCATTCACTGTCAAACCCATTTTAGCTGACTCCCTTTCAACTGACGAGAAAACAGCTGCTACCTCTCGCATCGTTCGACCGATAATGTCGACATCATCGGCATATGCGAGCAACATGTGGCTCTTATTAAATATGGTGCCAGACATGTTAACCGCTGCTTTCCTTAACACCTTCTCCATCACTATGTTGAACAGTATACATGACAAACCGTCACCATGTCTAAGACCTCTCGTCGTATCGAATGGTGCAGATAGATCCTTGCCAATCCGAACAGTGGATTTGGTATTCGTAAGTGTACACCGGCAGAGACGAATTATCTTCGCAGGAATACCGAACTCAGACATGGCTTCGTATAGTCGATGCCTGATGGGACTATCGAAGGCAGCTTTGTAATCGACAAAAAGGTTGTAAGTGTCGATTTGCTTCTCATGGGTTTTCTCCAGAATCTGCCGTAGGGTAAATATCTGATCCGTCGTGGATTTGCCTGGTCTAAGGCCGCACTGATAAGGTCCAATCAGGTTTTCCACAATTGGCTTTAGACGTTCACACAGTATGCTAGACAAAACCTTCTACGCAATCGATAAGAGGCTAATTCCATGATAGTTTTTACACTCACTACGGTCACCTTTTTTGTAGAAGCTTACTTGCTTACGAGAAAATAGCTAGAAGCTTGCTTTGCAGTACAATAAAAGTACTTGTTGGTACATTTAAGATACTTTTAAAGTACTTTGTGGCTAAATTAAAGTACTTTGTGGCAAAATCGAAGGTCCTTTTCGGTACACTCAGTATTTTGTTCATAAAAAAGTACTTTGTACTTTGGTACAATAAAGTACTATTCGCTACAATTACTATTGACGCAACAAATGTGGCTTTTAGTATAGAAAAGTACTTTTTGTTATAATAAAAGTGTTTTATAATGTACTAAAAGTACTTTATAGAGCAATAAATGTACTTTTTGATACAGTAAATGTACTTAGAAAAAACTTCATTTCTCTTGAATAAGGTATTGGACAAAAGTACTTTTTTATGTACTTAAAGTACTTTTGTATACAGTCAAAGTACATTTAATAAAAATATTTTGTTTTGTTTTTAACCTGCACTTTTTGGTAAAAAAAAGTACAATAGAAGTACTATCGGTACAATAAAAGTATCTTTTGGTACAATAAAAGTACCTCTTGGCACAAAAAATCAACTTTTGGCACAATAAAAGTACTTTTTATACAATAAAAGTACTTTTTATACAATAAAAGTACTCTTTGTAAAATCATGTACATTTTGTGCAATAGTTATTTTTTTATTTTAAAAATTTAACTTTTTGCTAAAAAAAAATTGTGTTGAGGTCTCATAAAAATACAATAAAAGTACGTCTGGTGCAAAAAAGTTTTATTTGGTACAATAAAAGTACCTTTTGGCGCAATAAAAGTACTTTTTGGTAAAATAAATGTAGTTTTTACAATAAAACTACTTTTTTGTAATAAAAGAACAATACAAGTATTTTTGATGCAATAGAAGTTCTATTTGGTACTATAAAGGTACTTTTTAAAGGTACTCTTTTTTGAAAAATTTTGTACAATACAGTTAATTTTGCACTTTTTGTGTTGTAATGAAAGTACAATAATTTAAACAAACTTTTTGGTTAAAAAAAGTATTTTTACACAGTAAAAGTACTTTCTTGTAAAATCGAAGTATATTTTGTGCAATAAAGTATTTTTTTATTTTAAAAACTTCACTTTTCGGTAAATGGTGTTATAAAAGTACAATAAAAGTCATTTTGGTACAATAAAAGTATCCTGTTTTTATGCAATAAAAGTACTTTTTTGTAAGATCAAAGTACATTTTGTGCAACACAATAATTGTTTTATTTGAGAAATTGCACTTTTTAGTTGAAAAATACTTTGTGGACTCATAAAAATACAATCCAAGTACTTTGGTGCAATAAAAGTACTTTTTGAAACATTAAAGGTGCCTTTTTGGTCAAATAAATGTATTTTTTACAATAATAGTACTTTTTTGTAATAAAAGAACAATACAAGTATTTTTGATGCAATAAAAGTTCTATTTGGTACTATAAAGGTACTTTTTGATATAATAGAAGTACTTTTCCGTAAAATAAATGTTTTTTTTTTTGTACAATAAAGATACTTTTTGGCACAACACAAGTACCATTTGGTATAATAAAGGACTGTATGTTACAGTAAAAGTACTTTTTGGTACAAAAAAAACACTTAGTAGTATAAAGTTTTTTTTAGAGAAAACATAAGTACCAAGTGGTATATAGAAACATGTGCAATGCCAAAAGAATTGGTATGAAACATAAACATATAATTTTTATGTTTTGCCAATGAAAACGAGAAAATTTAACTCTAAATTTACTCTTATTTATATTTAAGAATTCTCTTCTACCCCACCCAGAGAAATTTTAATGTACTACCATTAAAATATTCCGTAATTTTAACTTATAAATTAACGCTCTGTTACTTACTTACCTACTTACTTAGCTGGTACTTCTATGCAATCCCAGTGGATTATATACCGCACGTAGAAAAATATTACAAGCGCCTCGATCTTGCGTTTCTTCTCCAGTTAGTCACACCGAGTTCTGTAAGGTTATCAGTAATCTGGTCTTTCCAACGAAGTTTTGGTCGCCCTCTTCTGCGCCGTCCATCGAGTTCATTGTCGAAGACTTTTCGAGCTGGAGCATTTTCGTCCATGCGTACAACATGACCTAGCCAACGCAACCGTTGCACCTTAATGCGTCTGACTACGTCAATGTCAGTGTACAGCTCGTAAGGCTCATGATTCATACGACGCCAATACTCTCCTTTAACGATGATGGGCCCATATATTTTACGGAGTATTTTTCTCTCAAATACCGCCAGAACCGATTCATCCGCTTGTGTCATAACCCAGGATTCTGAGCCATAAATTAAGACAGGTAGAATTAGTATCTGGAATAGCTTGAGTTTTGTTCGTCGAGAGAGGGCTCTGTCATTGAATCGCTTGCTCAGTCCGTAGTAGCATTTATTTGCAAGCAGGATTCTTCTCCGGATTTCTAGGCTGACATTATTTGCTTTGTTGATGGCGGAGCCTAGGTAGACAAAATTATCTACCACCTCGAAATTATAGTTGTCAACGTTCACGCAGTTTCCCAAACGAGTAGATTCTTTGTTCGTTGAAACTAATAACTTCGTTTTGTCCTCATTCACCGTTAGGCCCATTATCGCTGATTCCTTCTGTATACCTGAGAAGGCTGCAGTCACCCCCCTCAGTTTTCGATCGATGATGTCTACGTCATCAGCGTACGCGAGTAGCATGTGGCTTTTGTTGAATATAGTGCCACTCGTGTTTACTGCAGCTTTTCTCATTATCATCTCCATCACAATGTTGAAGAGATCGCACGATAGGCCGTCGCCTTGTTTTAGGCCTCGTCTGGTATAGAATGGCTCCGTAAGGTCCTTGCCAATCTTCACTGAAGACTTCGTGTCAGTCAGCGTCATTCCGCAAAGACGTATCAGCTTCGCTCGAATACCAAACTCAGCCATGGCTTCAAGTAATTTCTGCCGTATCGGACTGTCGAAGGCAGCTTTATAGTCGACAAAAACATGGTATGTGTCGATCTGTTTCTTTTCCAGGATTTGCCGAAGTGTGAAAATCTGGTCAGTTGTTGATTTTCCAGGTCTAAGGCCACACTGATAAGGCCCGATTAGGTTGGATAACACTGGCTTTAGTCTTTCACATAGCACACTTGACGGGACTTTATATGCGATGGGTAAAAGACTGATCCCGCGGTAGTTGGGACACACACATAATACCCTCACATTCCAATCTTTGGGCATGCACTCTTTGAGCCAAACCGTACGCAGGAGCTGGTACATGCTCGTTATCAGCTCCTCGGCACCGGACTTGAAGAGCTCTGCGGGCAGACCGTCGGCACCGGCTGCTTTGTTGTTTTTCAGCCGCGATATTGCTCTTCTTACCTCGGCTTGACTTGGTGGTGGGCAATCTAAGCCGTCGTGGACAATTGGCGTGCTAAACTTCACGTGCGCTGCCTTCTGGAACCAGCAGTATGTGCATATGTGCAGCACACTCTGTGTATCCGTGACCAGATTTCCATCATTGTCCTTACAGGTGGGGAGGCCATTACCGTATCCATTTGCTCTTACTTTCTGATAAAATTTTCGGGCCTCACCTCTATCCCTGTATCGCTCTATATCCTCGTTCTCCCGTTCCTTCATCTGACGTTTTTTTTCGCCTAAATAGCAGTCTCGCCTGTTTTGCTTTCTCCTTATGCCGTTCCCTAACAGCACGGCTTACAATTGGCTGTAGCGTTGCCCTTTAAGCAGCATCCTGTTCCTCAGATGCTTTGCGACATTCTTCATCGTACCAGGATTCGTCTGAGCGCCGCTTTTCATATCCTAGCACGGTTGTTGCGGCGGTTGCCATGGAATGCGCAATATGCTGCCACTGTGTATCGCGAACGTCAGAAGTAGAGGCGTTGTGTCGTAAAAGTTGGGAGAGCTGGTTGGAGTAGGCAGTAGCTATCTCTGGGTTTTGCAGCTTCGCGATGTCCAGCTTTCTTCGTGCGTTTTTCGCTCTGCTCGATCTTGTGCGCACCTTGGCTGCAACCAGGTAATGATCCGAGCCAATATTAGCACCACGGTTCACACGCACGTCCATGACACTAGATGCATGCCTGCCATCAATTACCACATGATCAATTTGATTTTTGGTGTTTTGATCGGGGGATAGCCAAGTTGCCTTGTGGATATCTATGTGCTGGAATCTGGTTCCAATCACCACCATGTTCTTTCCGCAGGGAAGCTAACCAGCCTAAACCCGTTGTCTGACGTGTCGGTATGCAGGCTGAATTTACCGATCGATGGACCAAGAACATCTTCACTTCCTATTTTTGCATTAAAGTCTCCCAGAACAATTTTAATGTCGAGGCCAGGGCAGCGGTCGTATGTTTCCTCTAGGCGCTCGCAAAATGCATCTTAAATCTCGTCTTTATCTTCCGTCGGGGCGTGTACACAAATCAGCGTGATGTAAAAATATTTCGCTCGGATGCGAATGGTGGCTATTCGGTCACTTACAGGGTTAAACCGCGAGAACAGGTGTCGAGCGCTCAGTTCACTTGTTTTTAAATGTCCTTCCGCTGTCTATAATCACACTGCCCCTTCGATAATGCCATTTTTCATTAGGCCGCCTAAGCTTTACATGCAACCTCAGCGACTGTCACGCTTAATATGGCACTCACTCGCATGTAGTCATGTTGAGAGCGCGATTGAAAAGGATATTGTTTTTTTTTTTTGTCCTCCACTAAAAATACTTATCCTTTGTCAAAGGATTTCAGTGAAGCTCAACACGTTTCCAGCTAATGACCTTTGGGCAAAAATAGTAAAACATAGAGAGTGAAAAAAACAACACAAGTGGCAGAGTATTTGCCCCAGCATTAACCCACAGATAACCAAACACTATAAAGACGACTTTTTTGTGACGTAGAAAATTAAAATAGCAACTTAGCAAAAAGTTTACATAATTTTCATCATGAATGCTTAACAAAAAGCTGTTTTAAAATTAAACCTCAGGCAGTTGAAAATTGTGTGTTCATATCGTTTAGAATTTACTATATATTTTTTTATATTGGAGAAGCTATACCAAGCAAAAAAAAACGGTAAATAAACGAAATCAACTCTCAGCCTTTGCCAATCATTATCGTTATTATTTAAACACTACTACCCACTGCGCAAAGCAGCACCGCCCCACCCGTGGAGTTTGTGTGCAAACCGCAAAAATATAATAGCGTAAGCAATTATATGAATTCAAATTCGACGAAATCTGATTCAAATTACTTTTGCAAATTCTATTACCGAACCAACAATCTCATTATACTTGACTTGTTCGATACGGCAACAAAAACGAGTAACCCCCTGCCCCGCCTACATAAACTTACTCACCCTCTCTCTCACATATCCCATTGGAGCTGCAATAGCATAAACCCAGTTGGAGTTGGAGTGGCTTCGACCAAGTAGTGCCACACAATTTAAATTCAATACAGAAACAAAGCGAGAGCCGGCAACTGGAGAATAAATTCAACGCAAATCACTGCATTATAGAAAATAACAAATAAAATATTTGAGCATAATGAAGCCACATATTTTGCATACTAAAAGGAGCCACAGAAACTGTTCTATGCTATGGAACTCTTGCTATAATAAGGAGGGATTAATACAATGCGATTGCGAACGAACAACAGGAGAAAGGAAATAAGAAAAACAGCTAGAGAAATCCGTGGCAGTGGTTGACTTTCTAGTGCGATGGTGATATATATAGGGTATATGCAGAATTAAATAATTACTTTAGCTGAATAATGGAATAATTGAATCGAATTTACAATATTGAGGGAAATTAAATATGACAGAAGAGAACTTTCTGGGAATTATGGTATAAATGTCTAGAATTGTGTATGAAGCTAAGATGATTGAAATGCTAAAAATAATACTTCGTCAGACATGTGAACATTTTCAAAGATTTTAAAAGAAGCCAACATCACAAGTACCAGTGCTAGTTTTATCCTGTTTTCGGTATTTTTAACCTAAATAACGAATTTCGAAAAATTATTTCACATCGCACAACTAAAATATTCTTACTTACTTACTTAAGTGGCCCATTACAACTTACGAACGTAGTTCATAAGTTTGAGGCCTGAAGTACTATAGAATTCCACACGCTTCGGTCTTGTGCGTGT
Source organism: Muscina levida (assembly GCA_964034835.1). Classification (NCBI taxonomy): domain Eukaryota; kingdom Metazoa; phylum Arthropoda; class Insecta; order Diptera; family Muscidae; genus Muscina; species Muscina levida. Next base: position 88,949,770 of record OZ035884.1, read on the forward strand.
GTTTTCCAGTTAGTCCTACCAGATGATGGCACGTCGCCTACCATTTGGTCCTTCCAACGGAGTTTGGGTCTCCCTGCTCTGCGCCGTCCTTCAGGTTCGCCTTCAAACACCTTTCTCGCTGGAGCATTTACATCCATCCTGGCAACATGATCCAGCCATCTTAGTCGATGCATTCTCTTTAAGCTACATCGATGTCGTGGTAAAGCTCATACAGCCCATGGTTCATCCGATGGCGAAACTCGCCGTCGACACAGATAGGTCCATAAATTTTTCGGAGTACTTTTCTCTCGAATACTCCCAGTTTTTGTATGTCTGTTGTCGTAAGCACCCATGATTCGGCAGCATACAAGAGAACGAGTAATATTAGTAAAGCTGATTCTTAGTATTCCGAGATAAGGTGGTGTTACTAAAGTGCTGCCGAAGTCCGTAGAAACATCTATGGGCGAGCACTATTATCCGCTCAATTTCTTGGCTGACATTATTTTTCTTATTGACGGAAGATCCGAGGTAGGTAAAATCATCTACTACCTCAAAACAATAATTTTCAACGTTGACGCTGCGTCCCCATCGAGACGACTCTTTGTTCGTCGAAATCATTATTTTTGTCTTGTCCTCGTTGACCGCTAAACCCATTTTTGCCGACTCCTTTTCTAGTGATGAGAAGACTGCAGTAACGTCCCGCAGATTTCGGCCAATGATATCTATATCATCGGCGTAGGCTAGTGGCATGTGGCTTTTGTGGAATATGGTGCCAGACATGTTGACACCAGCCTTTCTCATCACCTTCTCCATAACTATATTAAATTGTGTACAGGACAGGCTATCGCCCTGCCTGAGACCTCTTTCCGTGTTGAATGGTTCAGACTGATCTTTACCAATCTTAGCCGAGGATTTGGTGTTGTCTAAGGTACATTTGCAAAGTCGAATTAGCTTTGCAGGAACACCAAACTCAGACATGGCCTCATAAAGCCTATTCCTTATCGGAGAGTCGAAGGCAGCTTTGTAGTCGACAAAGAGGTGGTAGGTGTCGATCTGCTTTTCATGGATTTTTACCAGGATTTGTCGTAAGGTGAATATTTGATCCGTGGTAGATTTGTCAGGTCTAAAGACGCACTGATATGGTCCAATTAGTTTTTCTACAATTGGCTTTAGACGTTCACTCAATATGCTTGAAAGGACCTTGTACGCTTTGGTAATAGGCTTATTCCACGATAGTTCTTACATTCACTACGATCTCCTTTCATGTATATGGGACATGACACACTGAGACTTCAATGCCCGGGCATGCTCTCCTCTTGCCAGATGTTCTCCATGAGCTGACGTATGCTCCTAATCAGCTCCTCCCCGCCAGCCTTAAACAACTCAGCAGGGAGACCATCGGCTCCAGCAGCTTTGTTATTTTAAGGCGGGAGATGGCATTACGTATCTCGCTCTGGCTCGGAGGTGGACAGTTAATTCCATCGTCATGGATTGGAGTGGGGTCTTCTGGAGTGGTGTCAGTTTCCGGTAAATTTCTAAATAAATTCCTCTCCATATCTTCAGAACGTTATCCGGATCCGTCACTAGCTGACCATCGCTGTCCTTGCAGAAGGGCAACCCTGTTCCACGCATTCTCGCTTTAACTCTCTTGTAGACTTTTCGGGCTTCCCCTCTACTTCGGAGCAACTCAGTGCACTCATCCTGCCTTTTTTCAGCTCCTTCTTATATCTTCTAAAAAGACGAGTTGCCTCTCGTCTCTTCTCCCTGTGCCGTTCACGAACAGCTCGCGTTGCCATTGGCTGCAGTTTTGCCCTGTATGCAGCATCCGTCTCTCTCGTGGCATTGCGATTTTCATCACCGTACCATGCATCTTCTTGAGACGGCTTTGATTACCCAAGTACGCTTCTCGCAGTCCGTTCTATGGAGTCGGCTATATATTGCCACTGCGAGGTTATATTGTCAGGGGTTGGAGCATTCCGCAGCAGTTGAGTTAGATGGTTGGAGCAGGCGTCCGCTACCTTTGTGGTCCGCAGTTTAGCGATGTCCAGCTTTCGCTGTGCCTGGTTACGTACGTTTTTCGCCATGCTTAGCCTAGTGCGTACCTTAACTGCGGTAAGGAAGTGATCAGAGTCAATGTTCGCACCCCTGATCACTCGTACGTCGAGAACACTCGATGCATGCCTTCCATCGACTACCATGTAATCTATCTGATTCCTCGTCAATTGATCTGGAGATAACCATGTTGCCTTATGAATATTTTTATGGTCAAATCTAGTGCTGCTAACTACCATATTTCTTGCCGCAGAGAAATCAATCAGTTTGATGCCATTGTTCAACGTTTCGGTGTGCAGACTGAATTTTCCGATTGTAGGCTCAAATCCGGTCTCCCTGCCTATTTTAGCATTAAAATCACCTAGTACAATTTTGATGGCTGGGGCTACGGTCATATACATTTCCTAGGCTCTCGTAGAACTCGTCTTTGTCCTCATCGATTTTCTCTTCTGTCGGAGCATTTAAATTAAGCTGCCTTTAAAATGATCATTGAATTTCCAAAACATAAAAACTATGTCCATGAGTCAGCGATTTTGTTCACCAATTCGGTTGCATTAAAGACGCATTGCATTGCCTTGATTGCAACGACAACTTCGCCAAACAGTTTTGTTAAAGCAAAAATTCTTCCCTTAGAACTTGCCCCATAAGGAAACTCCTAAAGAACTCTCAAAGCTATTATCCCTACCCTTAAAGCATTCATCGACTAACGATGATAGTCTTAGACACAAAAAAACGTAAAAGTTCCTATATCCGGTATCCTTGAAATGCATATAGATATCATACACGCACCCATACACACACACGTTTCCATATGTATAATAAGCATGAGTCTATAAGATGTCTCTATGATAAAAGAGCATTGTCATAAATTATGGTTTTAATAATAACGATATGCCAACAATTCAATGGGAAATTGGCAGGTCTGCCTTTTTAGAATTACAAAACCACAAATTTACATAGAGAGAAGAAGAGAGACGCATACGTACAGACCTACATACAGTTCTGACACACACACACACTCACAAGTACGCATTTATGCCCTTACTAACATGTTACACTTACACTCTTAGAGGATATGAATGCATATGAACCATAGCGCAACATGGAGTTAATACATGATACTATTACCACTACCAGTACTACGACTACAACTACAACATACATACGTTAATGTATTATGAGGGCTTTAAAGTATCTAGCATTGCTAAATACGGATGTACTTATTCATGCGTACATACATACGTATGTAAGCATACAACTTGCAGATGATCATGATTTGTATGGTAGATGTGGGTATGTGTGTGTGTGTGATTCCATATATGTATATAAATAAGCATATCCATATTGTTGTGTACATATGTATGTTCATTGGTTTATTAGTAGTTACAAGAAATAGGCGAGAAGGTTTAAGAGGGGCCCGTTGATCGAATCAAATTATTTAGAAAATTAAAAATTAAAAACTAAAAATTAAAAATTAAAAATTAAAAATTAAAAATTAAAAATTAAAAATTAAAAATTAAAATTTAAAAATTAAAATTAAAAATTAAAAATTAAAAATTAAAAATTAAAAATTAAAAATTAAAAATTAAAAATTAAAAATTAAAAATTAAAAATTAAAAATTAAAAATTAAAAATTAAAAATTAAAAATTAAAAATTAAAAATTAAAAATTAAAAATTAAAAATTAAAAATTAAAAATTAAAAATTAAAAATTAAAAATTAAAAATTAAAAATTAAAAATTAAAAATTAAAAATTAAAAATTAAAAATTAAAAATTAAAAATTAAAAATTAAAAATTAAAAATTAAAAATTAAAAATTAAAAATTATATAAATAAAATTAAAATTTTATAAAAAAAAAAAAATAAAATTTAAAAATTAAATAAAAAAAATTAAAAATTATATAAATAAAATATAAATTTTATTAAAAAAAAAATTTTAATAAAAAAAATTAAAATTGACAACTTCAACAACATTTTTAGGACACACAAAAAGGCCCCAATCCAATTCTCAACTACACAACCACCCCTGTCTACTTTTACACAAAAACCCATCATATCGTACGGTATTAGATATGGCAAAGCTGTACAAAGCTACATGTATACGACATGTCGCCCATACTCTTGACTGAACACCATGATGTTGTGTAACGTGTTCATTGGTTGTTGCATGCATGCATGCATGCAGCTACATGCTACATGCACAACCGTTAAGCAGCTACAACAGCGCAAAATAGCTATATAACGAAGCTATAAAGTGCCAGCAGATTTGTAGCTAAAGCTTATGGGCGGCAGCAAAAGAGATATCCAGAGTTAAATGTTTGCAACACCATAAACGTTTATAATGCCACCACACAAACGCACAGTTAAATGACGTGAACCCCAGCGTTTATGTTTCTTCTTCACCCCCAAAACAAAAAATTATTGAACAAAACATTTAAAGCCTTTCTAAATAGATAGATTCACAACGAAACCATGCTTGGCTGTAAGTAAAGTGTCCAAGGTGTTTAAAGGCCTACAAATGTTTGTGTGCCATACCATAAATGTGTAGACCGTGTGTGGGTGTGTGTGAGCATATAAAAGCTGCATCAATGGTGCCCAAGCACAATTTCCGTTTCCTCTAATATTTTTCAAAAACAATCATGCACCGATTCTAACTGCCGCTATGTCGGGTATCTCTTAGCTTATGTGTATGCACTCTAACTGCCACTCTGTTTAGTTTACTGTCACACACACACACATAATCATCAATTTTAATGGTATTTGAATTTAATCCAATTAGCATTATTTCAATTATAGCCTTTGGAGAATTTTCAATTCTTTTTTTTGCTTTGTTTTATTCTCATTTGTAATCAACTTTGATGGACACTATGATATAGGGGTACTCCTTTCTGGCTCATTGGGGGGTTAGAGAGAAGGAGGACACATAAAGGCCACTAATACCATTCAAATTATTGTGTTTATTCTAGAGATTTATGAGATTGCCACTAGTTTTGGACACTCAAAGTGTAATGTTGATATATAACCCAACCTGAAATTGGGTTTCAGTTCATTTTGCATTTGTTGTCGGCCAGTGGGGAGTGAAAGGCGGATTTAAGTTTTAGCTTAATTAAAAATTGAGAATGTAGGATAATTTGTGTGATGTGTTAAGGCAGCTCATAGATTTTCGTTAGAAGAATGTTCGCAAATGGCAATGAGTAATTAAAAATTATAGGGAACACTAAAATTGAAAAATTTTACAAAAAAATTATTTAATCATTTAAAATTTAACATTACTCTCCTTAAGCTCAAATGTCAATCTGATTATTCGGATCTTAGAACCTCTCATTTTATCATAACTACAATTGTCCCTCCAAATCCCCTCTACCTTACCGACAAGTTGCTAAACCTCATTATAACATAACTTTCAACGTGAAACTCACAACATTGCCCCTCCCCTCTTAAAGTCGGCAACTCAAACAAACCTTGAGCTAATACATTACCCTCATCATAATTTAAATGACCCAACGCAAAAAAGCAAAACTAAAAACACATTAAATTAACATAAATACAAACAAGTTTAATATAAAATTATGAATTGTTAATGTCAACACAAACTAAATCAAAACTTTTATATGGCAACCAGACAATAAGTTCGTCGGACTCAATTACAATGCACTTAACAACCAACCTTCAACCGAAACCCAATGTATCCTGGCTTACAATTATTTGACCGAAAGAGAGAGGGAGAGTGGGAAAGATTGCGAGAGGCAGATGGGGGACGTGAGATTACTGTGCGATACAATGTTTTGTTTTATTACATGGTTAACAGGAGGACGTGATATATTTAAAATGCTCCAGATTTTTTTTAAATCTCATCACAGATATGTCTGCCAGATTGGTAACCACTATTGACAAAGGACTCGTGTTAAGAGTGTTGTAGGAAGTGAAGTAGGTCGTCCCTCTTGGGCAGGTGCTGCTAACAAAAAAAAAGGATTATATTGTGTGATAGTCTTTGACAAAAAACCAGGTTGCGTTAGAGAAAGAAGTTGTCGGCGTTTATATAAAATAGTTTGTGTGAAAAAACATGTGGGCTCTTCTATTGATTAGATGAGATTTAGGTTACCGATTTTAACACCCATAAAATTGTGATGGTAATCTGTCAATAAGGTGGGGTAAATAATGAAAAGCCTTTTATATGTTACTAAAATGAGTTTGTGTATAATATTTAATTAAAAAAAGTAGAAATATCTTCAAAGTGAAAAGATTTGTATTAAATTGTAGTTGATAACCAACTCAGGGCATGCATTGTGTTTGTGTGTCTGTTTGCTGGGTAAAGTTCTCTGAGCCGTAATCTTTTTAGTGATCAAACCATGTTAAGTATGGTTACTACTAGAGAGCACAAAGCTCTATAAGGAGAAAGTGTAATAAACCAATAACTATTCTTTTTAATAAAAACTTCAAAAAAGTATTTATAAAACAACTTCCCTGATATCAGCACAAAGTATTTTTGTACTCAAACTCTGTTGGGTTCTTGTGATATCCTGTTAGTCCTTCCCTGATATCAGCACAAAGTATTTTTGTACTCAAACTCTGTTGGGTTCTTGTGATATCCTGTTAGTCCTTCCCTGATATCAGCACAAAGTATTTTTGTACTCAAACTCTGTTGGGTTCTTGTGATATCCTGTTAGTCCTTTTAAGATTTAATGAGTCCTTATGTGATATTTGACGAATTCAAGTAATTTCCTATCAGTCTTCCTGACACCCAAAGAGGCTTTATCAGATATCCTGCGAGTTTCTTTTGATTTCCTGCGACTTCATGCTGACACTTGTGAGTCATTTTGGTATCCTGTAATTTTTATACCCTGGTATTATATTACCCCGTGTAACTTGAAAGTCTTTGGTGTTATCCTATGAGTCCTTGTTTAACAACCTGCGATTTATTTATGGAATTGTGTGAACTAAAATTGAGTAATTTGAACTAGTTGTATATCCTTCGAATCTATCATGACATTTTGCGTCCTGTTAGTTCATTGCACATCCTTTGAATCCTTGTAATATCCTGTGAGACCTGTTAATATATTACTACTTTTTAATATTTTGTGGAAACTCATATACATCCTGCGATTCATTGTTGAAACAATGCGAGTTACTTTTGTTTATTAAACCTTCGATTCAATCCTTTATGTGCTTTAGATAACCTGCGAGTCCTTGTAATTATCCTGTGATAAATTGCTGTGTTGTGGCCTGAAAATGAGTTATATGACCAGATTCGAGATCCTTCAAATACTTTCTCGTTTCAGTCCTTTCAACATCATTCGAATCATTGTTATATCCTGTAAAACCTATTGACTTTCTATAGAATCCTGTGTAACTTGATGTCCTTGGTGTTATTCTGATATTTTGCAAATCATTTGTAGCACCCTACGAATCTATACTGTAAGTCCTTTAGATACCCTGCAAGCCCTGTTTTAACATCATTCGTTTCAGTCCTTTCAACATCATTCGAATCATTGTTATATCCTGTAAAACCTATTTCTATAGAATCCTGTGTAACTTGATGTTTTTGTTTGATATGTTACAAATCATTTGTAGCACCCTACGATTCTATACTGAAAGTCCTTTAGATACCCTGCAAGTCCTTTTTTATCATACTGCGAACTATGAATGAGCGAGATGAACTGATTAGAGATTGTCGAATTTAACTTGACATTTACAGTTTCAATCCCGTTTGTCCTTTTTAATTCCTATAAACTCTGTATTATCCAGTTAGACCTGTTGGTATCCTCTTTGTTATTACTATTCTGTGAATTACCATTTACATCCTGCGTTTATTGTTGAAAGACTGCGAGTGACTTTTGTTTATTCAACCTTCGATTTCATCCTTTATGTCCTTCAGAAAACCTGTGACTCCTTTTTACCACCCTGCTATTAATTGTTATGCTGTGGACTAAAATGAACTATATGACCAGATTCACAATCTTTAGATCCTCTCTCGTTTCAACTCTGAGAGTCCTTCCAACATTCTTTGAATCCTTGTTATATACCGTAAAACATATTGACATTCTACTAGTTCTTAATATCATGTTGGCAACCTGAGATTAATTTCTGATATCCTAAGAGTCCACTGCGTCAACTTTAACTCCAATCTAATAGTATCCTGTCGTACTTTTTCACATCCTGCCATGGCGTCAGTGGTTATATCTATCAGGCAGAGAATGTGGCATGTGAGCTTACTCTAGATCACTAAAGGTCTTTTGATATCTTTCGAGTCCTATCTCTTATGATTTCGTCCTATGAATCCTGTGATATTTTCGAGTGTTGGGAGGTCTTATTGACATCATTAGCCAAATTACGATTTCTTTTCTGGTATCCTGGTATACCTTTAACATCCTTTTTATTGATATCCGTTTTTAAATTGTTGGTGCCCTGTAATTTACTTTCGATCTCCTGAAAGTCCATTAAGACATTTTCTACCCTAACCTGGAAGTATCCTTTTTCACATATTTCGATGGCTCTCAGTGGTGGTGTCTTTTGTGTTCTTTGGACGTCTTAAGATTCCGTCATATGAATTCTTTTGATATTTTCGAGTCCTATTCTAATGTGTTGGAAATTCTTACTGACATAATTTTGTCGACTTTACGATTCCTTTTCTTATATACAGCGACCTTCTGTGACATCACGTAAATCATTCTAAGTATTCTGTGGGCAAAGATTGTCCAGTGTGAAATCATTTAACTATACGATATCCTTTAATTCCTTTTTATATCCTACGATTTATTTTTCGGTATCCCGCAAGTCATTTCATATCCACTGCCAATCATATGAGTTCGTTTTCGATATCCTGTGAGTGCTTTGCATCACACAATATGCTAGGTGAGGTAATTCTACAACCTTTTCATCCCTAGAGATCAAAATACTATTTTTATATCCTGCCTTCAATTGTTTGCATCTTGTAAATTTAGGATGTATCGTGTAGATCGTTCAAATTCTTAAGATATTCTGCAAGTCCTTATGACCTCCGTCCTAGAAGTCCTTTTTATATCCTTGGAGTCTTTGTAGCTGGTTTTGGTTTTCTTTAATGCGAGCTCTATTTTATATCCTGCTTTCCCCTGCTTTGTAACATAATTCTAGATCCTTGTAATCCATATCCTGCGGGTCCTTTTTGACCTCCGTCCATGAAGTCTTTTTAATATCTTTAGAATCATAGGAAATTCCTTGTAGATATTCTGGGAATCCTTTTTGACATCCTGCCTCTCTTCGCTGTTATCCTGTCCTTTCATTAAGTCCTTTTCATATCATTAGAGTCATTACAAATTCCTCGTAAATATTATGCAATTTCTTCTTGACATGCTGATACTCATTGCTGGTATCCTGTGAACTTAGTCTTCGAGTCCTTTATCGCATTCTGCAATTTGATATCCTGCTTTCCTTTGCTGGTATCCTATGATTTGTCTTATAACATTATTCTAGAAATTTAGAAATCCTTATTCAGGACACTGTGAGTTCTTATTGACCTCCGACTTATCCATCTACTCTACGTTGGTATTCTGTCGACTGAGTCCATCCGTACTATGAGCCCTTTTGATATCCTTTGATTCATTGCAAACACCTTGAGAATATCTTCCTTGTACAATGTGTACTGAGTATTTCGAGTTGCTTATGACATGAAGTCCTGTGAATATAAATAAAGAATTTTTTTTATAACATAATTCTAAATCCAATCCTTTAAATAGGATAAGGACCTAACCTACGACAGCTTCTTGTCCTCTGTCCTTTCCTTACAAGCATTGCGAGTCCTTTTTGACATTGAAAATTCCTTGTAAATATTTTCCGAGTACTTTTTGACAATCAGCTACTCATTACTGGTATCCTATGAACTGAGGCCTTCGAGTTCTATATGATATTCATCGATTCTAGTTGTATTTAATATTCCGTCAGACTTTTTAGCTAGTTCTGGTTATTTTTTGTATCCTACAGACTAGTCCTATATCCTTTGAATTTCATTTGCCATTTTGGTAAATATAACTGGTATCCTGTAGATTAATTCTATTCAGCGCGAGTTAATTTCAGATCCCTCGGGTCCTTATGATATTCTGTAAGTACATTTTGACATCCTACGATTAAATCAAGGAAGTTATTCTGTTATTCATTGAGTCATTGCAATTTCCTTTTAGATATTCTGCGAATTGTTTTTATCGTATTGCTACTTATTGCAAATATCCTTTAGACATAGTCCCTTGAGTCCTTTGTGACATAACATGACTCCGTACTCAATGTTTTTGAAGTTTTGGGAGTTTTTGTAACTAGTCCTGGTTCCTTTTAATACACCACAAGTCCTAGCTTTTTACTTATTTTTGATTTCCTAAGGTATGTCGAAGAATGTTTATTTAAAATCCTTCGGCAGCTTATGTTATTCTGGGAGTTCTTTTTGGTATTATACGATCACTAACTGGAAGTTATTTTTATATTATTTGCTTCATTTCAATTTCCTGCAAGTTCATGCTGACTTCCTGCTACTCATTGCTGATACCTGTAGACTTAGTCCTTTGTATCATTTGTAATCTTAGGTAGGAGAGTACTTTCAATATCCTTTCAGCCTCATTATATCTTGCGACACCTATAATATCTTTCCGATATCATGCTTTCTAGGCCATTTGACTTCTTTGAATCTGGTCTCCGCTCTCATCACAAAGGCTTTCAGTGCAAATAATCTTGTACATGTGTCAGGAACCTTGCGACAATAAAAGTCATATTTACATAATGTATTGGAAAATCACAATCTATAAACATAAATTATAAGACAGCCGACCTTGAAAGCTGTCTTGATGTGTTACACAATCCCCAAATCTATAAAAGGATATCATTATTGAATAAACCGCCTTACACAGGCTGGCCTCCAAGATCACCTGTCCTCGACTAGAATAAATTAAATGATAAATTTCCATTGAGCCTTGAAAAAAAACAACACAATTCGCTACACAAAGGTATTATTGCATAACATCTCCCACCTGCCCGCAATACCACAGATACTTATATAAGTATTTTCCATAGAATCACACGACCACGAGATTATCAGTAAAACTTTTGTGTTTTTTGTCGACTTTACTTAGTCCTCCCCCCCCCCCCCCTCTCCCCTCGCTCTGTAAATATTACCTGAAATTCCTAAAGCGCTATGGCAACAACAACCAACTATTACGACTCCGAGGAAATCATGGCGAAATACTATTACGAAAGTATTTGCAGGACATGCATGTCACGTCTGCGGAACACGTGATGACAAACTACGATTAAGCGGAAACGGAAATTGGCGCCTACTTGTGATAGATAAACAAAAAAAAAATAGAGCGCTAGTAGAGTCAACAACAGCAACAACCAGGGGAAAAAATGGCAAAACTCAAACTCGTATTGCTAAAGGCAATAAGACCAGTCGGCCCAGGCCACATTGGCTGACTGTGGTGGTAAATGCCAGCAAATTATATGAACACAACTAAAGGTAATAAAAGCAATGTAACTGAAATGGCCAAAGGTAAAGCAGAACACTGTGGTGCAGAAACTAAACAACAGGAAGGTAGTGATTGACTAAAATAAAGAAAAAAAACAATTTACAATGGAATAGAATTTTAAAAATTGTCCGTATCGTATCCTATTAATCTTATTTAATAAATACCGTAGGATATATATTTTTGACCCAATGGGCGGAGTGGGCGTGACAAAACTATTTTTTGAGCTAGAGAGATAAAATTTGATATCCAAATAGTACTCGACAACGCGAGTATGAATATCCAGACGAAATTTTAATATTGGACCCTAGAGGCGGAGTGGGCGTGGCAAAACTTTTTTTTTGGAGCTAGAGAGATAAAATTTGATACCCAAATAGTACTCGACAACGCGAAGATGAATATACAGACGAAATTTTAGTTTTGGACCAATGAGCGTAGTGGGCGTGGCAAAACTTTTTTTAGAGCTAGAAAGATAAAATTTGATACCCAAATAGTACTCGCCATCACGAATATGAATATACAGACGGAATTTTAATTTTGGATCAGTGGGCGGAGTGGGTGTGGCAAAACTTTTTTTTTAGAGCTAGAGAGATAAAATTTGATACCCATATAGTTCTTGACAAGGCGAATATATATATGCAGACGAAATTTAAATTTTGGATCAGTGGGCGGAGGGGGCGTGGCAAAACTTTTTTTAAGAGTCAGAGAGATGAAATTTGATTACCATATAGTTATCGACAACACGAATATGAATATGCAAGCGAAATTTTAGTTTTGGACCAATGGGCGGAGTGGGCATGGCAAAACATATTAATAGAGCTAGAGAGATACAATTTGGTACACAGACATTATTTGGCAATATGAACATAAATATGCAGATGAAATTATAATTTTGGATCAATTGGGAATAGTGGGCGTGGCATTTGATACCCATTTAGTTCTCGACAAAGCGAATATGAATATGCAGACGAAATTTTAATTTTGGATCTGTGGGAGAAAAAAAAATTGGTACACAAATAGCACTCGGCTACACGAATAAGAATCTGCAGACGAAATTAAAATTTTCGATAAGTGGGCGGAGTGGATGTGGCAAAACATATTGTTAGAAATAGGGAGATAAAATTTGATAAACAGATAGTACTCGAGAACACAAATATTAATAAGCAAACGAAATTAAAATTTTGGATCAGTGGGCAGAGTGGGCGTGGAAAAAACTATATTTAAGCCCTAGAGAGATAAAACAATACGAATATGAATATAGTGAAGAGATTTAAATTTTGGATCATTGGGGGAACTGTATTTTAGTCTGAGAGAGATAAAATTTGCTACACAGACAGTATTCGACAACAAATGAGATTAAAATTTTAAAACAGTGGGCGAAGTGGGCGTGACCAGACTGTATTTGAGCTCCACAGAGATAAAATTTGGTACACAGATAGTAGTCTTCACTTCAGGTCCAAATTTGCAGGCGAAATTGTTATTCTCATTCAGTGGGCGAAGAGGGCGTGGCAAAACTGTATTTTAGTCCCATATCGATAACACAATACAACATTTTTCAGCTCATTGATTTGGGACTCAATTCTGAACACTGCTAGTGAAAGTAGTCCCAAAAAGAAGAATTTGTGCATCATTCGTTTTGTCAAGTTACATGCCATAATACTATTAATATCGATTTGAAGTTAGTAAGTATCGTATAGGGGAATTTGTCACGATTTAGGCTCTTTTGTTTGACATAACTCGAGAACCACTTGTCTAATTTAGCTGAGACAAATTTAAAAAAATTAAGCATTACAATTCCTTTAATCTGTTCATATAACGTTCGTCTACATTAGCAACAGTTGCACTTTTCCATTCATCAAATGATTTTGAACTGAATATATTTTGTAGCAGTTACAATAAAACTGTTGTACTCCGTGGCGTATGATTTAGATGGAATATTACGTAGGATAAACATACGCCACCAAATAACAATATAACAAAAGAGCCTAAAACGTGACAAATTCCCCAATATGATACTTACTAACTCCAAATCGATATCAAATTATTATGACATGTAACTTGACAAAACGAATGATGCAGAACTTCTTCTTTTTGGGGCTACTTTCACGTGCAGTTCTCAGAATTGAGTCCCAAAATCATATGTTGTGCTGTGTTATAAAATATAAATATATTTAAAAAAAATACATCACAACTTTGTTAAATGCTAATTGAAGTTTTAACACTTTTGTGTATTTAATTTTTTGTTAAACCACTGTTTTATTTTAATATGTACTCACCGTGTCGACTTTTCAAGGTAAAACTTTGCTTTCAACAGCCAAAAACAAAAACGGAATCATCTGCAAAGAAAAAAAAACAAAACAAAATAAATTATTTATTTTGCTAAAAAAAAGAACGTTAGCTAAAACAAACAACAAAATAGCAATTGTAACTTATAAACTATTCAGACAAAAAGCTTTAAAGCAGAAAGCAAAAAAAATACACAAGCCAAAAACTCTTATGGCACAAAATGCTTTGTACCATGTTACGTTTTCATCAATGTCATACAGTTTGTTTTTTAGTTCATACCAGTTTCATACCAACTCGATGAAAATTTCAAGTTTTTATACATTTGAAGTGCGCGGAACAAAATTGTCTATATTCCGAAGCCTTGCGAAATAATGGCGTCGTCAAAGCGATGACTGGCTAGAAAAACAATGAATAGGCATAACTCTGATAACGGAAACTCTAGGTGGTAGATGTAAACGAAAATGAGACATAGAGGTTTTGGTAACAGTCCAGTGTCTATATGAATATCCTTATGGAACATCACACAACTGTGATAGATGATCATAACACTATGATACTTACTTACTTAGCTGGTACTTCTATGCAATCCCAGTGGATTATATACCGCACGTAGAAAAATATTATAAGCGCCTCGATCTTCTGCGCTTCTTCTCCAGTTAGTCACACCGAGTTCTGTAAGGTTCTCAGTAACCTGGTCTTTCCAACGGAGTTTTGGTCGCCCTCTTCTGCGCCGTCCATCGAGTTCATTGTCGAAGACTTTTCGAGCTGGAGCATTTTCATCCATGCGTACAACATGACCTAGCCAGCGCAGCCGTTGCACCTTAATGCGTTTGACCACTTCAATGTCAGTGTACAGCTCGTACAGCTCATGATTCATACGACGCCGATACTCTCCGTTAACGATGATGGGCCCATATATTTTACGGAGTATTTTTCTCTCGAATACCGCCAGAACCGATTCATCCGCTTGTGTCATAACCCAGGATTCTGAGCCATACATTAAGACAGGTAGAACCAGTATCTGGTATAGCTGGAGTTTTGTTCGTCGAGAGAGGGCTCTGTCATTGAATCGCTTGCTTAGTCCGTAGTAGCATTTATTTGCAAGCAGGATTCTTCTCCGGATTTCTAGGCTGACATTATTTGCTTTATTGATGGCGGATCCTAGGTAGACAAAGTTATCTACCACCTCGAAATTATAGTTGTCAACGTTCACGCAGTTTCCCAAACGAGTAGATTCTTTGTTCGTTGAAACTAATAACTTCGTTTTGTCCTCGTTCACCGTTAGGCCCATTTTCGCTGATTCCTTCTGTATACCTGAGAAGGCTGCAGTCACATCCCGCAGTTTTCGACCGATGATGTCTACGTCATCAGCGTACGCGAGTAGCATGTGGCTTTTGTTGAATATAGTGCCACTCGTGTTTACTGCAGCTTTTCTCATTATCATCTCCATCACAATGTTGAAGAGATCGCACGATAGGCCGTCGCCTTGTTTTAGGCCTCGTCTGGTATAGAATGGCTCCGTAAGGTCCTTGCCAATCTTCACTGAAGACTTCGTGTCAGTCAGCGTCATTCCGCAAAGACGTATCAGCTTCGCTGGAATACCAAACTCAGCCATGGCATCGAGTAATTTCTGCCGTATCGGGCTGTCGAAGGCAGCTTTATAGTCGACAAAAAGATGGTACGTGTCGATCTGTTTCTCTTGGGTCTTTTCCAGGATTTGCCGAAGTGTGAAAATCTGGTCAGTTGTTGATTTTCCGGGTCTAAAGCCACACTGATAAGGCCCGATCAGGTTGGATAACACTGGCTTTAGTCTTTCACATAGCACACTCGACAGGACCTTATATGCGATGGGTAGAAGGCTGATCCCGCGGTAGTTGGAGCACACACTTGGATCACCTTTTTTCAGCACAGGACATAATACGCTTACATTCCAATCGTCGGGCATGCACTCTTTAAGCCAAACCGTGCGCAGGAGCTGGTGCATGCTCGTTATCAACTCCTCGCCACCGGACTTCAAGAGCTCTGCGGGCAGACCGTCGGCACCGGCTGCTTTGTTGTTTTTCAGCCGCGATATTGCTCTTCTTACCTCGGCTTGACTTGGTGGTGGGCAATCTAAGCCGTCGTCGACAATTGGCGTGATAACTTCACGTGCGCTGCCTTCTGGAACCAGCAGTTGCTGGAAGTGTTCTCTCCATATGTGCAGCACACTCTGCGTATCCGTGACCAGATTTCCATCACTGTCCTTACAGGTGGGGAGGCCATTACCGTATCCATTTGTTCTTATTTTCTGGTAAAATTTTCGGGCCTCACCTCTATCCCTGTATCGCTCTATATCCTCGTTCTCCCGTTCCTTCATCTGACGTTTTTTTCGCCTAAATAGCTGTCTCGCCCGTTTTGCTTTCTCCTTATGCCGTTCCCTAACAGCACGGGTTGCAATTGGCTGTAGCGTTGCCCTATAAGCAGCATCCAGTTCCTCAGACGCTATGCGACATTCTTCATCGTACCAGGATTCGTCTGAGCTCCGCTTTTCATATCCTAGCACGGTTGTTGCGGCGGTTGCCATGGAATGCGCAATATGCTGCCACTGTGTATCGGGAACGTCAGAAGTAGAGGCGTTGTGTCGTAAAAGTTGGGAGAGCTGGTTGGAGTAGGCAGTAGCTATCTCTGGGGTTTGCAGCTTCGCGATGTCCAGCTTTCTTTGTGTTTGGTTACGTGCGTTTTTCGCTCTGCTCAATCTTGTGCGCACCTTGGCTGCAACCAGGTAATGATCCGAGCCAATATTAGCACCACGAATCACACGCACGTCCATGACACTAGATGCATGTCTGCCATCGATTACTACATGATCAATTTGATTTTTGGTGTTTTGATCGGGGGATAGCCAAGTTGCCTTGTGGATATCTTTGTGCTGGAATCTGGTTCCACTCACTACCATGTTCCTTCCCGCTGCGAAGCTAACCAGCCTAAACCCGTTGTCTGACGTGTCGGTATGCAGGCTGAATTTGCCGATCGATGGACCAAGAACATCTTCCCTTCCTACTTTTGCATTAAAGTCTCCTAGAACAATTTTAATGTCGTGGCCAGGGCAGCGGTCGTATGTTTCCTCTAGGCGCTCGTAAAATGCATCTTTAATCTCATCGTCTTTATCTTCCGTCGGGGCGTGTACACAAATCAGCGTGACGACGAAGTCTCTTGCCGACTATGAAACCACATCCAAATTCGTGTCTTTCTGCATGGCAGCTGTAGAAGATGTCACAGTTCTTTCGTCGTGTGCATCCCTGTCCCGTCCATCTCATTTCCTGTATGGCGGTGATGTCAGCCTTGTATTTGTCGAGGACATCCGCCAGTTGGATAGAGGCACCATCTCTGTATAGAGTTCGGACATTCCAGGTGCATATCCTTAAATCATGGTCCTTATATCGTTTGCGGGGGTCGTCAACATTTGGGGGGGTTCTTGTTTTTTCTTTTCTTCGTGTTTTCATAATAAATTTTGTTTAAGGAGAGTGGCTTATTAGGCCACCGCTCCCGATCCTAGTTTCTTGGGGCTGCCAAGGCCACTAGGAGAGCCTGTGTTGAGCTTCAGTAACTTTTGTTACCTACTTCCTAAGACGCATCGGTGGTAGCATGCCGATTAGGTTACTCAAACGTTTCGCCTTCTAACTCTAGCTAACTTCTAAGCGGTTGCTTTGAAGTCATTGCCCAGGGAATACTTGGTCTAGGACCGGAAGTAGTTAGCTGCTTGGACAGTGCCACAAAGGAATCGCTTCTGGTCACTCCCAAGTGAGTGACAATCAGTAGTTTTCAGCCTCTGGGCAAAGTCCCATTAACACTATGATATTATATCTAAAATTTGCTGTTTTTTATTTTAAATTTATTTAGATTTATTTCAAGAATTTTACTAATATAAAATAAATTGCAAAAACACCGCTCACATTTCACCGATTTTTTATATGACAACGATTTCATTTTTAATTTTGTCACTCGAAACACTTCACCCAGCACTTAATTTTATTTCCCTAAAGTGTTGTGAAATACTCGTATGAGAGTTTTGTGCTTTGTTTGCTTTTGTTTGTGTCATTCAGTCTATGCAAAACATTTCAATATCTAACAGCCACGAAAATAAAGGATAACGCCTATTTTACCCATGACACACCCCTACCCCAGTCTATACCGACCTCCCGCCCCAACAGTTATAATCGATTTTTAACACCTTTGCCTATCTAAAGGTAGGGATAACACATTTGAAATTCGATGTGAACTAAATAACAAATAACAATAGATAAAAATCATCGGCAAAAAAATACAAGTTGTGCAAAATTTTTTATTAACAAACTTTTTACGATTGTTTATTGCAAAAATCAGTATGCAGCATGTAAAATGATATTTAAAATAAAATGGTTTTTCGATTTAACACCAACGTTCTCGGTCGTTCGTTCGTTGGTTCGTTATGAAAATAAACATTAGAAAAACTTTTTCAGTTTGATTGGTTTTTTTATTTTGTCGTTTGCTCATGAAACAGCAGCACAATGACAATAACATTTAGACTGTTTGTTGTGTTGTGTTGTGTCGAATGTGTGTATCGAATGTGTCGAAAACAATGTCGCTCAAGAGCAAAAATTTATATAAAATTTAAATTAAGGCACAATATAAATTTTGGTATTTAAATAAGAAAAAAAAGAGGCAGGAAGTGAATTTACAACAGAAAACGGAAGCATGGGGTTCAATAGAGAGATAAGGCATGTGAGGTTTTTTTCACAAATAAAACGAATGGGTAGTTTTAACCACATACACTGTAAGTACTTCAAAATAACATAGAAAAACACCGAGAGACCCCAACTTTATTTTGAGCCGTAAAACACAGCGGTATACTCCGATTTAAAAGATTAAGTGAAAATCAAAAGATATTCCTTTTTATCAATTTTGTGTTAGGGTATCAAATAATATATATCAATAAGTGTTTTTTTGTTAATATTAACGGTAAATTTTTTAAGTTTATATTGACTCTCAAGCGATTTTTTGGCATTGTATCAAAATTGTATCAAAAGTTCATCATCAAAGGATTTATATTGTTCATTAATTCTTCTGTTAGGCGAAAGTGAGCCTCTCAATGGATTAAAAGTGTCCATTTGAGTAAGATTTGCTGGAGTACGAAAAAAGGATATGTGGCACAGTCAACGAAAATGGATGCTAAGTACAAAATATTAAAAGAATTTACTAAATTATTCTAAACTACAAGTTGTAGGCACATTTTTTTTTTTTGAAAAAAACTAATTATTACAAAAAGTGGTTATTTTGTATTAGTATTATGGTTAATTTGAATAAATTTGTACTCAACATGAAAAAAGAATACGTGACAAAGTTTACCACTAAGGATACTAAGTGCAAAATATTGCAAGCATTTACAAAACTACAAATTGTCGACACATATTCTGAAAAAGTATTTATCATAAGAATAATTTAAAATAACCACAAAAATATTAGATAAAATAAATATATCTTCAGTTCCTTTTTTAATGCGAAAATAAATATAAATACACATTACAATCATCAATTTGCCTAAGTTTGAGTGGAACATGATAAAAGGATATATGACAAAGTTTACGAAAATGGATGATAGGTACAAAATATTAGAAGCATTTCTAAATTAATCTAAACTGCAAGTTGTAGACACACTTTTTTAAAAACAACATTATAAGAAAATTTTACATAAAAAAAAGAATATATATATAAAGTTAATATATCCTTAATAATGGTTAAGGATAAGGATATGTGATAAAGTTTACGGCAAAGGATGCTAGGTACAAAATATTGGAAGCATTTTTAAAATTAAACTAAACTACAAGTTGTAGGCACATTTTTTTGAAAATAACAACATTAGAATAATTTTTCATCAGTTCAAAATAATTAAATATGTTAAATATATCTTAGGATCCTTTTTTAAAGCGAAAATAAATATAAATGCACATTAAAATCATCAACTTGACTAAGTTTGAGTTGAGGATGAAAAAAGGATATGTGACAAAGTTTATCGATATGGATGTTAGCTACAAAATATTGAAAGCGTTTGTCAAATTAAACAAACCTACAAGTTGTAGGCACATTTGCTTGACAATTATTTTATTATACATTAGATTAGAATTATTATGTATTAGAACAATTTTATATAAAAACATAATAAATTCAAATATTGTAAATATATCTTGGGTTTCTTAGGAAAGGCTAAAGTAAATATATATACGCATTATAATGAATAATTTGACTAAGTTTGAGTGGAACATGAAAAAAGGATATGTGACAAAGTCTACGAAAATGGATACTAGGTACAAAATATTGGAAGAATTTTAAAAATTGAACTGAACTACAAGTTGTAAGATCAATTTTTTGAAAATAACAACATAAAAATAATTTTCCATAAGTTCAAAAAAATTAAATACATATGTTAATTATAGCTTCAGTTCCTTTCGTAAGGTGAAAGTATACACATCTATGCATTATAGTGGTCAATTTGACTAAGTTTGAGTGAAACATGAAAAAAGGATATGTGACAAAGTTTACGAAAATGGATACAAGCTACAAAATATTAAAAATATTCCCAAAATTAAATTAAACTGCAAGTTGTGGACACATTTTCCTATTTATAACTCACCATTAGAATAAGTTCATATTAGTTTAAAAAAAAAAAAAAAAATAAAAGTTACCACAGCTTCACGTAAGTTATAAAAAATTGTACATGTTAAATATTGTTTCAGTTCCTTCTCTAAAGAGATATTTAAAATATACACGCATTATAATGGTAAATTTCACTAAGTTTTAGTTGAACGCGAAAAAAGGATATGTGACAAAGTTTATCGAAATGGATAGTAGCTACAAAATATTGGAAGCAATTACAAAATTAAACTAAACTACAAGTTGTAGGCACATTTTTTTAAAAATAATTCATAATTAGAATTATTTTATATAGATTAAAAAAAATTAAACACAGTAAATATATCCTCAGGTTGTTCTGAAAGGCTAAGTGACTCCATATATGCACAATAATGGTCAATTTGACTAAGTTTGAATGGAACATGACAAAGGATATGTGACAAAGTTTACGGATATGAATAATAGGTACAAAATATTTGAAGCATTTTAAAAATTAAAATAAACTACAAGTTGTGGGCACATTTTCCCTGAAAATTATTTTATTATACATTTGATTATAATTACTATACATTAGAATAATTTTACCTAAGAACAACAAAATTTAATATGGTAAATATATCTTCGGTTCCTTCATTAAGTTGAAATATACGCATTATAATGGTCAATTTGACTAAGTTTGAATTGAACATAAAAAGGATATGTTGCAAAGTTTACACGCATGGATGCTAGGTACAAAATACTGCAAGCATTTACAAAATTAACCCACACTACAATTTGTTGGTACATTTTCTGTACTTAAAAATTAAATTATTTTTCCAGAAAGTACTTTAATTGTACCTAAAAGTACATTTACTCTGTCAATAAGAAAAATTTTTGTACCAAAAAGTACTTTTATTGTACCATAAGGTACACTTACTATACCAAAAAGTATATTTTTTGTACAAAAAATTCATTTATTGTACCAAAATCGAAATTGTTTCCTCCAAAAAGTACTTTTGTTGTACCAAAGAGTACTTTTATTATATTAAAAGTACTTTTAATGTATTTACAAATAATTTTATTGTATCTAAAAGTACTTTGGTACTTATCATTTTTTTTTTTTTAAAAAGTCTACCTAAGAGTACTTTTATTGTATCAAAAGGTAAATTTATTGTACCAAAAAGTACATTTACTGTACCAAAGTACATTTGATGCACCAAAAAGTACTATCATTATACCAAAAAGTACAT
Organism: Muscina levida; assembly: GCA_964034835.1. NCBI lineage: Eukaryota > Metazoa > Arthropoda > Insecta > Diptera > Muscidae > Muscina > Muscina levida. The sequence goes on from OZ035884.1 coordinate 88,971,439, forward strand.
CTGTTGTACCAAAGAGTACTTTTATAGTACCAAAATGTACTTTTACTGCATTTAAAAGTACTTTATTGTATCTTAAAGTACATTGGCTGTATTAAAAAGTACCTTTATTGTACCAAAAAGTATATTCATTGTAGCAAAAAGTTCATCTATCGTACCAAAAAGTACTTTTATTCTATCTAAAATTAATTTTATTTTATCTGAAAACACTTTGGGTGTATCAAAAAGTACATTTGTTATTACAAAAGTACCTTTATTGTACCAAAAAGTACTTATGTTGTACAAAAAAGTTAATCTATTGTACCATAAAGTACATTTACGGTATCAAAAAGTACTTTTATTGTACCATAAAGTCCACTTACTGTACCAAAGAGTATATTTTTGGTACAAGAATTATATTTATTGTACCAAAAACGAAATTCTTTCCTACTGAAAAGTACTTTTATTGTATCTAAAAGTGCTTTGGTTGTATCTCAAGGTATCTTAAGGTACATTTTTGTACCACTTATTGTACCACAAAGTACTTTTATTGTACCAAAAAGTATTGTAGTGTATCTAAGAGTACTTTTATTTTACCAAAAGGTACATTTGTTGTACCAAAAAGTACATTTACTGTACCAAAAAGTACATTGGCTGTGCCAAAAAGAAATCTTTTTTTTTTATTCCAAAATGTACCTTTATTGTACCATTTATTGCACCAAAAGTACTTTTTTTTGCATCTCAAGGTATCTTAAGGTACATTTATGTACCAAAAAGTACACTTATTGTACCAAAAAGTACTTATGTTGTACAAAAAAGTTAATCTATGGTACCATAAAGTACATTCACTGTATCAAAAAGTACTTTTATTGTACTATAAAGTCCACTTACTGTACCAAAAAGTATATTTTTTGTACAAGAATTATATTTATTGTACCAAAAACGAAATTCTTTCCTCCAAAAAGTACTTTTATTGTATCTAAAAGACCTTTGGTTGTATCTCAAGGTATCTTAAGGTACCAGGTTTTTGTACCACTTATTGTACCACAAAGTACTTTTATTGTACCAAAAAGTATTTTAGTGTATCTAAGAGTACTTTTATTTTACCAAAAGGTACATTTGTTGTACCAAAAAGTACATTTACTGTACCACAAAGTACATTGGCTGTGCCAAAAAGAAATCTTTTATTTTTATTCCAAAATGTACCTTTATTGTACCATTTATTGCACCAAAAAGTACTTTTTTTGCATCTCAAGGTATCTTAAGGTACATATTTGTACCAAAAAGTACACTTATTGTACCACAAAGTACTTTTATTGTACCAAAAAGTATTTAAGTGTATCTAAGAGTACTTTTATTTTATCAAAAGGTACATTTGTTGTACCAAGAAGTACATTTACTGTACAAAAAAATACATTGGCTGTACCAAAAAGTACTCTTTTGTACCAAAAAGTACTTTTATTGTATCAAAAATTACATCTATTGTATTAAAAGAACTTTTTTTCTACCAAAATGTACTTTTATTGTATCAACAAAAACAATCTATTGTACCAAAAATTACTTTTATAGTAACAAAATGTACTTTATTGTACGAAAAAGTACATTTATTGTACCAAAACTTACTTTTATTGGCCAGAACTATGCCAAAAGTTAAAATTAACCTCCAAAAAGTACTTTTATTGTACCAAAAAATAATTTTTTTTTTACCAAAAAGTACCTTTATTGTATCGAAAAGTACATCTATTGTACCACAAAGTACTTTAATTTGACCAAAAAGCTAATTTTTTCTACAAAAAAGTATCATTAATGTACAAAAACGTACACAATTGTACCGAAAAGTACATGTACTGCATCAAAAAAGGGTTTTTTGTATCAAAAAGAAATATTTTTGAATCAAGAAGTTAAATTTTGTTTAAAAAAAGTGCATTTATTGTACCAAACAGTACATTTGTTGTACCAAAAAGTATATTTTTTGTTGAAAAAAGTACTTTTATTGTACCAAAATGTACTTTTCTGCGTCAAACAGTACTTCTATTGAACCAAACCTTGCAACGTTTTTATTACTTACCCAACTATTTAGAATTATTTAATTTAAAAAATCTTTTAAGAGCTAAATTTCATTACATATCTCAATAACACTGACCACTCCTGCCATTCCACCCCTGACTTTGCTACAAAATTGCTACTTTGTTGTTACTCTTACAGTTCATCTATAAATTACCAACCATTTTTAAGTTTTTGTTCTGTTTGTGCTGCAACTGTCTAGCCATACACATTGTTACTCTTGTCCACCATCTTCGCCCAGAACCCAAATTTATTTGTTTCCAACAAATAGCATTTAAAAGCTTTTAATGTTTTCATCACTTTCGATTATCATCGCATAAATACACAAAAATAAAAAGGGTGCCAAAATGCATTTCCAACAACAAAGGCAACGAGGCAGACACTTAGATCCACCCAGACTCAGACCGAGACTCAGACAACAACAGACACACACACAAGGACATGAGCCAAATTCATGCGAGGTATGTTAATGGAGCTGCTTGGGTAGGTGTGTGTCTGTGTGTGTGTGTGTAAGTGTTAGAATGTTGGAGTGTATAAGCGAATAACTTCCTGTCTGCATCAGATTAGATTGAAGTGGTCACATGAACATGTTCCCTAATGTCAAAATGTGTAAAATACTATTAACATTCTTAGACGGCATCAGTTTTGAGAGGTGGACAATTTATTACGGATGGCTGTAAGGGTTACATAAATACTTGTTATGTGAAATTTGGTTATGCTAGAAGGAAATAAGAAATTTGTCTGGGGAAAACAAAGAGTTGATTTAAATCTAACTTAATGGAAATTTAAATTATGAGATTTTAAGGAGGTGGACATTTTAGAGGTTAAAAGCTGTAAGTCATTATAGAGCCGTATCGAATTTTTTAAAACAATTATATTTTCTATTAGACAAATTTTCTACAGAGTCTGTGGCGTGTGAGTAATACTACTTTACTACTTTATTGCGTGTATGTATCTTTCGTATTGATCTCATGAAAGATTTTTGTTGTTTTATGTGCTCTTCTGCGTTGTCATGAATTTGTATATCAATAAAAAAAATACGTTTAGCAACCGCATCTAATGCGAGTGAAACCCAACACTTGAAAACTGTATTTTGCCGCATTCTCTCATTAGTCACGTCTTTTTCCTAAATTTTTACATCATCCCTATTATGATCCTCTGCCAAAGTGGTTACACTTAAAGTCAAACGACCATATCCTAACACACACAATTAAACATGTGAATACTCACACACACACACACACTTGAACACACAATTTCCCATAACATCTTATCCGACGACTCTCTCGCAATGAAAGGAAGCACAAGTAGTACCCATAGCTCAGAGAAACTAACTGTATTTGATCTCCTACAGTGCTTTTGTTCTCTTCATCCTTAGCATTGAATAGAGCAAATGCTCATTGCAATTTATAGTGAAATGTTATACCGCTAAAGCTGCTTGCTTGCCTTTTTCTTTTGCATCCTGCAGTTTCTTTGGATGGTTACTGCCAACTCTTATTTGATACGTTAGCTGCTGGTTGTGTCGGTTTAATGCTGTTCCGTACAGAATGTGTGTATGTGTTTGAGATTTGTCCGCTGCATACTCCGCCCTGGCTCATGGTCTGGTAACTTTTGCGAAACTAAGTTTTCTTGAACGAATTGTGGTAAGCAACAAATTGGATGAAAACTCAAAGGTTTCCGCATAATTGTGAAGATAATTTTAAGCGCTTGAGTGAACTTATAAGGAAAATGCAAGAGGGGGGGGGGGGGTGTTTTACGGCTTAGAGATACACGCGCTTATTGAGGACGTATGCATATGAGACTAGTAGTTGCGAAAGTATAATGTTTAAAGGCTGGAAAAAGGATATTGTAAGATTTTGGTAATGCATGTAGAGCTACATCAATGGTTTTAGGGTCAGACGGTTAGTTGAGTTAAGTAATCCCGGGTAAAATTGATCTAGTTGGTCGTATTACTAATAAAAAAATAATTTTAAAAGAAAATTATAAGAATAATTTTTTGTTTTTTTATGTTGTCAATATTTTTATAAGAACCAAGCTTAATACCGGTTTTTTAACCGGTTTATAACCGGGTTTTAACCGGTTTTAACCGGATTTTAACCGGATTTTAACGGGTTAAAAGAACCGCTTCTTAACGAATCTGGTTCCTATAATATTGTCCTTACCACAGTTCTTTTCTTCCAATATTTCTCTATATAGAAACCGTTTTAGTTGTAACCTTTATTGATGCCAGCAATATATAACCGGTTTTTTTCAAATGGATATAGGAATTCATATCAAAATTTTGCTTCTATAAAAATAAACCGGTTCCTACAATGATGTTCGAACTAGTCTCAACTAGTCTTTATTGACAACATAAAAAAACAAGAACCAAGCTTAATACCGGTTTTTTAACCGGTTTATAACCGGTTTTTAACCGGATTTTAACGGGTTATAAGAACCGCTTCTTAACGAAACTGGTCCCTATAATATTGTCCTTACCACAATTCTTTCCTACCAATATTTCTCTATATAGAAACCGTTTTTGTTATAACCCTTATTGATGCCAGCAATATATAACCGGTTTTTTCAAATTGATATAGGAATACATATCAAAATTTTGCATCTATAAAATTTAACCGGTTCCTACAATGATGGCCGAACTAGTATTTTCCCATCAACTGCTATAAATCGCCAAACTTTGCTACTGCTGTCAATCGCAGCTAGCGTTAAAAACCCGGTTTCTACGTCATTTATATAAACCGGTTTCCGAATTTTAACCCGAACCCGAAGGTTAACCTTTTCTTACTGTTAATTTAGATACAATTAGATACAATTTAGCAATTCGTTATAAATTTTTTTTATCAAAAACCGGTTCAAGAAATGCAGTCCTTCTATGGAACCGGTTAATGGAAATCATATCATAATTTTGCTTCTTTTGAAAGAAACCGGTTCATACAATGATGACAGAACAAGTATTTTCCCAACAACTGCTTTAAATCGAAAAACTTTTCTGCTACTGTCGATAGCAGCTACCGATATAAACTGGTATTGTAGTCGGTTATAGAAACCGGTTTGGGAGTTTTATACCGAACCGGAAAGTTTAGCTTTTCTTACTGTTAATTTAGATGTATTGCTACTGTTATAATTTTAACAAAAATCGTTCCAACAAATGCAGTTTTTTTTATCAAAAACCGGTTCAGCATGAGTTGTACTCTAAATGAACCGTTTCCTAAAACATATTGATCGAAAAAATGTTGTTTCATAACAATTTTTTTTTTAGTTGCATACATTTTCTGGTGTGGGTGTAATCTTTGATAGCGATATAAACCGGTTTTGACATCGGGGACAGAAACCGGTTTCCGAATTTTAATCTGAACCGCAAAGTTAACTTTTTTTCTTACTGTAGTTTAGATATATTGATACATTCATTATGGTTTTTTTTTGTCAAAAATCGGTTCGGCAAATTCAGTTCTTCTATTGAACCGGTTCCTAAAACATACTGACCGAACCACTGTGGTTTCATAACTATTTTCTAAAACATATTGACCGAACCAATGTTGTTTCATAACAATTTTTGTTTTAGTTGCAAACGTTTTCCTTTGCTGGTGTGAATTTTGCTAGCGTTATAAACCGGTTTTGACGTCGGTTATAGAAACCGGTTTGCGAATTTCAACCCGAACTTTTCTTACTGTTAATTAAGATGTATTGCTACATTCGTTATGAATTTTTTTTTTATCAATAAACTGGTTCAACAAGAGCTGTACTTTAAACGAACCGGTTCCTAAAATATATTAACCGAACCCATATTGTTTCTTAATTTTTTTTTTGTTGTAAACGTTATCCATTACGTTTGTAATTTATGCTAGCTTTATAAACCGGTTTTGTCGTCGATTATAGAAACCGGATTGCGAATTTTGTACCGAACCGGAAATTTTACCTTTCTTACTGTTAATTTATGAATTCGTTATGAATTTTTTTTATTAAAACCCGGTTTAGCAAATGCAGTCCTTCCATTGAACCGGTTCCTAAAACATATTGACCGGACCACTGTTTTTTCATAACAATTTTTTTTATTTGCACACCTTTTTGGCGTACTTGATGTAAGCTAAATAAACCCGGTTCAAGTTATAGAAACCGGTTTAAAAAAATTTTCCGTATTGGAAAGTTAACCATTTTCTTGCTGTTTGTTTATAAATATTGTCACTTTGTTCACGAAAATGTTTTTTTTTTGTCTAAAACCGGTTCTGCCCTGCCATTTCTTAAAAGGAACCGGTACCTTAAGTAATGTAAGTTATAGTTCTAAGTTATTTTTGAACACACAAACCGTTTCCAACGGGACAAGTCGTTGCCGCCAGCGGTATAAACGTCGTTTTTTACAAACCGGTTTTCATAATGTCGCCCGAACCATACATTTTATGTTTTCTAGCTGTTAAAGGAAATAATGTGACATTTGACTTTAAACATATATTCTTATTTAAAAACCGGGTTACAACAAGCTGCGATATAAATCAGCGATATAAAACCGGTTCATAACACATCTGGTTCCTATCATACAAAACTAAATAAAGTTGGTTATTAGCTAATGTTAGTCACTAACCGTTTTTGCCTTTACCATCATTGGTGCCAGTGATCCGGGTTTTAAGCTGATGATATCAATGTGGTCATACGAACCGGTTGTCATAATGCTGGCCGAACAGTAAACGCAAGAGCTGTTAAACATATTTCCGAAATGTTTTTTTTTCTACTACCATTTTGGCATATGCCATTATGGGTGCTAGTAATATAAAACCGGGTTTATTAAACCGGTTATAGAAGAGCCGAACAGAAAAGGCTAACAACTGCTACTATATTTGCACTTAAAAACACGTGTTTCAGCACTTGTTGATATTTACGCTTACATTGTAAACTCGGTTCTATTAAGGAACCGGTTCAATACCTTGACCTAATCAAAGTAGTTTCATAGTAAAATTGTTTTTATATTCAGCAATAGCAGTGATTGATGCCAACAATAAAAATATGTTATTTTAAAACGGTTACTGTAACCGGTTTTCATTGTATTGGCCAAACCGGCTGCTTAAAGGATCCTGTTCCTATGATTTTGACCAAACCAAACATGTTACAAAGCTAATTTTTTCCATTACCGTTTTGACATATGCCGTCATTAGTGGTGCTAGTAGTATAAAACCGGGTTTGTTAAACCGGTTATAGGAGAGTCGAACCAAAAAGTTTACTTTTTTTCTTGCTGTTAATAACAATCGCTACTATATTTGCACTTAAAAACATGTGTTTCAGCACGATTTGGTACTTACGCTTGAATTGTAAACCCGGTTCTATCAAGGAACCGGTTCAATACATTGACCTTATCAAAGTAGTTTCGTAGTAAATTTGTTATTATATTCAGCAATATCAGTTATTGATGCAAACAATAAAAATTCTGGTATTTTAAAACGATTACTGTAACCGGTTTTCATTGTTTTGGCCAAACCGGCTGCTTAAAGGATCCTGTTCCTATGATTTTGACCGAACCAAACATGTCACAAAGCTAATTTTTTCCATTACCGTTTTAACATATGCCGTCACTAGTGAAGCTAGTGGTATAAAACCGGGTTTTCTAAACCGGTTATAGAAGAGTGGAAACAAAAAGTTAACTTTTTTTCTTGCTGTTAATAACAATCGCTACTATATTTGCACTTAAAAACATGTGTTTCAGCACGAGTTTTTATTTACGCTAACATTGTAAACTCGGTTCTATTAAGGAACCGGTTCAATACATTGACCTTATCAAAGTAGTTTCGTAATAAATTTGTTTTTTTATTCAGCAATAGTAGTGATTGATGCCAACAATAAAAATATGTTATTTTAAAACGGTTACTGTAACCGGTTTTTATTGTTTTAGCCAAACCGGCTGCTTAAAGGATCCTGTTCCTATGATTTTGACCGAACCAAACATGTTACAAAGCTAATTTTTTCCATGTTGATATTTACGCTAACATTGTAAACTCGGTTCTATTAAGGAACCGGTTTAATACCTTGACCTTATCAAAGTAGTTTCGTAATAAATTTGTTTTTTTATTCAGCAATAGTAGTGATTGATGCCAACAATAAAAATCTGATATTTTAAAAAGGTTATTGTAACCGGTTTTCATTGTTTTGGCTGAACCGATAAGTTTTTCTTTACTAGCTGTCAATAAGAATTACTGCTACATTAGACAAAAATGTTTTTGGTTTAAAAACCGATGCGGCACCTATGTGACTAAAGCCAATGATTTATTTTTCTAATATTAATATAACTAAAGTAATTTTCTTGCATATGAATTATCTTAATCAATAGTAGGGAACTTTCTACAATCAACCTCGCTGCTTTGTTACATTACACCACCACCTGTTCAACCTTTACACCTTCACCTACACTTGTCTTTTTTTTTGCGCGCTGTCTTTTTTCAAAAGTTTTTCTCATTTTGTGCAAATCCACAAGTATCTCACAGTTTAACATACCTCAGCTGTCAGTGATTCTCAGCCTTTGTAATACTTATGGTTGCGCTGCTAACAAGCAAATAAGTTTTCAAGGACTTCATTCAGCTATACAACTTACTTTCGAAATCAATGAAAGGTGAAGCTCATTAAGCTTATTACGCAGTGTGTTGTTGTGTGTGGTGGTTGTGCTTTTCTTTTGGTAGCAGCAACTATTATTAATGCAGAGGTTGATTTGCCTTTAATCCCTAGAGAGAGAGAGAGAGAGAGAGTTAATCAATTGAAAATGAGATGAGTTCAAGGAGAAAACTTAAAGGATGGTTGCTGATAACAATAAAAAACAGAACTGTATAGTACGTATGAGTAATATTAATGGCCAAAGGTCCATAAGGCGTATGATTTATATTGGTAAAAATATAAAACAGTGAAAATTTAATACCAACAATGAAAATAAATTGCAATTTGTATGACGGACTGGAAAATTTCTGTTATTTTAAGGACTTTTCGTCCCTTTACAAATATTTTCCAGGATCTAAAAAAATCATTAACAACTTTGTTGGAAGCGATTATTGAAATATCAATTTCATTTACAATTTACCACTAATCGTGACACAAAATCTTTCTATCTCGGAATCCTTTCATATCTTTTTCGAGCTAAATAAGCCATAAACCAAAAAAAATTAAAAACACAACACCATTATTTAGATACATTCGCGTAATCGCAAAATTTTTCCGCATATGTATAACAAACAATTTCATTCATTTATTTTAGGCTTCCGCCTTTGTTGTATTGTTTTTTTTTTCATCTCGCATCTTTTCTGTTAATTTATCATACAATACTTTTGTTGTAAACCACATAAAATGTTTTGTGGTTATTATTTGCTGTGTTTTTTAGGAACTACAATGTTGGTCCTTTCACAGACACATACGTACATACGCACACACTGTTACAATTACACCATTATCATTATGCAGCATTACACAAATACCAAAACAGTGTTCATTGTTGGCATATGAATGTTTACGTTTACGAGAGTGTGTGTGTGTGTGTGCTACACGGTTGCTGTAAATGTGGTGGGGTGTGCTATGCGATAGCATATGTACAACAGTACATTTTACTGCGTGTAATGTGGTTACGCATGTGGCAAATAAAAGAATGTTACCCGGCTTGGATGTACGTACCTTGGGTGTCGCATAAAAAAGGGAGTTGTCAAAAGGAATGAGAAGTTTGTTATATGGGTTTCTTTCATTTTAAAAGTCTGAAAATTTGAAACAATTTCCTATAATGAAGAAAATAGGCAATGTCCTTCAAATAGCTAAAAGATACCAAATATGATAAATTTTCATTAATTTCTTCTATACGACGAATATGAGCTTCGTTATGTACAGTAAGTGCTTATTTCAGTAAGATTTACTAGAGTACGAAAAAAAGGATATATGGCAAAGTTTACGGAAATAGATGCTAGGTACTAAATATTGGTAGCATTTACCAATTTAAACTGAATTACAAATTTTTTCCACATTTTCTTGAAAATAACTCACCATTAGAATAATTTGACAAATGTCCAAAAAAATATATATTGGAAAGTTTTTCACAGAAACAAAGTATAAAAAATGTAAGCTTCTTCACGCACAATACGTGATCATTTCAGTAGGATATAGTATAGTAAAAAAAAGGATATATGGCAAAGTTTACGGAAATGGATGCTAGGTACTTAATATTGGAAGTGTTTGCAAAAATAAACTTAACTACAAGTTGTGGGTACATTTTCTTGAAAATAACTCATCATTACAATAATTTTACAAGAGACCAAAAAAATTTATATTATTGAAAAAATACCACCAGTTCCTCACAGAAATCAAGTATGACAATTTTTTATTGATTTCTTCTACCAGACGAATGTAAGCTTCCTCACGTACAATATGGGCTTATTTTAGTAGGTACGAAAAAAAGGATATATGACAAAGTTAATGGATTTGGATGCAAGACGCAAAATGTAAGAAGCATTTACAAAATTAAACTAAACTACAAGTTGTAGGCACATTTAAAAAAAAAATTCATCATTAGAATAATTTTCGTTAGTTCAAAAAAATTAAATATTAAATTAAAATTATGCTAGGTGCGAAGTATTGAAAGCATTTGCAAAATTACACTTAACTACAAGTTGTTGGCACTTTCCTTTAAAAATAACTCATCATTACTATAATTTTACACAAGTTCAAAAAATATGTGTTTAGTACCTTTTGTAAGGCGAAAGTAAATATATAAACGCATTAAATGGAAAAATTTCTAGTTGAACATGGATAAAAGGATATGTGACAACGTTACCGAAAAATGGAGGCTAGCTACAAATATTAAGAGTATTCCCTAAATTAAACTGAACTGCAAGTTGTAGGCACCATTTCCTAATAATAACTCACCATTAGAATAAGTTTATATTAGTTAAAAAAATAGAGTAAAATTTTCGATAATTACTATGGCTTCAAGTAAGTTCACAAAAATTTAATATGTTAAATATTGTTTCAGTTCTTTCTGTAAGTAGATATTTAGCATATATACGCAATATAATGGTAAATTTGACTAAATTTGTCTTGAACGCCAAAAAGGATATATGACAAAGTTTACGGAAATGAATGCTAAGTACAAAATATTGCATGCATTTGCAAAATTAAACATAACTACAAATTGTGGGCACATTGTCCTGAAAATAATTCATCATTAGAATAATTTTACATAAGTTAAAAAAATATATATACATTAATTATGACTTAGATCCTTCTGTAAGTCTAAAATTAATATATATACGTATTATAATGGTAAATTTGACAAAATTTGAGTTGAACAAAAAAAGGATATGTGACGAAGTTTACGGAAATGGATCCTAGGTAAAAAATCTTGAAAGCATATTCAAAATTAAACTAAATTACAAGTTGTGGGCAGTTTTTTTTGAAAATAACTCATCATTTAATTAATTTGACATAATTTAAAAAAATATTAAATATGAAATATATCTTCAATTAATTCTATAAGACAAAAGTAAATATATGTAAGCAATATAACGGTCAATTTGACCATGTTTATGTTAAAACTAAACAAGGATATGTGGCAAACTCTATAGAAATGGATGGTAGGTACTAAATATTGGAAGCATTTACAACACCAATTCCAGTTCTTAAAAATAAGTCATCATTAGAATAATATTTTAGATGTTCAAAAAAAAATTTAATATGTTAAATATTGCTTTATCTTCTATAGGGCGAAAGTTAATATATAAATGCGTAATAATATTAAATTTCACTATGTTTGAGTTGAATACGAAAAAAGGATATGTGACAAAGTTAACGAAAGTGGATGGTAGATGTAAAATATTGTAAGCATTTACAAAACTAAACTAATCTACAAGTTGTAGGCCATTTTATTAGAAATAACTCATAAATAGAATAACTTTACATAAGTTAAAAAAAAAATTAAAAATGAAATATATCATTAGTTAATTCTATAAGTAAATTTATATTAGCATTATAACAGTCAATTTCACTAATTTTGTGTTGAACATGAAAAAAAGGACATGTGACAAAGTTTACGGAAATGGATGCTAAATACAAAATATTGCAAGAATTTACAATATTAAAATAAACTACATGTTGTGGTTACGTTTTCTTGAAAAAAAACTCAACAGTAGAATAATTTTATATAGGTTAAAAAAAATTATCTCAAATTTCTCTTCAGTTCCTTTAATTTCACTAAATTTGAGTTAAACAAAATTTTTTAACAAGGAATGATAGACAATTGCAGTCCTACACTAAATTGTCACTTGTAAAGATATTTTCTCAGATATGAATTAATTTAAATGGTTTTGGAAAACTCTTTCAAGTAAATTTAATTTTTTAGCTATTTTTGTACCTTACATTGGGTAAAAGTTGGAAAAAGGATATATGACAAGCATAGTGAAAAATGATGCTAGGCAATACATTGTGCTACCATTTACAACTCTAGACATTACTACAAGTTGTAGGCATATTGTTTGAGTAATTTAATTAGAAGATCAAATAATAATATAACAATTAAACTTTATCAATTTTTTTTTTGTTTTTTATTGTTTGAGTTAAAATTTATATTAGCCCAGGGCATTGCCCGTTTTTAAGGCAAAGTCCATGTTTTTAGCAATGAAAATGTCCTATCCGCTATGCCCAGGACCTTATCCGCTTTTATACATAAGTTCCTTTGAAACAACAAAAATGCCCGGTCCGCCATACAAATGACAAATCTGTTTTTTTATGTAAAATTTTGGATCTGGATCAGGAGTAATTTAGTTTCCTGCACTAAATGTTGTCGTTCATTTACCAAGACCCTTTCTAACATATTGTCATTTCAGTTCATTGTTTTTTCACATGCCGCCGCCACAGCCATTGTTGCCACACATTGTGTTTGAATGTTGTAGAAAATTGTAAATATACAAACATTTAATATAGAGGCAAACAAGAAAAAGCTTTCGCACAACACCCAGAAAGATTCTTTGTAATGCTGCTGCTCCTGCTGTAGTTGATGCAACGCCTGCTCCTGTGGTCGTCTGTAGCATGCTTGTCACTGTAGCGATCTGTTGTTTTTTCAGGAAGCAAACACACAATACAACACAGACAGTGTCACCCACAGACGATGTTATGTCCGTCTGTGGCATCATTGTCAGTAACAACAGCTCCTACGCCGCCGGTGACACCAGGCGGCAACACCACCACCACGATGTAGACGATGACGACCAAACGCACCTTCAACCATATGTTAGTTGTCATGTATGCTGTGGCATCACATTGTAGGAACCAAGCAACATTTACATCGTTGCCTTGCTGCTCACTAAGAGGGACCCACAACGTTTACTCCAACCAGCCAGAGCAAAAATAAACAATGACCTCCCTGGGTACGACATAACTCTGCCTACCTTAACGAGCAGAGCCCAAAATGGAAAGACAATGTCAATGGTAATATTGCCAACACCCACTCACACATATGAAGAAGAAGTAAATGACACCATAAGCTGTGCGTGCGTGTGGCTTGACGGCATGCAAAACTCACTGGCATCAGCAGTAACAGCAACAGGAGCTGGCATCATAATGCACAAAATAACCACAGAGGCTATACGGGAGACGATGTCAATTTAAGTTGAAAAAAAGTTGTAATAACTGCGGTTGTTAAAAAACACAACAATTGAAATATTTTAAATACGTTCAAGCGAACAAAAATGAACAAGATATTTGAGGTTTCCTTTTTATAACGAAGCAGTAATTTATAATGCATTCGGGCAAGGGAAGGATCAGGAGAGACATAAGTTTAAAACAGTTGGTAGTTGAAAGGTGGCACAGTTTAAATAATTTACATGGAAATTTCTGTGGTACTCTGGCTAATGAGAACGAGATTACAGCATATAAGATATTTATAATAAAAGCGAAATTTATTTGTGAACAATCAGAAAATTTATTCCTGTAAAATGAAAACAAAAATGAGAAATATATTTGTGAAACAATTATGGTATTAAATCCATATGTATTGCAGGTACGGATGATACATCTTTGGAAGCTTGCTTAGTGATTACCACCACGGCTTATCAGAAACAAAAGATGTCAAAGTGCGAGATGTATTAATTTAGAAATTTTCAAAGATATTGCAAATGTGCAAGGTCCTTGAAATACCACGTTAAATATGACAAATTTATTATTAATTATTCTGTAAGGCGAATGTAAGCTTCTCAACGGATTTTAAATGCCCATTTCAGTAAGATTTACTAGAGTACAAAAAAAGGATATATGACAAAGTTTATGAAAATGAATGCTAAGTACAAAATATTAGAAGAAATTACTAAATTAATCTGAACTACAAATTGTAGGCAGATTTTTTTTTAAATAACTCTTTATTAAAACCAATTTTACATAAAATCAAAAAAGATATATTTAGTCAATATATCTTAAGTTCCATCTGAAAATATACGTATTATTAAATGGTTAATTTGACTTAATTTTAATTCAACATAACAAAAGGATATGTGACAAAGTTTACGACAAAGGATGCTAGGTGCAAAATATTGAAAGCAGTTACAAAATTAAACCAAACTACAAGTTGTAGGCACATTTTCTTGAAAAAAAAACAACACTAGAATAATTTTTTATTAGTTTATAAAATTAAATATGGCAGATATTTCTTCAGTTTCGTATTAAAATGGTTAATTTGACTTAATTTGAATTCAACATGAAAAAAGGATATGTGACAAAGTTTACGACAAAGGATGCTAGGTGCAAAATATTGAAAGCATTTACAAAACCAAACAAAACTACAAGTTTTATGCGCATTTTCTTCATAATAACTCAACACTAGAATAATTTTTCAGTAGTTTAAAAATTAAATATGGGAAATATTGCTTCAGTTTCTTATGTAAGGAGAAATTTAGCATGTATACGCATTATAATGGTTAATGAGACTAAGTTTGAGTTGATCGTAAAAAAGGATATGTGACAAAGTTTATCGAAATGGATGGTTGGTACAAAATTTTGGAATCATTTACTAAATTAATCTAAACTATAAGTTGTAGGCCATTTTTTTGAAAATAACATATTATTAGAACAATTTTACATAAAATCAAAGAAAAGATATTAAGTTAATATATCTTAAGTTCCTTCTGTATATAAACGTTTTATA
This sequence comes from Muscina levida, assembly GCA_964034835.1. Classification (NCBI taxonomy): domain Eukaryota; kingdom Metazoa; phylum Arthropoda; class Insecta; order Diptera; family Muscidae; genus Muscina; species Muscina levida. The sequence continues at coordinate 88,986,614 of OZ035884.1, forward strand.
ATAGTTAATTTGACTAACTTTGAATTCAACATGGAAAAAGGATATGTGACAAAGTTTACGTAAAAGGATACTAGGTACAAAATATTTCAAGCAGTTACAAAATTAAACTAAACTACAAGTTGTAGGCTCATTTTCTTGAAATAACTCAACACTAGAATAATTTTTAATTAGTTTAAAAAAATTAATATGGTAAATATTGTTTCAGTTCCTTCTGTAAGAAGAAATTTAATATATATACGGCATTATTATGGTTAGGTA